>WEIT01030453.1:503376-698663 GCA_013389985.1 Dryoscopus gambensis | reverse complement strand
TTTCCCTTTTCCCTTTTCCCTTTTCCCTTTCTTTTTTTCCTTTTTCCTTTCCTTTCCTTTTTCCTTTCCTCTCTCCTTTCCTCTCTCCATTCTTCTCCTTTCCATTTTCCCCCTGGCCCTTTGCTGCAAAGCCCTTCCTGGTTTTACACCCTGGAATTTCTGAGAGCAGGGGGAGCTTTGCTCAAGGCAGGGAGGGAAATGAAGAATTTTCATGCTTCTTTGCCTTCATCCAGCTCTGCACACAATGGGATGCATTTTTTTCTGTGAAATTTTATTATCTTGGTTAGAATGAGCAGCTGTCCTAAGTCTAAAATTACGCAGAGTATTGAGCAATTCCAAAAGATTGGAGGAATTCCCACCTTTGTTTTTTTTTTTTTTAAATAATTAAGGTAAATATCCAAAGCCTGCAACAACTTGAAAGAAGCCCTTTCTATTTTAATTAAGCCTCTTTTTAACAATGTAGCTTTGGAAACCACCGCCATAACACTGCTAGAAAATTTATTGTCTCCACCTGATGCTGTTGTGGAACATCCCTGCACTGACAGCTTCTTCACAGAAATCAAGGTATCCGAGTTCCTGACAATACTTTTTAAAACCCTTTAAAAGATTAGCCCTCATGATCCTTCAATTTACCAACTGATCTTCTGCCACCAAACTAGGGCTGCACAAATTAAAAACAGCTTTAAGTCATCTCCAGGCACTGCGATTCCTCCTCTCCACCTCTTCCAGCAGTGGGGATTATCTCATAATGCAGATCAATACTGGCTGCTTTAATACTCTGTGTTCTCAAATCCTCCAATTTAATCATGCAGCCTGAACGAGCAGCTCCATTGTTTTGGAGAAACTTCAGTGTTTTCAAAAAGACAATCGGTTTGGCAACGGGCTTGAGGAACAAGACAGCACACCTTCACAGGAAAGTTCTTGTAAATTTTCAGCTGAAGGGCTTTAATGTGGCTGTGCTTCAAATGACTGAGCTGGAACTCCTTTTCTGGTTTTCTCATGTTGATAAAGAACAGGAGACAACAAATTTAATTCCACTCAAGGTGGAATTGTATGTTACAGAGCCAAACAGAGAAAACTCATTAGACAGTAACTCTTCCTGTGGTGTCAACATCCCTTACCCCAGCGCTTTCTGTGCTGTTCCAGTCCCAGCAAAACAGTTTAGAATTGACTGATCTATATTTTCTCACCAGAGATGACACAAAAATATGATCTGCTGTGATCTATCTGTTCTCCTTTTGCGGTATATATACAACGAATTCATACATATTTTATGAAAACTTTTCACCAAAAGCTCTTGCAATCCTATAAAAACGCAGGCTTCTGATGGCTGCTGAGGTGCAGGAAGGTTGATAGTTGGGAAAAGTATTGACTTCAAAAATAACTTTGGGTTCTCCGAGCTGCTCCCCTAATTCAGGGAGCTGTAAAACAGGGAAGGGGGAAATTCCACGCAAGGGAAGGTGGAAGAATGATCATGGAAGGAGCACGACCTGCTAAGGCTGGTGAGAGAACACATCAGCCCCACCTGCCTCAGCACAAACAAATCTCTCCTTTCAAACCTCTGTCTCCTGTTTTCGGACTGTTCCCCTCGTAATTTAATCGTTTTCCTGCTTTCCAGCACTCTGTGATCAGAGAATCATTTGTTATTAATGTTTTTCCCAGCCATTCTGCTTGCAACAGTAGCTCCATCATCAGCAGGCTTGAAGGAGGAACAATTAGACCATGATTTGCTTTAAGCCTGTCCCAGCCATCACAAAAATCCAGCTGTGTGAACAAAGTACAGAATCCTCTCAGAGAGCAAATGCTGTTTGCAATCTCACAATTTCCAGACTAAAAATTAAATGACTATTTTTATCCTCCCTTTTCTGCCAGACATTAACTAAATTTGTCAACGTTAGCATCCTTGGGATAAAAGTTTTATTGACTTTGGTTTTTTTTGTTTTAAGGCAAACTGAAGATATGGCACATAAAGTTTTGATAGGTGCATTAGAGGAGTTCCTGGCCCAGATTCCAGCTTCCAGTTCTGCTGCTGATCCCAGCCTTGGAGACGGTTCAATGGCTCACAGCTCGGACACAGCACCCAAATTTGGGCTCAGAAAAAAGGGAAAGTGTGAGGGATGGAGCATAAGAGAAACTTCCGTGGGAAAGAGGAAGATGGAGTGGTGGAAATCATCCATAGGTTAATGGGAATGGTCCCCAGGAATCACCACAGGGAACACAGGTTTTAATCGTGAAGGAAAATTGGTTTATTCACTGTTCAAAGCCTCCTGTCAGGTTATTTTTTGCTGCAGTCTTGTTTTGATTCCTGGGTTTGAGACATGAATTAAGGCCTTTTTCTGGGTTTCCATTACCTCTGTCTCTCATTCCTGTGAGTTGTCTTCCACCCCTCCTTAGCATTTGCCACATGAAAATCTGCAGCTTTGAGGTGAGAGGAAAAGCAGAATTATTTTAGGAGCTGCTGTTTCCACAAGCTCCCTTGCTAAACTGCTTTCTGAGGTCATCGCCCACCCATGTCTTTGAGCTTCTAACCTCATTCTCTTTTACTCAAGAGTCCCCTGGTCTTCAGTTAACCAGACTGAACCAGGCGCAAGTTTTAACTGGTTCTCTAAACAGCTCACTGATGTTTCGCTACCTGAAATATTCCAGTAGAGGCTTAGATACCCATTTTGAAATGTAAAATTTAATACATTTTCTAATATTTTAATTTATTTATAATTAAAATCATAGAATAGTTTGGGTCGGAAGGGACCTTTCCAGGCCATGAGCAGGGACACCTCCCACTAGGCCAGGCTGCTCAGAGCCCTGTCCAATTCCACAGTGAAGGGGTAGAGTTTAAATTGTAACTTTTTACCTGTGTTCCAGGACATGAAGAAAGAGTCCTGGACTCTTTTATCGTGTATTTCTCTGAGCACAGCTGAATTCCTGAAAATTTCTGGGAATTTAATTGTGTGGGATGTGTAGCCATAGCTGTTGAGAGATGAAGAGGAAAATAATCAGTTCATGGTGTTATTTGGAAAAGATGGGAGCAAGTCTTGGGGCTGGCCTGTACAGGGACTTGGGTGATCCCTGTGGGGCTCAGAATACTGGGAATACTCTGATTTTGTGACTTTTAGTGCTATCCAGAGAGAGGCACCGATGTGCAGCATCTGCTGAGCTGTCAGCTCCACCTGCAGCAAAGGCTGTGCCTGGCTCTTGCACAAACACCCGGAGCAGACACCCAAAATATCAGCCCTGGCTGTGGATGCTCGAGTTCAGAGCCATTACATTCCAACAAAGAGCTACAAACAAGCAGCAGATTAAAGGGGGCTGCAGGGAATTACCGAGGCCTCCGTGGAGAGGAATTTTTAACAACAGGAGCAAATCCCTACGAGGAGGTGCATCACAATGTGGAGCAAAACAGAATTCACAGGTCTCCTTCCTGAAGCAATCCGGATTGTTCACACTTCTGTTGCTAATGGGAAATAAGATAAAACCAAACCCCACAGTCTGCCCACTGCAGAGCCTCAAATAACTCCATCTCACCAGTGCTGAGGACAATCCGTGGTGCTGTCCTAGGTTACAGTGTAAGATGTATCCAAAAGTATGTATTCTGTTACCATCTTCATAAGATGTTGGAACCGGTGGGACAGTGTTCCCCATCCCCTCCATGACTCATCCCTGATAAGCTCCTGGGGCTATCTTCTGTTAATGGGCCAGCTGTTGGCACCAGGTGGGGCAGAGTTCTTATCTCTCCTCTGACCCATCCTCCCCCCAGGGGGACATCTTCTGTTAATGGGCCATCACCGCATGGCTGATAAGATTACATCCCATTGTGAGATGCCCCGCCCAGAGGGAGGAACCAAGCATTCCATCCTGGATACAAGCTGAGGTTTGGAACACCACAGGCAGCCTTTTCCACTGGACTATCAGAGGAAGACCAGACCCTTCCTACTCCGCCACTGGACTTTCAGAAGAAGACCAGACCTCCTCTACACAATCACTGCTTCAACGGAACCATCACTCCAGGAGAACTGCAGCCACCATTTGATTGAACTTCTGCCAAACCCCCTGACTGTCAGGGGGTCAGGTTTGTACCCTGACTCTGTCAGTGGGTTGGTTTTTTTTTTGTACTACTACATTTATTTTATTTTCCTATTAAATTGTATTTCTGATTCGAAGTCTCTCACTAGTTTGCTTTCAAACTAGAACAGGTGCCAACTTGCGTTGGGCTGGGAAAGGAGCTTCCCGCGAAATGATCCCAAATCTCCCTTTGGAATCCTGCATTCACTTCCCAGTTTAGCTGGAAGTGGAGCCGGCAGCTCCCTCGTGCAGCCACAACATGTCGTGTGCACCTCCTCACCCATCGCGGAGCCTGTTTGATTTCCTGGCTGCCTTATTTGTTTACAACAATGCTCTTAAAATTGTCTCTCCCATCTGTGTGGTTCCTACTTGTTTGAATGAGAATGAGATATTAAAATGCCATCCAGATGTCTCGATGCATATCAGCATTAACATATTATGCAAATTGCCACCAGGATGGGGTTTTTTCCCTCCTTAAACAAAGCAATATTTGGAGGTGGAATGTAAAGAAGGAAAGCTGTGAAGGATGACAAGTGGAAAAAAATGCACTGAGCATATTCAGCTGAACTTTTCAATCACTTTGGATGAAAGGGTTATGTACAAAGTGTCCTCAGTTGTTTTCACTGTAAATCTAGAGAAGGACAATTGGATGAAAACAATCTTGAAAAGCAAAACACACAATAAGCAAGAAAGCAACACAAAAGCTCATAAAATTAATTCAACAAAGTGCAATATAAAAGTTGCCTCTGATCTCATGAGAACAGGACTTCATAAACAACGGCAACAAATATTTGTTGCCTACTGGGCATCTAATTTAAAGAAACATTTGGCTCTGCCTCTGCAGATGGAGTTAAGTCCATGGAATTAACAGTGCAAGATCATACCTGAGCCTTCATTGCTCTGAAAATAAGAAAATTAAGATCAATATCTTTAATTGAGGTTGAGTTTGGTGGGATCCTTACAACTAACAATAAATGTGATGCCTCTTGAGTTTCCCCTGACAAAATACAAAACACTGAAAATTTTAGATTCATTATTTGGCTTTAAATATTTTAACTGCTCCAAGCTTAAGTTGGATGTCAGGACAAAAATGAAAATGGAAACGTGGAAAGCAGGGGTAATGGAAGAAGGGTTTTTATGAAGTCACCCACATTGTTTTTATCTCAAGATAACCTAAACCAGACTTAAATTGTGTCTGCCAGGTGTCTGCTTACCCTGTCCTGCCACAGACCCTGCACTATTGACTCCAGCACCTCTCTGGCTTTTAGGCTGGGCATTTCCCCAGTGCTTAACCTAAATTTCCCTTGCAATTTCATCATGGAAGTTCTCCTATTCCCTCACTGCTGGCAGGGGGTCCAGGACACTCCCCAGGCTTCCGGCCACAGAGGACAGAGCTGGAGCTGATGCCATGGAGGGGATAGAAGAACCTTGCTCTTGTGTGAAGGTATTTCCCCTCCGTCACCATCCCACCTTGGCTTAACCCAGCTCCGTCCTGCCAGGCTTTCCTCATGTTCCATTTTTTCTGCAGTTTTGGCCATGTTCCCCCCAGAATTCCCTTTGGTTCATCCATATCTGTGGAAATATTGGGTCCAAGACAAGCCAGATATTCCAGCTGTAGGGTTACTGAGGAGTAGCCTTGAAGAATTGCTCCAAATTGAAAATGTGCTGTTGCTGCTCATTTATCCTGATTTTCTCTGTGTTTCTCTCTGTTAATAACCCACCACCACAGCTCCTCTCCTGCACACACCTTCCCTTCCCTTCTTCCCCATCCACTTTATCTGTGGAAGGCATGAGGGTAGCTTGATATGATTTGTTCTCAAAACATCCATGCTGCTTCTTTCCTTATCATCCTTTATCTTCTGAGTGCTTAAATAGATTGGCTGACTATTTATCCTGGTGTCTTTCTGGGCACAGAGCAGGAAATGATGGGGCTGTTATTCTTCCCACCATTTTTAACAACATATTCCTTCATTATCATTATTTTTTTGTCTTATACCATTATCTTCCCAGAGAGTGCCTGTTGTGTGCGCCCCAGGGTTTCATCCACAGAGGGATGGAGAAGAAAGGATTGAATTTCAGCTGCTCCTGCAGCCACTCCCGAGCCAGGATGACAATCCCAGTGTGCAGGGGATCAATGATATCACAAAAATGGATCTTTAATAAACAGACTGAGAGTTTGGGTGTGTCCTGTAGCAGTCAGTGCAGACAGAGGCACGGTGTTATGGCCTGTGCATCGTGGCAGAGGACGTGCACAACCCCATCCTGAAGATAGATTTTATGAATTTCAGTTTGCTGCAGTTCCTGGGGTTCAGCTCTAAAAGCACCAGAGACTTCCAATGATAATTCTCAAATGCCAGTCCAATGCCACAAGAGAGTTAAAAGAAGGATATCTGTTCATAAAGTTTAGTTCCTGAAGTCATTAAACCAGGAAAAAAATTGCTGGTTTGAGGATTGTTAAGGAGTCAGAGAATAAATCTGTTTGTGGATTAGTAATTGCAAAGGAAAAGCCAATTTTGCAATGAGTGAAAAAGATCTGCTTTCCATGTTGGTGTTTTTGGAGTAGCTGCAGCCAGGGCTACAAAGATTTGTAAACCACCCCTCCATCCTGCTTTAATTTGAATTCCTGAGAGTTATGAACTATCAGCAAGAGGATAATAAATAGATCAACAGATTTTTTTGTAAATCTGATTTTTGCATGGAATTAATGGAGTTTTAGTTACACTCCTTAACCCAACGGGGTGAACATGAGCTGCAAAACAAAGTTCCTCTTGGTGACACCTTCCAGATGCCAAAAGCAGAATCCCAGCTCCAGCAGCCTGGAGCACAGGTCCAAACTCACCACATCCCAAACTTCTGCACCCCAAACTTTCACAGAGAGCCTGGCAGGGGAAATTCTGGTTTAGAAAGGAACCAACAGTAAAAGCTTGCGTGGATGGCTCCCTTCCAGACTGTACAGCCCTGCGGGGTGCCAGCCTGCCCTTATTTACAGGATGATATTATCCTAGACCTCAAACTTGGTGTCAGGTTGTTCAGCTGCAGTGGGGATCTGATTTCTGATGTGTGCTTCGAGCAGGACAAGTCTCTGCTGTTGCTGCTCACCCTGAAGAACATTTCCCGCCCCCAAAGGCCAGGCCAGCTGCTTTGCAGCCCCTCACATGAAACTGTGGATTCATCCTCTCTAAATTCTAAAGCATGAATGGCTGACACAATGAATTCAGTGTTTTTGTTGTGATTCTCGTGGTTTTTATGGTGACCCTTGGTGGCCATTTCGGGTTTTAGGAGTACAAGCAGCACTCCCACACCTTTCACGTGCCCAGGAGAGCTTCAGCTGAGCTGCTGTGACACTTTCAAGACTGGCTAATTATGCACATTTAAGAGTCTCTTTCAAGGCCTTACCCAAAACTTATTGATGCTGCCCTGCATAGGCTGGGGGGCAGCCAGGCTCTTGCTGCCTTATTTGATCTCTGCTGCTGACCAGAAATGCAGTTTCTTCTCCAAAACAGAGGTCTGGGCACACTTTGCATATTTTGTCTTCCTGCATTACCTCAGGAGGCGTTTTCCCTGCTGTTTGAACCTCCGGCACAGAGACCTTCAAAGGAAAAACGGAATTTCATCAAGGGAAAGAAAAGATTTGCTGTAATCCCGAGACAAGTTTAGCTAAAGATCCACAGTTTGTGTTGGAGCACTGCAAAATCTGGGTATTTTGTACACCTGAGGTGGTGCTGTCTGTCTCACAAAGCGGTGATTCTGTTAATTTAAGCAGATCTGGTGATAGCAATCATTTTAGTGGCATATTAAGAAATATTTAATTTTTATTTGGCCCTGCGTCTTTCACAATGACTCTCCTCAAGCACATCAGTGAGCTTCAGGTGCGCCAAACGTTCCCAACACACAGATTTGAGCTATAAATACTTTCTCTGAAGCTATTTCCTGAATATTTCTCAAATACTACATGGAGAGGTAAAATTAGACTCTCTCAGTTTCCAGCACTACCTGCTTGTATGGCATTATCACGAGCAGATAAAATAGCTGCTGATTTGCTTCCAGGTAGCAATAGTCTCCAAGAAGGAATACTTACAAATCTAGTCAGGAACATTTCACAGAGTAAAAGCGATGAAATTAGGTTAATACATTATTTATAATGAATGATTTGCTCAGCTCTGTGCAAAACAGAGGAACATTTTTAACCAGTTAAATCATATAAGAAGAGGTGAAAGACATTATTTCCCTCATTTTTCTCATTTTCATGGCAGACTGTCTTAATTACTTATTAAGCCCTAACTTTGCCACTTGTCGTGTGGCAGCTGACAATAAATACATATACAAATAAATATACAAATAAAGAACAGATGAGCAAACATCTGGCCAGCCCTGGGAGTAGTGGCATTGCTGCTTGCTCTCGTCCCCTTTTTTTAGCCACGAACTCCTCTCCTTGAGGTTTTCCTGTCTCCTTTCCTCTTTCATTCCCTTCACACACGGCTCTAACAAAGAAATTGTAACTGGAGGAGCACTGGAGTGAGAGCGGAGAATGGCTTCTCGTTAATCATGCAGGTACAGCTCACTGGATAATTCATAGCACATCTCCCTGCCACATGCAGGACTTCAGAACTGATTAACCAGCAGCTCTCACTGCTGTCCCACCACGTAAGGAAGTGTGGCAATAAAAGAGGATTCAGCTTCACAGCACCACATAAGCTTAAATTTCACTGATAATAACAACGTGAACGTGGAAATGGGAGAGATGGGGAAAATATCTCCGGGAAGGAAAAAAAAAAAGGGTAAGAAAACAGTTCTTCAACCCTGAAGATAAAAAAGCAGGAGAACATCTTACCAGGAAATGTAACAAATTTCCAAAGCGAGGCTGCGAGAGAAAACACTCCAATCCCACAAGAAGCAATTAGAAGATCCTATGGAAATGGTGCATTAAAAAGATGAGTCTCCAAAGGAATGAGCTGCTTTTTCCTCATCTCTTTTTTTTATTGTTGCTCCAATGGAATTCCTCTGCCTGCACGCTCTCTCTGCAGCGTTGGAATAGTGCTTTCCCCTTCCTGAGGATTATCTGGCCTCTGTTGTGAGGGGCTGTGAATAAGCAAAAGCTTTCAAGGCTGCTGAAGAGGATGAAGCACGTTTTTATTTCTCTTTGTAGAACACAAAGCCTGTAGGAGGGAAATTGCAAAATATTGTTCTTCTCTAGCAGGCATTAGAGAAGCACTTGGTTTCTTTACTCGTCTCCCACCTGAACCAACCTCCAGCTTCATTTCAATAAATAAGCTCCCACTCCATGGTTTTTATGTGAGGAGTGGGGTAAAGAGAGGAAGGGAAATGAAGGGAAATTCTTCTGTGGAGTGGATTATACCTCTCCCTCTTTCCCCCCTTCCTTCCTGCCTGTTTCAATTGCCTTGTAGAGGGGATTGACCTGAAAGAAGTTGGGCAGCTCATAAACCAGGGCACTCAGTCCTTGGGTTTAGACACCCATCACCTTCTAGATGAGCTCATGTGTGGTTTAAAATGCAACTTTTCATTGCAGTTCTTCAGTCCCACTCACCTGGAATCTGAAAAGGCCTTTATGGAGTCTGCTCCCTGCAATCCTCCCCTCAAGTGATTCCTGCTCCTCCTTGGACGGAACTGAAGACAGAGCACAAATCTGAGTTAATGGGTTTTATGATCAATCAGCTCATACCTGTCCTATTAATAATGCAAATGGGATAGGATTATTGAGTTATGAGGAGCTTATACACAAATATTAACCACTAATACATTCATTAGGCTGACTAAAGTATTAATTAGCTTTGATGCTGCTGGATTGCAGACTACCAGATAGTTTTACCAAGGCCTGCTCAAATTGATTAGAGTGATCCCATGCTGTGCACTGTGTTTCCACAACAGAATTGATCTATCTCCTGGATGAAGACAAACAAACAACATTCCGAACCACATCTGGGGATGTTTGTGACTAAGCTTGGTTAGGGATATAAGGAATGGAAACATCCTGCTGGAGTGGTTTATCCTGGATGGGATCTTATTCTGAAAGTAATCATTTTAGATTTGATGGGATTGGGTTTAGATCCAGAGGAAAAGCAGAATAAAAGATTCTCCCCGTTCCACGGGGTACTGTCGGGGTTTAGCCCCATGGCAGGGGTGGGATGGGATGAGCTTTAAGGTCCCTTCCAGCACAAGCCATTCTGGGATTTTCTGCTCTCACCCTGGAGAAATGAAGGCGGCAATCCTACAAGGAAACTCATTATCCTAATGACGTGGACACTGTGGATTTCTCTGCAGGTGAAAGTCAGAATAAATTGGCCTTCTCAGCACGCTCACCACAACTTCAATGGGGGCACTCGGTGAGGAGGGTGTAAATATTGGTGCTTTAATATTACATGGGTTTAATGATCATAATTGCCTTTTTCATGTATCATTGAAAGGGTCCAGGACAAGCCTGTGAAAGATTATTCTAAAAATATCAAAGGCTAAACTGACGTGGGGCCATTTCACTGCATGTCTGGAGGGTTAGAACAGTTCTTCAGGGCTTGATGTGAGGTGAACATTCTCAAGGTATCAAAAGGGTCTTGATCAAGGAAAATTTCAGTTTCCCCGCAGATTTTCCCCCCAGCTCTGGATGTTCATTGTCCCTGCAATACTTTCTCATTTCTGTGTGTGCCTGAAAAGTGCCTTTTCCTTCGCAGCACTTCACTGACAGTGAGTGGCAGTTGTTCATTAACCATTCTCTCTTCTAATTTTCTGTGAGCTAATTGCAAGGAGCGTAAGGAAAGCTATTAGAATGGCAAAGCTCTGAGGGATAAGAGGAGAAGAAGAGCAGGTCAAGATCACTGCAATTCACAGCAATATTTCTTTCAAGAAATGTGGGGGGTCTAAAAGTCAATTGTTAAAAAGAAAGCAGAAAGAGACCTGCAAATATCAATTCAAAAATCAATAGAAATGTCCAGTTTGATACAAATTTCTACAGCAATTTCTAGGGAGAATACTTACCTTATGACATGACAAGCATCTTTATTGCATAGGGTAAATGAGCCAGTAAAAGCAAAAATATTGGGAGCATATTGGAGCAGAGCAGAAGGACTGAAAACCAGGAATACTCAGGCACAAAGATAACATAGGAAGAAAGAAAAACCTAAACCAGCCTGCAAAAGAAACCCCATTTGAGGTGATTCTTGCAGTCCAAAGCTGTTTTCTGAAAGAGGGAACAAGCTTGGTAATCAAAAGGCATCATTATCTGGCTAATGTTTCCCAGAATTCTGAAAGAAATAGAAATAAAGTTATTAAAACTATCACAGGTTCTGAGCAAAGCAATTTTGCTCCTGTCTGCATTGATGTGTAACCCCAGCAGGAGATTCCTTATAACTTGAGCTGCTGATGATTACAAATCATCAGGTTCATTTATGAATCACTTATGGTTAAAATTCACTTTTGATAGCAGTGAATGAGGGCGGTGAAAATTGTAAATTAAAATATGTACTCGAGCTTTTGTGTCAATACAACTTCAATAGCTCATGATAAAAAAGGTAGAAAAACTTCAATGACTGTTTTGGAAAGAAAAATTTCCACATTTCCCTGTCTTAAAATTGTGACTGATGGATGCAGCATGAAAAAACAAGAATGATAAAAAAAATAGCTACATTGGTCACAGGTAGGCACCAAGTAAGGTATAGGAATCTTCATAAATCCCATGTACAGCCCGAGCACAGACGGATTAACAGGTGGGGAAACAACAGCTGACACATCCAACGTGGTGGGGGAGAAATATGACCAGGGTGAGGAGCTGGGACAAGCTTTAATTCAGCACAGCACACTTTGGAAAATTGATGGCTTTTAAAATAACTTGGGAACGTTTCTGTCCCCCTCACAGTGCGTGCTGGCCGCTGGGACTGGGAATGAATCCAGCACCATTGCTGGGACAACAAAGAGTGAAGCTGAGCAGGTGCTGGTGGCCACTGGCACCAGTTTGAGATGATTCCTGTGGCCAATTATTCAATTAGAGCTGTTCCGACAGTATCACCAGCTCAGGAGTTAAAATAATGTTGGGGGAGGATTTATTGCCATGCAGAGGTCCTCCTGCTTGGGTGGGGGATAGCAGGAAGGGTATTCCTGAGGTCCTGGTGGATGAGAACAAATAAAGCTCTGCTAGCCTTGGAGCAGATTAAGGGCAGGCAAACAGAGCATCACAGAGATCCGTCACCGGAGTGAAGGCGGGAGGACACGGCTCTGCCAGCCTGGTAACCTTCAGCAAAGAAATGCAGGATGAGATCATTTGAACACAGATTGGAAGAATTATGGGATGAAAAATTAGTTAAATAAATCAGCAGGCGTGTCAGGTGAGCCTCCGCAGCAGAGATGGATGTTTCTGTTTTAATTTACTGAAAAGGCACAATCTCTTGGCTTGGACTGGAGGATCTTAAAGGTCTTTTCAACTTCAACTTTTCTGATTCTCACAGGGACTAAAGGTTTAAGCAGCCACTTTGGGAAAGGATAAAATCTTTTTTTGCCCCTACTCCAGTGAGTTGATGAAGACTTTGTAGCAGTTGAATTCATGGAAGTTGAATAACTTCATAAGAACCCCGAGAAGCTGCCCCTGATGGTGACCTGGTCCGTGGAGGACAGCCAGAGGAAGGAATTCCACCCTCCCATGAAGTCCAGGCCATGCATTACTAGGCTGGATCCTTCAGGCATCACAGCTGGGGGACGTTTGCTCTGGCTCAGGCTCATCTCAGTGCCCATGGAGCAGCCAGCGACACCAGGGCGTGGTGACACCTGAGCCGAGGCTTTGAGGGCTTTAACTGAAATATTGGCATCAAAAGCCGCAGTTAAAATGATTGAAATCGTCCAGTGGGCCTAGCCTGTGGCACTTAAATTGTATAAAAGTTACCTTTTGGTGATGCAAATCATAGAGATAACAACTAATCCAAGAGAAAGGGGTGGGAAATCTGGCTGGGTTGATACAGTTATTTTCTAAGTCCTGCTGCAAGCTGTAGACAACCCCACATTTTTATGCCGTTTATTTTATTTTCCACAATCCGTTCATTGTTAATGAAAATCTGGGCGAGCAAATAAAAATAAACCCATGTTATCACTCAGATTTAATGATTTCCTGCTGGCCCTCTTTAATGTTCAGGACTGACCTTTTTTTTTTTTAAATACTTGCCAGCAAATTTGCCATCAGTCTCTGGTTTCTTCTCGCCTGGAATGGTCACCCTGTCCTGCGGGGTGTTGCTGTGTGAGGGTGAGCACTGCCAGCAGGAACAGCTTTTACCTCTCCTTGAGCTCGGAGTTCGTAGCTCTGTGTGAACACTGTCAGCCCTCAAGTCCTGGAACAAGGGGAATATTCGGCTCCAGACATTTCCAGTCCAGGTGAAGTGAACTTGCTGACTAACTCTGCGAATGAAATAAGTGCTTTAGGAGAGAGCTGAGATGACAGCAAATGTCCTAAAATACAGCAAATCCTGCAGGAAATTCCATGTACCCGCTGAGAAAGCAGCGTTCTCTTGAGCTGTAATGTTTAATCTTTTTGACTCTTGCCTTGTTCTTCTAGGGTGGAGGGAACACGGGTCCACGTGCTGGTCACGGCCACCAAAGTGCCCCTATTAATCTGGATTTTCTGCTCCCTGACGCTGGCAGTAAGGACAGTTAACATTCCAATATCCCTTCCCCTTCAAGGATACCGAAGAGCATTGGAAGCATTAAGCTCTGAGGTTGGTAATTTACTAATGAGAAAACTGATTCAAAGAGAAATTAGGAGCTTATTCTCTCCTCCGCTGGAGCCAGTGGAAATCACTTTGTGGTTTCCTTGGGCACACCGTGTGTGGCTTGTGAAAGGTCACACAAGAAATCACAGAAAAAATTGGACCTGAAGTCCAACACGTTTTTGCTTGTTCAGCACAAGAATAATTGTCCCTTATCCAGAGCCTGAATCCTTTCTATCTGAATCCCTTTCCCTTAATGCACTTTAGAAATATTTCAATAAATTGAGATTTTTCTAAGCCTACATTTTCAAGTTCTTGGAAGCAGTTAAACTTTATGAAAAAGCTGCTGCTCTGTATTGCTGAGACCTTTCTGAGGCATCCAGTTTTTGTGAGGACATTGAAGAAGACACAACTTAATTCTTCAAACGTATTATTTTAGAGGTTGTGCTCTCCGAGGGCCTGATCCAAAGTGTTCTGTACTCAGTAGGAGACTTCCTGCCTCGAGGCTCCCTGGGATGTTTTTCAAGACCCCTCTCCCTGGCAATATTTTAAGCGGTTGCTTTTGTATTTTCATGCATTGCTTGTGTGGCTGGAAACCTTTTTTAAATCAAGAGTCCGGATAAATGCCAGTTCTGCCATCATAACACACCTCAACACAGGTAAGAAATAGAGTGTTTTGTTTATAAATCTGGTGCAGTCAGGGCCTGGAGCTGCAGTAACTCAGAGACAGGAGTGTTTATGCACAAGATTATTTATCAGGATGGCCCACGGAGAGAGCTGGCGTGGGGCATTAGCACCCACTTGATAGAACAGGAATAAACATTTCCTGAAGGGGCTCTGGGAAGGTGAATCACAAACACAGCTCTGGAATGAACCCCTGGAATATTTACTCTGTACATTCCACATGAAATATGTGAGAGCTGGCCAAGTAAAGCCCTCCCCAAACAAGGCAAGCAGGACACTTTTATAACGGCGATAAAACTGCAGCAGCATTCCGGGACTTTTATGAACCTTATGTTTCCTATCAGCGTTCCTTCAAATTATTTATCACTTAAACATCATTCCAGCACAATTGAAATAAATGTATTTCCATGGCAGACAGAGCAGACTGGAGTTTCTGCACCACTCTGGGCTTAACAAATTCGAGTGTGCAGTGAGTGGCAAATGTATTATTCTACTGTGTCATATAAAGGATTATTTCAGATGTTTGAAATAACGCATACAGTTAAAGGTTATGGGAGAATAATGTTAAAGAAATTCATTGTTTCAGGCTTGGCTGGTAATCTGAATGATAAAAAGGTGATGACTATTACAGCCTTGAAGCATTACAGTCATTTGGCTATGATAATAGTGCTCAGATTTGGTTATGGCCCTAATATGTTACCTGAAAGTTAAAATCAGATTCTCAGATCTGTTGGCACATAATGATCACTTATTGCCTAGAATGTAATTTCTGAAAGAGAAGGAGAGTTGATCTTGAGGATAAATCCTGGTTTATTTTATGTTTTTCCTTTTTTTTTTCCTCCCTATTTCAAAAGAGCTAAACATGGAGTTTTTATTTCAGAGAAGGAATCAATTCAGGATCATCATTTCTTGAAATACACCGAGACAAACCTGTCTCCTGCTCCCTGCTTTTATAGCTCTTTGTTCCAAGCTGTTATGGACCATGGGCAGGCAATGTTTCTGCTGCTAGAAGCAATCCACCAAAGCTGTCAGGTGACAGAGCTGCAAACCAGACCCTACAGATGGTTTGGGCTTTGCTTTTGGAATACTTTAAGCAGACAAGGGCAAAGGAGCAGCTCACAGAAACCTGCCCTGGCTTTGGCCTTGGCTGGGGCTTCAGTGGGAAGGACACAGGCCCAAGGTGACTTTTCTCAGAGTGAAAATCCCAGACTGGTTTGGGTTGGGAGGGACCCTAAAGCCCACCCAGTGCCACCCCTGCCATGGCAGGGACACCTCCCACTGCCCCAGGCTGCTCCCAGCCCCGTCCAGCCTGGCCTTGGGCACTGCCAGGGATCCAGGGGCAGCCCCAGCTGCTCTGGGCACCCTGTGCCAGGGCCTGCCCACCCTCCCAGGGAGCAATTCCTTCCTGATATCCCATCCATCCCTGCCCTCTGTCGGTGTGAAGCCATTCCCTGTGTCCTGCCACTCCAGTTCCTGCATTCTCAGCCTTCCCAGAAGTCCAAACCTTCCCTTTCCTTAAAGAAATCCAGGAGAAAGGAGTCAGAGTCACAAGAAGCCATCCTTTCCCACCACTCCAGGCACTCGTCCCAGCTCTGTTACAAACAATTCCCACCCTTGTCATAACACCAGCACTTCACAATCCTTAATTCATCATTTTTAGGACTCTCAGGTGAAGAACTTGCTGCCTGTGGTCACGGCCACAGGTGCAAACTCTAAGATTGCAGTTTTAGCCACAGCAAGGTCACACAATAAAGCCCAGATCAGAAAAGAGATCAATAATTATTTGCATTGTGTGTTATAAGTATAGAGTAAAGTTCAGTAGCAGAAGAGCTGTGAAAGTCAAAGCTATTTTCTATTTGATTCTCTCTCTGTAAAGACCCACCCCCCAAAAAAACAAAAAACAAACAAAAAACACCCTTCAAAACCCAAAAACCTCCAAAATTAAAGCCAAAACAAACAAAAAAAACCCGCCCCAAAACCAAACCCCAAAACAACCCAAGAAGAAATACAAGGAAAAGGACAAAAAAGAATGAGAATAATATTCCAGCAAAAGCTGCTTCCAGGCAAGCTGAAAAATAAGTGAAATGGTGTCACAATTATTACAATCCAGACTAGAAATTCAATATTTGTTCTGCAGTTTGTTCTCTGCTTTGTTTTATGGGGCTGGGAAGTGTTTGATTAAAAAGGGAGCCGTGTTTGTCGGGTGTATTATTCTTTCCCAATTTCACTTTTATAACTCAGGGTAGTCCAATAAATTTCTTACCCCGCAATCTTCGTTATGTCCTTGCATTTCTGGAGCTTCACGGGGATGATGATTGGAAATCAAACATTCAGGGGAGATACTGCAGTTAAGTATTAAACCTGACAGCTTTTATATGGCAAGTACAATAATTGATTTTATGTTATGCTAACCTGCTCGGCAGGTTAAAGCAGCCAGGAGAGTTCCATTTCATAGAGCAGGCACTGAATTATTATTTTTTAAGGTTTTAAAAGCACTGAGTCAATTTACATGTCAATTTTCCTTTCTAAACACTGACATAGGTGAAGAACGCAGTGAGCGCTTGTGCGGGCAGGAGGACAAATTCAACCCTGAAATTTCCTCTGAGGAAAAAAAACCCACCAAAGTAGTAAACAAATCAGGAAAATATTAAAAATTTTGAAGGGAAGGGTTATATCTTTATTTGCTGTCTTTGTTCCGCTCCTTTTAGCACCTGCTGGAGGCTTCTTGGAGTGGGGAGTGCTTGGAAGTGAAAAAAGTCTGAGGCATTCCTGGGTTTTCAGAGTTAAAAGGCAAAGCCCTGACAGTCTTTTAAGGAATGTGGTACCAAAATCCACTGGCATAATGTTAGTGCTGAAAAATTTTGGAGTCACTAACTCTCTTCTTGCTCAGAACGTGTCCAGGGAAAAACTGCTACCTCCAATACCCTTGGTAATTCCAGCTGGTGACCATGCCCCAAAATGGAAACTAATCTGTGTTCTAAACAAGTGCTTTATAAAGCACATATATTAATATAAGGAAATAAAGGTGGCATTCACAGAGTGTTGGTGGACATGAGAGGTGCCCAACTTTCCCTCTGCTTCAGACCATCTCAGCCAGTCAGCAGAGGGATTAAATATGTCTCTTATTTTTCAGGAAGTCCCTAAACTGAAAATAAAGGGGCCTGGGTAGCACTGCCTTGGCCTTTCCCCGCTGTTTCATTTCAATTACACATTTTACCCCTGGAGCAGGGAGGTTCCTCCTGTGGGCAGCTGCTCCGGGATTCACATCCTGGCCCCACTCCATGTTAGGCCAAATGGAAAACCATCAACTCCAGGATTAATTGATGAGGTACCACCTTTTTACCCACTCTTAGGGTACTGCCATGCCCCAGTGCCTGCAAGGAACAGAATTTTCTCAGTAAGGACCCACACATGGTCAGACACCACTTCTTTCTCCAGGCAGTTTTTGCTGTATTTATGGTGAGAAATGAGTGTCACTTCCTTTCTGCACATTAGGGCTGCTGAGCTGAAGAAAATGGGTATAACTTTTCTCTTAATTCTCTAATCTTATTATCCCAGCTCCAATAAAAACTGATAATGAAATCCGAGGATATTGAGAACTTGGATTTTTTCCATTAAGTTTAACTTGGTATTTTTTCCGAGCGCTGTGGTACTTACCATAGTCCAACTCTTTTTAAGACCATCCAGGGAAACATAAACCCTTGCAGCGAGCCATTTTCTGTCAAAATTATATCTGACCTGCATATTTTTGCACTTCTCTGATGCATTATACAGTCAGATCAGGTTGTTCCTTGACCACTTGTTCACCCCTATCAATTGCATTAGCATTTAACCTGTCAAGTTAAATTACAAAGGTAACAAAGGTTTAGGAAGGTTACAACACATCCAATCTTGCACAGAAGCGGGGAAGAATAATCTTAAATCATCCTCGCATGGGAGTGTTATTTTTCCTCCTGACATACATTTACTCACCTTCTAGAAGCATCACTGGGCAACTTTTTGTGGTGAGGACTCCGTGGGATCAGCACAGCCTGTCAAATCTAGGAAGCTCCAGCCTGAGGCAAGCAGGGATATTTTATTTGAACTTAGATTGCATCTCCTGTATCTTTACGAATTTTCCCTTCTATTCTCCACCCATTTTCAGGGCTAAATTCCCTCTTTGTCTCTCTCTAGAGAGTCTGTTCTCCACTGTGTCTGATCAGCAAATTAGGGCCTATTCTACAGGCACGTAAGCAAATCACCAAGGATTGGAGTCCTTTAAATTCTTAATCCTTTAGCCTTGAATAGAATCAGAGAATCATTAAGGGTGGCAAAGACCTCTAAGCTCATCAAGTCCAACCATGAACCCTAAATCATACCCTCAAGTGCTGCATCCACGTGTTTTTTGAACGCTTCCAGGGATGGGGACTCCACCGCTGCCCTGGGGGGGAGTCTGTTCCAATCCCTGACAGCTTTTTCCATGAGGAAATTTTTCCTGGGATCTTCTCTAAACCTCCCCACACATGAAGATGCCTGCAAGAGGGACAGCCCAGCTTCTCCTCAAACCACCCACCATCCTCTGCTGTGGATTTACCACTCTACCACATCAGGGTTTGGGGGGTGTATTAATAAAATACCAACCTATAATTCCAGTAAACTTGGGCAAAATCTTTCTTCTTACAATTTCATATTCTTGGGAAAAACTAGAAATCACATTAATTTTCCCTGAGATTTTTCATATTTCTACAATGACTTCATAACACACGGGCAGTGATGTCAGGATTCCAAGTCTGGGTTGCCTGAATACAAAATATGACATAATTCTTTCTGCATCTTCCCATTCCAACATTTCTGTGCCCTCCCAGCACCAACACAGGCAGCTGAGCAACATAAAAAAACTCCAGACTCTTCTGGAAAAATAAATTAGCACATGATGGGCCAGAAATGCCCCTGAGTGAACTGGGAAAAATACAATCCCGAAAGCAAAATCGTGATTACATATAAATTTATGTATTTATTGATTTATGTATTGACTTATACATAAATATCAGCATCTATAATACACTATGTGAATGTATTTATGTATTTATCCATAATTAAGTGCATTAAAAATACGGGTGTTCCTCCCTTTTTTTTAACAAAGGTGGAACAAGGAGCTTCTGCCAACAATATTCACAATATTCAACAATATTCACATGCACAAAGCTCCCATCAAAGTTTGCCTGCATGGAAACTGCAGCAGCAACATCAAAGGTAAAGCGAGATTGTGCCTCTTACTGAGCTCTGGAAGCACAGTTACATATTGCTTTTAAAATACGCAGATATTTTTCAATTCTTCTTTTCCATGTGGCCAGAACACATTTTTAAAAGGCCCTAAAACAACAATGCGTGCATGTCAAGTTTGAGCAATAGATAAAGGCTAAAAATAACGTTGAAAAAGCAGTTTAAGGGATATCTTTGCTACACAAGTGCCAACATTTCCACGCGCAGCTGTGGCACATTAAGTGTGCCATGATGAATGGTGTTTAATAAGCAGCAGAGCAGAGCTCGGCCTACATTTGGCTGGAGCGGCTCCGCTGCTGGGATCGGGCTGTGCCACTTCCCTGTCCCCAAACGCGGAGCAGCTGGGCTGCCCTGGTGCAGGAGAGGGTTTGAGGCAGGGTTTGTGTGCTGGGCTCTGTGCAGGACAGCTGATTGCTGTAATTATCTAGATCGAATTACCCAGATATGCAGATCTATTTAAATGTATAACTGAGAGAAGTGTAGAATAGCCTGGGTGAGAAAGGAATTAAAAGCTCATCCAGTGCCACCCCTGCCATGGCAGGGACACCTCCCACTGTCCCAGGCTGCTCCCAGCCCCGTCCAGCCTGGCCTTGGGCACTGCCAGGGATCCAGGGGCAGCCACAGCTGCTCTGGGCACCCTGTGCCAGGGCCTGCCCGCCCTCACAGCCAAGAATTCCCTCCCAATATCCCATCTGAATCCACTCTGTCAGTGTGAAGCCATCCCCCTTGTCCTGTCACTCCACACCCTTGTCAATAATCTCTCTCCATCTTTCTTGTAGCTCTTTCAGGACCGAGGCCACACTGAGGTCACCCCAAAGCTTCTCCTCTCCAGGCTGAGCAACCCCAGCTCTCCCAGCCTTTCCTCCCGGCAGAGCTTCTCCATCCCTCTGATCACCTTGGAGAAGTCTCCCACAGCTGAGATGGGGTGCAAGTGAAGTGAATAAACTTTGGTCCTAATCTTTACAATCCAGAGAAAATCAAAACAAGATGCTAACTAACAAAGGCCAAATACAAGCATATTCAAAAGCTGTGTTATCATATTTTGCCGATGCAGATGTTGTTTTGAAGAAACAAGAACTGCTTTCCCCTGATCAGAGGACTCGTCTAAAGAAAGGATTTTGATTGGGGAACTCTTCTTAAGAATGCATGTGGAAAGACTCCTATACCCCCATTTCAAACTGCAATTTAAACTACTCCTTCTAATATCATATTTTCATGAATAAAACCCCCAATGGCTTTGTTTCTTGTGGCACAAACCCAAATACAGCCCCAGTCCTACCAAAAATAACCCTCGATACCATTTGGTCTGTTTTCCCAATGAATATTTATAGCAGCTCAGGTGTCAGAGGCTCCTTTCAGCTGAAAAAAGACCTTGTTCAGGTTTTATTGATGTAGCTCACGATATTCCCGCTCTTGTACAACACAAGGTCACGCTGAATTTCGATGTCAGACTTCATTAAAGTGTGCACTGGGCACCCTTGGCTCGTGGTGCTCCCTGACCCCGGCACCCTGCAGTCCATGAACATCAGCAAGGCTTTCTCCTGCCACATTTGCAGCATTTTTGCAGAGTCAGCCAATCAATATTGGTAAAAAAGCGACCCAAAAGTTACCTGGCTGTGATTATCCTTGCAACATTCCCAACCTGATGGTGGTGCCAGCTGTGAGTACAGCCTGCACCTGCCCTTGATGGTTCCGAGCCTTTCTTCGGCTTGATTCACAGCGAGAGTTTAAAAATAGATCTTTCCTGCTTTATCCAGGAAAATAATCCCGTTTGGAGGATGTTATCTTTTAAGCAGAACCCATGAAATCATGGATCAGAGAGCTGGGCTTTGAAACTTCCAGCAGCAAAGCTGAGAAATTTGTACAACATGAAAAGATTTTATTTCAACGACGTCCTCTCCCTTCCCTCAGAAAGAAAGAAAAGGGAAAGAAAAGTCCTGAGTTTGCTGTGTTTCCCATTCCTGCTGTATTCCCAACCCCCGTGGAATTAGGCGGTGGATTTGATACGGCACATGCACAATTTATGGGCTGCAATCAAGCTGCAGGCTCAGGAGTTCAGTGCCACTGTCTGTCACTGAGGCAAACTGAGGCTGAACACCTTCATATCCTGAAATTTGGCACCCTCCCATTATCCCTGCTTTGGAGAGCAACGCCCCAGCTGAAGGCCCCGCTGTCATTTGTTTGCAGTGCTGACCTTCCTCTGAGGCATTGCTGGGATTTGTCACTGTCGCGTCCGTGATGGCAAATAAAACTGAGCAGGCCTTGCTGCCTGTGCTGTCAGACTGCTGAAGTTAAATATTTAAACGGGGAATGGGTTTGCCTTTGAACGGGGGGAAACACCGGTGGAGCTGATAACTCGCTGGGATTGCTTGGTGTACTGCACACCAGGAGAATTCCACCCAGAAACTGCGATCTTGGAATGAAAACAGGGAGAAAAAGAGATGATTTTTGCTTACCTGAGGAATTCCACTGGAGCAAAACCCATCCTGGTTTTCTCGAAGTGTTTCACATCTCACTCTGTCACACTCAGGGCTTTAATTTTTTCCTCTGATTGAGTTTAGTTTTTCTTTCTTCCATTTGATAACTGCCAGAACTGCAACAAGAAAATGATGCTTGATCACAGTGAGACTATCAGAATTCAGTAAACACGTTTCTTATGCTGGCTTCTTAACCCTAAAATTATTGAAATCATATTTTCCTAATCCTACTGGCAGTCTGAGTTTCCTGTAGGATTTAGAGAACCTCCTCAAACTGAAGTTCAGCAGACCTGGTAACCTGACTTCTGTACATGCCTGAAGAGACCAGCTGCAAAATTAGGCAAAAATATTAAATATTTCAAGTGATTTGAGATGCCTCCATTGGCAGGTGTCTATCAAGTCATCCAAAACCTTTTTTCCTCAAAAAAAAAAAAAAATCCCTGTAGGTAAAGAAGATTTTGCTGAAAAAACATGACATTATTGCTCACAATTTTGAAAATTCATCATGTTTCAAAAAACCACAACTCCCATAACAGAGATCCGCTACTGGTTGAATACATAAACAAGTTTCAAACCAATGTACCTTGTATGGAATTAACTAAATTAGGTGAATCTTACACCTATTAAATGAACCAATACAAAACATGGTGTGAACCCCCTTAATCCAATTCCAGGCTGGATTTATTTGCTTTGGGAGATGTACAGGTAGAAACTCAACCAAGGAAAAATACTCCTGCTCCTCCACTCTGTCTCCAGCTGATACCTTTCTATTAATTTAAGTAATTGGGGGAAGAGATTCAAGTAAATAAATCTATGCATTTTGAGAAAGGCATTGTTTTTCTACTAAAAGGTCTCAGAGAAATAAGAATAACACTGGTGATAGAGAAC
Source organism: Dryoscopus gambensis (assembly GCA_013389985.1). Classification (NCBI taxonomy): domain Eukaryota; kingdom Metazoa; phylum Chordata; class Aves; order Passeriformes; family Malaconotidae; genus Dryoscopus; species Dryoscopus gambensis. The sequence continues at coordinate 675,598 of WEIT01030453.1, read as the reverse complement.
TGATCAATATTCCTCTCTAAGTGGACTGGTAAAGTGCAGTAATTAAATTAGAAGTTCTGAAATTGAGAGTCTCAATAGCAAAGCAGAAGTTTGGTCCTCAGCCACCTTCCAAGGTGGGAGTTTCTGGATAACCTCAGAGAGCAGGTGCTTCACTCTCTGCTGAATGGTAAAATACAAAAGAAAAAATAGGAAGTCAAGGAAGAAATAAGAAAACTTGTGGAAAGAGGCAGAGAAGGTAAAGCAATAATTTCTGCAAAGGGGGAAACTGCCGAACAGTTCTCTCGGGCAGAACTGAAGTAGATGAAACATATATTGGCATCTTAATGCTTAGTTTTTCTTTCTTCCCTTTTCTTTATCATCAAAGGTAGGAAAATACTTCCTCTCCCATCTTAGATCAATCCATCAGACAGCAGACCAGGAAAACTGTGTCAAAAAATAAAACAAATTTCTAAAGCAATGGAAATTCTTGAAGAAATACCTATATTTTTGCTTGATAAATTATTTCTTCGTTTCTATATTCATACAAAGCACATGTATTTTCCTGCTTCATTGAACAGAGAAATCCTGTGAGTTCCCAGAGAAAGCTGCTATTAGGTTATTTTTCTCTGACTGAAGAAGTTATTTGCTGTAGTTTTCAAACCCTGGTGAAAAGGGTTTTGCTGTCCTTCCTGTGCCTTATTGAGCACGGGTGCAAATAAATTTTTTAAAATGCTAATTTAAATGGAAGATCATTTCAAACTTTAAATTTGAGTGTTTTCTCTGAACCAGAGTGATTTCCAACTAACTTGACAGGATCCTGATGTTGCAGTAATGCCAGTTTCAAGCAAAGTCATGACTAGAAATGGATCAAAATACTGTTTAGCACAAAAATTTGGTGTTCAGTAGGATTGGTACTTTAATATTACTTGTGTTTAATGATCATAATTGCTTTTTCCGTGTGTCTTTGAAAGGGTCCTGGACCAGCCTGTGAAAGATTATTCTAAAAATATCAGAGGCCTAAACCGACGTGGGGTCATTCCACTGCACGTCTGGAGGGTATGGAAAGTTCTTCATGGTGAGATCTGAGATGAACATTCTCAAGGTATCAAAAGGGTCTTGCTCAGGGAAAATTTCACAGATTTTTTTCCCAGTTCTGGATGGCTCATTACCCCTATAAACAGGACCAAGGATGGGCTGGAATTTGCTAAGGAGAGGTGAGAGACAAGCAGGACCCCAAGCTCGGCTCTGGTGATGGAAACAAGCTGCTCTCAGGAAAGCAGAAGACACCAAAAATATAAAAAACCCAGGCTGTTAATGCTGATTTTCCCTTTAAATTCCCAAGTTTTCCCCAAGTATGGAGGATCTCAGCAGTGCAGCAGCCAGGAAGTTCCCCAGCGAGCGCGGGCTGCGCTTGCTTTCCCCACAGGTTTTCAGCAGTTTGCAGGGAAGTTCTGTACGAGACAGGGTGTAAAGCTGTGATCTCACATTGCCACCCACCAGCACTCCTCCTCTTTTTTTCTTTTTATTTTTTTTTTGGTCAGGTCACTCAAATTAATTGGTTTCAACTTTCTTTTTTTTTTTTTTTCAAGTGGAAGTTCATTAAAATGTTGAAAAATTGCCATCACAAGGAAAAGCACAATCTCCAGTTAACAGTGTCAACCTGCTACTGCGCTGGCTGCTTCTTCTTCTTAATTGGATCTGTTGAATCAAATTCTGCTTAGCAAACAGCTTGGATTTGGAAAAATCAGCAGTTTTTTCCAGCGGGGCGACAAAAAAAATTAAGAAATTCCCAACCATCCCAAATAATTTCCCAGATGTGGTGGTATCTTAATAAAGCCTACTTAAAACTTGTTTCTTGTGCATTTAATTTCTCGCTGAAGTGTCAGGAGACAATCAGTCACCACTTGTACTCAATAAACTGGGAGATGATACTTCAGGAATCGATGCAGCTCTGCAGAGAGTTGAAAGATGTGCATTTATTGGAGGAAGCAGTAAATAAAAATAAAGCCTCGCTGGGATTTAATTTCAGTGCCCAATGGGTGAGTTTGTACTTGTGTGCGTGTATAAATAACTTCATTATAAATAAAGATGCCAAAGGAAAGGGAAAATTGTAAACTTAGCAGCTATTGACTAATATACAAAAAATAAGGCCAATGTCATCAAGTTGCACTCTGCTATTCTAATTCTGCATTCATTTGCATAAAGATCCTTGCTGATTTGATGCAGATAATTCCCAACCTTCCACTCCATCAAGAAAAATCGATTTTGGGATCTAATAGACAAACCTAACATTTTCTCAGTGTTTGTTACCCACCCCAAACTCCGCTGCTCACTCAGGTGAGTTCCAGAGGTAGGAGGAGCAATGCCTGGCACTGAGAGTACACAGAAAGCACAAGGAATAATCTTATCTCAATATTGAGTTAATACTATTAAAGGTATTAAAGCATTTTAAAGACTTCTTGGCCAACTCACAATTAACACTTCTTCAATCTTCTTAAATTATCAAGCACTATGAAAATAGACAAGGTCATTGTTTTATCTGCAATAAAGTCAAAGGAATTGCCAGCGAGTATTACAAGTATAATTGACAGTGTGTAATTTATTCAATAAAGCTCTCATTTAATTACAGGAACCTATTACACTGAGTGATGTGTTAGGGGTGATTTATATCTCAGATGTAAATATTCAGAAAGAGACCTCCCATAATGAAAGCAGCTGCTCTCTGCTCTCTATCCATGTTCAGCTTTGGTGTGTTGGTACGATATATTAAATATTAGGAAGAAATTCCTTCCCTGTGAGGGTGGGCAGGCCCTGGCACAGGGTGCCCAGAGCAGCTGGGGCTGCCCCTGGATCCCTGGCAGTGCCCAAGGCCAGGCTGGACGGGGCTGGGAGCAGCCTGGGGCAGTGGGAGGTGTCCCTGCCCATGGCAGGGGATTGAAATGGGAGGAGCTTTAAGGTCCCTTCCAACAATCCCTTCTGGGATTTAGGGATGCTGTGTTGATACCAGGCCCTTACAAGCTGGCAACGATCATTTTAGGAAGATTTAGAGTCCCCTGTTGGAATCATGGCTGATGATTCTTTCCTTGGTCTCCTTCAGGAGTGTGGCATTGACCACTGGTCACAGACACAAGCTGGTGAGCTGTGCCGTGTTCCGTCTCTTTTCGCTGGTGCTCCTTCCACCAGCAGTGAAACTCTGAAGTTTGTCAGCAAGCCCGTGCTCCTTCTGCATCCATAAATTATGAATCCGCACCGATTGGCACTGTTAGAAATTGATAAAAGCTGGTTTGGTTTTCTTTTTTCTTAACATGGAACAATAAACATTCCTGATACTCGCTAATGAAGCTTTCCTTGTTGGGATGAGATTATGCACTTGTACATTCCACGTGAGCCCAGTGCCTCTCTGCCCTTGGGTTATCCAAAATCCAGTGGAGATTCTGCACAAAGCTTGAAACCCCAGAGCTTTTAAATGGAGAGATATTTAGAGCTGCACTAAGTCACTGCCTCTGCATGAGCTACACCTGTGCTTTTAGCACCAAAAGCATGGCAAATCACTCTATTACTTAAGCTTTTCCTCCACAGATCTCAGAGCTTTCACAAGCAAGCAGCTGAATGAAGCCGTTTATATGTGAACAAAACACATTTTTCAACTTCCATTCCTCAAAAAACGCTCACTTATGTTATCACAAATTTAAACAACAACAAAAACTTCAAACCCAGTCAAAGCCAGCAGTGTCAAGCTGACAGGAGTTGATGACACTCATAAAAGGAACAGCTTTCTAAAGAGACATCTCTCTCGTGGAAAGTGTTAGCCAGTTGATAACACAGGTAATATTCAGCACTCCAGATCTATGCTGATGTATAAAACTGCTGTCAAAACCACTGCCTTTATTGACATCATCATGAATACTTTGCTCCTGAGGTAAAGACATTATTGTCAGGAGTAGCTGAAAACATTACAGAAGCTATTTCTCAGTTTAACTATGTAAAAGTCTGTTGTTAAAACTCTTTATCATTCCCTAACATCAGAAAAATTCTGAAAGAACCTCGTTCACAATAGAATGCCTCACTTAAAGTCTTGAAAGGGTATTTTAACTGGAAAAAGCACTGGACTGGTGTCACTGGTCACTGGCAAACCCAGCTGTGCCTGCCCACACCACATCTCACATTCCCTCCACAGCCCTGCCTGGGGCTCCGGCAGGTTTAGAGAATCCAATGGATGGAAATTTCCTCAACTGATGAGGAAACTACTCAAGAAGTGATTTCAAGAGGCCACAATAAGAAAGTCAATCCAGCCGCATAGATCCCATCACAAAACCATAGAGTATGGCAGCACCACCCTGGGAGCAACAGGGATCTGTGGAGGGGCAAAACAAACCCTGCTGTGCCCTATCTGAAAATAGATTCATTTTCACAGTCATAGAATGATTACATTTTCTGAATGGGAATGGACCCACAAGGAGCATCAAAATCCAACTCCTGGTCCTGCACGGGACACCCCAGGAATCCCAGCATGTACCTGTACACAAAAGGAATAAACCATTGCCTCCCTCTTTACCCTTGCTATAATTTGGCAGAAAAAACAAGGCACTGCAGACCAAATTCACAAAAACATTTCAATTTGCCACTGAGTGGAATCAAAACCCAGAGGCACAGGGACAAGCTCACGTCCCTCTCCTGCTGCCCTGCTGTCCCCCTGCCTCACCCAGAGCTCAGGGCCAGCACGTGCTGCCCTGTTTGGCCCCATCACCCTCCCCACGACATCTCACCCCACTCAGCTCTTCCCTCTAATGCAATGTGACTGAGATGAAGAGACCTCCTGCTCTCCAGAGATCAATTCTCCTCGAGCGCAGCACATAAATGAATATTTTACAAGCCATATAAATGCAGCCCTTTCCATTTTTCCTTTCCAGTTCTGCTGTTCAAAGGCAGTTGCTGGTGCCAATTTACAGAGTTAAGTTCCCAGGAGCAGGAGCAGGCAGAGATTCCAGCCCCTCACCAACCTGCCCCTTGGAGGGCTCCCTCACCAGCCCCAAAAATAACCCAGGCTGCTGTTTGGTGGATAATTCTGACAGAATTCCAACTGCTGCTTAGCTGGAACAGCTGATTATTAAAAATGGGGGATATTCCAGAAAAAACCTTCCCGAGGCCCTGAGCATCGGCGCCCTTTTTGTTGGGAAAACCCAAACTGCACCAACACTGCTGCGTGTGAAACCTCCTTTAGTAAGAAACCCCTCTCTGTTATGGTTACATCCCTCAGTGTCCTGGGTTACAGTGTATTCTATTTCCATCTTCATGAGCTGTTGAAACCAGGCGTAGCAATGTTCCCTGCCTCCTCCCTCCGGGCTATCTCCTGTTAATGGGCCCAACAATGCCCTGCCCATGACCCATGGATAACTCATCCTGGACCATCTCCTGTTGATGGGCCCATCAAGGCCTTGCCTCATGACTCACCATCCCATTGTGAGATGCTCCGCCCAGGGGAAGGAGCCAAACATTCCCACTGGATAAAGTTTGGGGGTTTTGCAACAGAGGACAGAGCCTTTCCCACTGGATTCCCAGAGCACAGGAGCTACACAAGCACCACTGGGCTTTCTGAGGAGGACCAGACCTTTTCTACAAGATCACTGCTTCAACAGAACCACTTCAGAGAGAGCTGCAGCTCTCAGCTGATCGGGCTGCTGCCCCCACCCTGCCCAGCAGGGTGCCAGGGTACCCTGACTCTGTCAGGTTAAACCAGTGTTTCTGTATTATTGCTTTGTTTTATATATATTAGTAAAAGAACTGTTATTCCTATTCCCCATATCTTTTCCTGAACGCCCTTGATTTCAAAATTATAATAATTCGGAGGCAAGGGGGTTGCATTTTACACTCCAAGGGAGGCTCCTGCCTTCCCTTAACAGACATCTGTCTTTTCAAACCAAGACGCTCAGCACGCAGTGGTCAGTAGCTGGGATGATGCACCTTAAACGAGGCTGCAGGGAATTGACACCCGGCACCTCCGCATCCCGCTGCAATGGCCCTTTGCTTTTGACTTCAAAGGCAATAAAAAAGTAATACTGAGATCAAAGCCACCCAGCACAATCACACTTTTTGAAGTTCGCAAACCATAGAAATTGGAGGCGTTTCAGTTCGCTGGCTCTTGTCATTTTTTTTTGAACTCCTGAGCACTTTGAGCCACTGTTGAAACTTTTGATATAAACTTGTGTTTTGATGCACAAGGATCTGAAGATGCCAGGGAATTCCAGATTAATCCGTGCTGACAGCAAGGGCTCTCATTACCTTTCCATTGATTTTGCAAGGTCTGGAAAAAAAAAATAAGCAGGGGGCATTGTTTTAAGGTTTTCCTGTGGCACAGGCTGCATCACACATCCAGTTTTTGCTCAGTTACCAGGACATGTCCATGCTTAACACTCCAAAATATAAAACTTCAGTAGCAAACATTTTGATCGGGCCTTGAAATCCACATTATTTAGAGATCCAAAATCATATCAGACAGTGCTGTAAGAGCTGATCCAATCAAATTCCTCTTGAAAAGCAAAATATGGGCAAAGCAGAGAGCCAGGCCCTGGAGTTTGTGGAGACTGTGGAACACAAAAGCTGTCAGCATTCCTTGTTCAGAATTCTTGGAAGTCATATTGCATCCCATGCTTAAATGTTCAGCTTGGAACCTAAATTGCATTTCCTCTAGGAGGGATAATCTTTGGATGAGCAGAGCACGTTGTTAACCCTGTTTGTCCACAGGACTGTCCTGGGCAGGCAAAGTGATTTCAGATCTTGGCAATATGAATATCCAGGGGGCTAAAGGAGGGCAACATCCTCTTCCTGCACTGCAGGGCCCTTGTAAATCACGCTCTGTATAGCAATAAATCTGTTTATTTTTGTTATGGTTCTCCCCTCGCTCTCTGGCTGCTTCTGTTTTCTCTCAGAAAGCACTTGATGGTACCATTCTCTGTGTGTTCGCAGCATCATAAAGTGAAATTCACTTCATTGATCAGAAGATGACCTCTATGCAGTGCCTCTTAGATTAGAGATAACAGCAGGCTGCTGTCTCACTGAAAAATAATTTCTTCGGCTCCTTCAGCTCCTCTTTATTATGATTGCTTCCTAACATATCACTTAAAAATTGGAATGGAAAACAAATGAGGGTATCTTCTCCACTGTTTGTATTTTGACTTCTCAACAAACACAGACGCAGACACACTGCAGCACTTGGTGCTTTAGAATAATTCATACTTTCCTGTGGAAGATGAAGAAAATATTTAACTGTAGACAAACGAGCTGAGGAAAGGGGTAAAAAAGGATTGACACAAAACCTATATTTTCCCTGAGAGACTTTATGCTTTAAACCAGGAAAAATGGGAGATGCACATTCATGTGAAATTTAAACTGTGCATATTCAGGAACAGGTTTTTAAATATCAGCAATAAAGATCATGTTGGAATACATTAGCACATTCTGCACTGGAGCATGTGTTACATATTTATAACAAGGAAAGCGTGCAAGACTAATCATACACTATGAATAATGCCGTGTTTTTCCAGGCAGATTTGCAAAGTGTTATCCCAGACATTCCCTTCTGCTGGGGGCAGGAGGAAGCAGAGGCTGCTCCAGCACTCACCACTCGGCTGCTCAGCATCCTCTGCAGGAGGATCCCGCTTCAAAGCGTGAGGTGTGCGGTGACATTTAGCTGAAAATAGGCATAAATGTCTGTATTATTTCGGCTGTTTCAGGCCTATTGCTCAGCTCAGGAGAGGTTCAGTTGGCAGCAGTTTGTTCCCAAGGCCCTGGATGCTGCTGCCTTGGCAAAGTGGTGGGATTTCTGCAGAGCTTGTCAGCCTCGGGAAAGCCCCTCAGCTCCAGTCTCACCATCCTCCACTTCCCCAGATTGAAAACTGTACTCTTCAGGAATTAAAGAAACTGCTTTTTCTCCCCCCTCCCCACCCCCACCACCAAAACTTGGAGTGCCTCAGACACTGGAATGGGCTTTTGACAGCTGACCTTATTTTATCAAGTAATTTATAATGAAAGCTCCACAAATCCGATAGTGTCTGACACTGATACAGCTGAAGTACCACATGAATCTATCACCCAAGCAATGCCACTTTTATGAGCTGTTTGCCCTAGCATGAGCTACTCGGCACCAGCCCTTGCCAGTGTACCGAGCTTTTCTTCCTTTATTTAAGAACAGGGAGCTTTTAGAAGAGGGAGAGTGGAGAGAAAATGTGTTTATTCCTGGCTCTGGTGTGTGCCATGGCTGCTTTCATGGGATGCACCAACCTGCCCCCCGTTTCGGGTCTCTACATGGAGATTTCTCTGCAAGAAATCGCAGACTGGGATTAAAATCCCCGTTCTAATTGGGATTAGAAACCAGTCTCAGACTGGGATTAAAAGAGTGAGCAGGAAAACAAATACTGGTGGTAGTTCTGGCCCTGGGCTAGCAGAAGGTGTCCTTGCCCAAGGCAGAGAGCTGGAATGAGATGATCTTTAAGGTGTCTTCCAATCCAACCCATTCTGTGATTCCATGAATTTGGATTCTGTGATTTGTTCTAAAAGAAGGGGATGTGCTCAGTGGGGTTAAGGATCAGATTCCACAGAGGTTGCCCATAAAGATCATCAGTTTTTATCAATATTCTGCACCAGTAGGTGAAAAACCTTTCAAAAACATTGATAGCACACCTAACATGAACCCTTAGCTCTTGGCTGGCCAGCTGTGACTTGGTTTAAACGTCAATTTTCTAAACAAAATTTAACTTGCCCAGTTCTCAAAACTCAGCCCACTCCCAAGAGAAAAGAGCAGCTTTTACCAAAGGTCAGTCTCAACCACAGACTCATGGAATGAAGAAACTCTGAGCATCCTCCAGCTAGGAAAACATCATCTGTGAATCATCTCTCTTTTAGCAAGAAGAAAGTCCTTGGGAAAGGCCTCTCCTCTGCTCTGGGGTTGCTCTGGGACTGAGGCTCTGCTGTGGCTGTGTTCCCTGATGTTGCCTTGTTTTCCAGCCTTCTGATTGTTTGCATAGTTTCGGAGTCAGAACTTAACGATTCTCACAATTTATGTAAATAACACCTGTTGTTATTGTTACTGTTTTCTTGTGTTGTGTAGCTATTATTATAACTGCTTTCATATGTTTACATTCCTATTCTATCAGAACAAAGGTTTGATGGACTTTCTACATGGCCAGTGTGATTGGAGAGGTGTCACCTCAATCTTCCAATCCACTGTCATGTTCAGATTTGTATATAAGTATCCTTTAGAGAAATAAAGATGATCATTACTCCTCTGACACTTGACCAGAACTTACGCCTCCTCATTGTGTCCACTAGCGACACCCTGACATCCCATGGAATAATACCAACGTTAAGTCAGAAAATGTGTTCTGCACAAAACTTCCTGGGTGCTCAAAGATGTCACCAAGCTCCCTTGTGCTCCCTTTCTGGAAATGAAATGGATTAGTGGCACCTTCTCTCGCCTTTGGGTTGTTTGAACCCAAATCCTCCCCCGGCCAGAGCTGGTTTGAGCTGGCTTGAGCTGGCCAGCCCACGGGGTTGGTGACAGACACGTCCCAGTGCAGCCCCTGCTGTAGCTTCAGACAATTTTACCCAATCTGTGATTTTCAGAACTCCTAAAACACCCTGCTAAGTTGACAGACACATTTGCTGTGTGACAGTGGCTCTGCGATGCTAATATTGGCTGCTGCCTGACATTTTATATAACAACATTTATATAACCATTTCTGAGGTCTGTGATGCACCACTCAATTCAAACCGAGCCATTCCATTTGCTCCCCTTATCAACGTAAAGCTGGTGTTGTATCAAGTAATATCAGAGAAGATAAATTATGCCACTGTTTATTTACAGTTTACATCCCTGCAGTCAATGTACCTTGTGCAGGAATTGACCTGTGGAAGAACTATAGCAGCACATTATTTGTGCAGCAGTAAAATTGATGGAAATTGATGATGCCTGAAAAACACACAATTATAGTGTCTTGATTAAAAATGGAGCACATTTCAATGAACTTTTTCCCTTCTTCTCATGATTATGATACACAAGTACTAACATTAATGGTATTTTTTTATATAATGAACCATAAAATTACAGTTGGCAGTCAAGAGCACTCTAGCAGATAAGTAAGGCAATTTTCCTCATCATTTTTCCCTTTGTTGTCAATCTTGTTGCATAGCCCATTGCCTTTTCAATGAGCTGTAATGTGAATATTCAAGATCTTGCTTTTCCCCAGTGTATATATTCCAGTTGAAATAATTCAGTTTCATGCTACCCATTTTAATATGTTTTATTAAACAAACTTCATCTTTCTTAGGTTTTTCACTCGTACTACAACTTGCCTGAGCATTGACAAAGAGAATAATGGCATTTAAGTTGTCTGGGTTTCAGGCAGACCAGCAAAAGTGCTTATTGAGCTTGCTGAGCACACAGGCTTAAAAGTTTGGGTTTGATTTTGCTCTAATGCTGCCTGTCTCCCTTTGCAGGAGGTTTTATGAAGTTTAGACGTGTTTGAGTACTTACCCATGTAAGTATGATGATCCAATTAACTCTCAGTTCAGACCGAACCGGGTTACAAGACACACACATTAGAAGTATTGGCTCTCGTATTAAAGCGTTTTAGGAAATATTTGTTTCATCCTATTTCCTGTGGCCTGGCAATTTACAGGTCTTGATGTAAATTATCACTGCTGGAGGATGAGAAATGAGTGAAATGTTGTATAGCCTCATCTATGTCTTATTTGGCATTAAAAGGTAATAAAAATCAATATATTATATAGTTCTGAGTTAGGAAAAAGAAGATGTGAAGTGCTCTTGAGGGGAATTATTTTCACTTCCCAGGGCACGTAAACAAGTGACAGTGGTCTGTGGCCTGGTCTGGTGGGAGGTGTCCCTGCCCACGGCAGGGGGTGCTGGGACTAAATGATCTTTAAAGTCCATTCCAACCCCTTAACTTTCCATGATTCTATGGGATACTCACAGCTTCCTCCTGCTCCAGCTTGAAGGATGAAGTCCAGGCTCCCCTGAAGACACAAAGTTGGTGAGCATGACCTTCTCCAAAGCCTGCAGTGCTGGTGAGACGGATCTGTCCCAAAACAAGTTAGAAAATAGAACTTTTCTGTCCCTTCACGGCAGGATTTGTTCCGAGAGCTCAGCAGTCAGGGAAGGAGATTATGCAGATAGCTCAGACCTGATAAAGATCAACATTTTATCCTCACAGCAAGGGCACAGTCATGAGAAACTCAACTTCTGGACATGCCCAGACCTTGTGCCCTCTGGCAGTTGGATTTTAGGCTCCTGCAAACTGCCAATTGTTCCCTGATTCTCACTCAAATCTCTCCTAATCAGCTCACTAACCTTCCTCTATTGTTTGAGATTCACCAAGGACAGATATTTTTGGTTCTTTATCCACTTAGAGATGAACCGAAAAGGTAAATAATCTATGGAACAGCAATCTAAATTTAGGAGGGGAGCCTTGTTTGCATTTTGGGTGTCTGTCACCATGTGAAACACAACATTTATCTAGGGAGAGAAAAAGCCCTCCAGGGCCTCCTACATGGCTGATTTAAATTCCTTGAAATTCTCAACTTGATTGATTTAGGGCTACATTCTGTAGTATTTAAACATATTAAAATAGCTTTGACTTCAACTGTTTCAAGCTTTACTTGAATAACCACACAGAATGCTATGGCTCACAAAGATCTCTAAAAACACAGGACAAAACAAGAAGAACGAACCAGCTTAAAAAAATTATAAAGCCCTGAAAATAATCTGCAGAGTGAAAATGAGACACCAGGACTCGAACAGCACAGATTGGAGTGTGAAGTGCTGCATTTTCAGGGCTGCAGCTGTGATTCACCCATGAAAACCAGAGCATCTGGCAGCCAGACAGCTGCGTGGGGCTCAGTGAGGAGCTGAGGGTGCCACAGCCCTCCCTCCCCTCCAAGAGCTGCTCTTCATCCCAGAGCTGAGCCATGGATAAATCTCCCTGCTGGGATGAGCCTCACCTGCTTCCTCCCAGTACATGCAATCAACATTTTTTGTTTTCATGTTCCTTCAGCAGCTGATTCCCAAATGCTTTGGGTTTGCACAGTCTACCTGAGACCTTTTCAGGCCAAGATATTTTTTAGGGTTTGTGAGTTACAAGGGAAAATGAGCCAGTCTGGGAGTCCCTGTGAGCAGGGCCATTGTGGGTTTGGTTTATTTGTTTGTTTCTTGAATAATGTGGGGGTTCCTCCCCCCCACCATGGGTTCCTATCTGCAAGAAAACTGGAGAGACAAATTTTAGTGAGTCACAGCGTCATTCTCCTGAAGAGACAACTGCTGGTAGAATTTCCTGGTGCTATTAATTCCCATTAGGAGCAACCATGAGGCTCAGCCTTTGAACATGCAAGGTTTGCAAGAAACTGTTGTGAAGAAGTGAGGCCACCTTCCTGGAGAAAAGAAACAGATGAGACCATGCTGGCTGCCTCTCCAGGAGGCTTTGGAACAGGGGTTGGTTTCATCCAATTTAAAGTGAGCATGGAATAAACTCCAAGCACTCATGGAAGTACTTCCACAATTGTATCAGCGGTAAGTCACAAAACTTCCTCAGTTTCCAGCTCCAAAGCTGCTTCCTTTCCTACAACAAAGCCTAAAGCTGACCAAAGCCAATGTTGAGAAGAAACACTGTCCATCACAGACAACTTCTAATCCCTGAGTAGCAAGAGCTCACTGCTAATTTCGATGGCCCAGATTTCAAGTGTAAAAGTTGCTTTTAAGCCAGACCAACTCTATAAAATAAATCAGAGTTAAGACAAACAGCAATTAAATTTTGTTCTGGAGGGGGAATGATGGGATTTGTGCGTCTGATCTAGAATACAAGACGGTGAATAAGGAGCCAGTGTGAAAAAGAAAACCCTGTATGATGGCTTTTGATACCTGTCCCTACAAATGTCACGAGCAGTTGTGGCTAACCCTCGCTCAGAGAGCTCAGAACAAACTGTAGGGCTGAGAAATGACGAGTGTCAGCTTTGCAAAAAGCTAATGTGGCACGAGGTCAAGGCTGACAAATCAGCCCCAGCCTACTGCCTCAAATATGTCCAGGGCTGCGTTAGCCAAGAAAGATAAATGAAGAAACTGTCAGCCAGCTCCACTCTAAACAGTGGAACAATTTAAACTGGAGGAAATCATAATCTGAAGCAATTTGTTTCATACTGTGCAATCATGATAAAGAAAATCTCAATTTTTCTCCATCAATTTGGGGTGTAAATGGGAGTCTCAACCAAAAAATCTTTCATCACAATATAAGTCACATTTCAAGGTATCCTGAAGGACAAGAGACACATTTTAAGCGCAGTGGAACAGCAGATATGAGAAAATAATTTTGGTTTGTAGGACAAATAAAATGCTGCCAGTTGCACCATCTGTTTGGAGGGAGAGAGGAACAGGAAATACTCACGAGATGTGGTGCTCAGTAACAAGTCAGAATGTTCTGGAAAACAAACACATGCACGTCCCCTGATGAGGTAAATTGCATTTGAAATCTGTTTCTAGAAGGAGGAGAGGGACTTTGAACTTGCAAAGGATCCTTAATCAGAATCTCTCCTCTTTTGGCCACCAAGGTAATGAAAGGAGCGCACAAAAATCATTATTTCTCCTCGATTCACCAGTGCTGGCTCCCATCAAAGACACCAGAGGGGTCTTTACCTTGAGCTACAAAAGTAGAATGAGAACACACCCAAAGAGAAGACCCTGCAAAAGAAACTGGAACAAATAAGTTGTAACATGTACATTCTGCTGCATAAAAATGGTGAAGTAACACTGTGTGATAAAGCCACAAAGTGAAAGAAATTGAAGCTTAAAATTCTCACTGAACCACTCTCGTTTCACACTTCAGTTATAGATTTTTATTTCTGCTCGTTTGTGAGTCTCTGATCTTGAGATTTTTCTCTCCCATTTTCCAGATTTTAATGAGTCTATCAAGACATTTGTATAACTCTGAGGAGAAGGTTATGCAAAGTTTGAAGTAAATTCAAATTGATTTTGAGTACAAGGTACTTTAACTTAATATCCATCTCCCGCTCCTAAAATGGCTTGTTACCACCTCACACTTCCCATCTCACTTTGGCTGCATTGAAATCAAACAGCTTCAGATCATGTTATGTTATAGAATGGATTTGGTTGGGAGGGATCTCAAAGCTCATCCAGGCCCACACCTCCCACTGTCCCAGGCTGCTCCCAGCCCCGTCCAGCCTGGCCTTGGGCACTGCCAGGGATCCAGGGGCAGCCACAGCTGCTCTGGGCACCCTGTGCCAGGGCCTGCCCACCCTCACAGGGAACAATTTCATCCTAATATCTAATCCTTTTATGAAATCTAGTATTCCTCATAGGATACTTAATGCTGGTGACGCTGAAATGCCAATCTCTTGGGGTTGTGAATGGTTCACCAGTGGTGACGTTCATGTGCAACGTTCCCGTTGCTTCTTTTACACTACAAAAAGTCATAATGGAATTTTTAATTCATGTTTTATTCCTTTACTGCTCATGTATTCACTATACAGGAGCAATATCACAGTAGGTACAAATATTCTGGACTTTTGCGTGATAGCAAAATCTGAAGTAACACCATAAATTTTCAATATTTGTTTCATTTCAGCTTCAACAGAATGACAAACACACTCCTTGACAAACCTGTACATGATCATCAATGGTTTTTGTAAAATATTACTTGGTAGTACTAATGAAATCTATAAAATTGCGCACACATTTAATGAGATGCATGAAATTCAGCAGTTTTTTGGACTGGGGGAGCCCAGATCTGATGGAGAGAAACACCACAGGCAACTTCAAAACACTTGAGATGCTAAAATTAAAGGAATTTCCTATCCCCAGCTGACAAAGCTCACTCATCCTTGGGCTCTGACCTAACTGACATTTCCAGGTGAAATATCCATGCAGATTTTATAATTAATTCTATTTTCCTATAACTCTTCAAGGAAATTGCACAAAGGGAGAAAAATCACGGGCAAAAGCTGGAACAACAGAAGCAAAAAAGAGCAAAATAAGAAGAGGAAGACAGAGGAGACTGCTCTAAAATTAGCCTGTGCTCTAAGACGTGTCTCACAAAATGACTTTGAGGCTGTGGTGGTGTAAAGCAAGCAGCTCTATTGACAGAACGATGGCAGACGATCGACGCGGGCAGGGAAGGATCCAACCCCTGCACATCACACCCCTCTCACTGGAGTCTGAGCCCTCTAAGGTTACACAGAGTGGAGTCTATAAAACTCAGCCTAAAAACTGTATTTATTTCTCAGAGGACACAAACGTAACAAGCTTTTCCTGATGGCAAAAATCCAATTATTGTAGTAAAGGTTGTGCTCAGTTATTTCTCACTTCATGTCAAAGCAAATTGTAAAATGAGGTACCCAGGAACTCTGCTACTCTACCTTTACTGCTACATAAACTTACACTCTCCCTTTTTTGTTGTAGTTAGTAAGAAAACAGAAGGAAAAACTGAAGGGGAATGTCATCAAATACTGGCCAAGAATGTGATATATAGATTTTTTTCCCCATTTTTATTTCTCAAAAACTACAAAGGAAAGTTTAGTGTAGATTGGATCAAATATATATTTTTCTTTGCTGACAGAAATAAAGTTATCTTCATCTCTATTGGATTTTTCTTCTTAGATAGGAGTATATGTTAAACCAGTCCAACTGCTTTTTCTATTTGTTTGGCAGAGGAAAAGAAAAAATTCCACTCAAAACTAAAGGCTAAAGCAATTATTCCTGGCTGTATCTTTGTTTTCTGGGAAATGACAGTAGGGCTGGCAAGGAAAATTGAGTTATTTCTTTGGGAAATCAAGTACAGTAAGAATGGTGAATTTTCTGCCCTGACCATTGCAAATAATGGATGCCACAATCCTCCTTTGAAATCATGGAATCAGGGAGGTTGGAAAAGATCTCAGAGATCATCCAAAGAGTCCAAGCTGTGTCCGATGCCCACCTTGTCCCCAGCCCAGGGCACCGAGTGCCACCTTCAGCCCTTCCTTGGGCACCTCCAGGGATGGGGACCCCAAACCCCCCCGGGCAGCCCCTTGAGCTCCCAACAGTGGGACCTCTTTGGACGCCCCCCTCACACTCCTGACTTAGCGACACTCCTAGAATTGCTGTAAAACGCCTTTTTTCCTTCTTTTTCTACTTCTTAACTTTCCTCTCAGATGTTATGAGGATATTTCAACCAACACTCACTGGGGATTAGGTCCCACACCTGAAACACCGAGTTCTTCTCTCCTTTTTGGAACAAAATAAAGTTCTTTTTCTTGCTATTACATTCTGACATACGGAGCAGTTTCTCTTTCTGCAGTAGCTGATATTTCAAGGTTGGACAGGGCTTGGAGCAACCTGGGATAGTGGAAGGTGTCCCTGCCCATGGCAGGGGCTGGATGAGATGGACTTTAAGGTTCCTTCCCACCCCAAACCAGCCCAGGATTCTGTGGTATCTCATAAACCCCACCCAAACATCTCTGTTCTGCAGGATTCCATGCAGTGTCTACATTAATTTTTCTGCTCAGGCAGTCTAAAGCTGGGCTCACTGCTTTGCTCACACTAATAAAATATGGAAATCCATCTCAGGAGATAGCTC
Source organism: Dryoscopus gambensis (assembly GCA_013389985.1). Lineage (NCBI taxonomy): Eukaryota > Metazoa > Chordata > Aves > Passeriformes > Malaconotidae > Dryoscopus > Dryoscopus gambensis. Next base: position 658,991 of record WEIT01030453.1, on the reverse strand, counting down.
ACATACACTTTGGGCAAATCCAGCCTGGATCCTGCAGCAGGACCTCAGCCGTGAAGCAATTCATGGACAGAACCTGTGCCCAAGAGCAACTGTAGCAGCACAAACCCTGGCTGCCTCCCTTTGCCAGGAATCAGCTAAAACACAGCTTAAAATCAGAGATTTTTCCGGGCAGCCCGCTCTGACTGACCTCGCTTGAGATGACCTAACTCAGTGTAGGGAAACCTTTTCTGGCATCTGCTGAACAAGACTAAATCAAACAAACAAATCAGAAAGCCACCACGTATTAAAGTCTGACCTGCTGCCTCTTAGACTGAACTAAAGCCCCATTCTGCTTCACATCCAGAGTCGTGAATAAGTTCTCTGGCAAATGGGCACTGCTAAGCCACATATAGAATATAACTAAGCACAAAATCCAGCTTCTTTCACACTGAGGGGATGAAACAGCACCCAGTGGGGGACAGGACAGAAAAATTGGGCCCAAAACTTACATTCAAAGCAGTTTTCATTAAAAAGTTACTTGAAGAAATGAGCATGTAACATGAATACTCTATTTTAGAAAGCAGTTAGTGCTCACAAAGCTGCACTACCCATCAACTGGGGAGATGCTACGTCCATATTTGAACAGAATGTCTGTTTGAACACAGGAAGTGGGCATCTGTCTGCAGCTGGAGAGCACCAGTTTGGTATTATTCTGTGGAAGCTGACAGCTGTTTGCTGACTCCCAACAGTATGACCTGTATTCAGGCAGGAATTTTCCAAAACAAGTACTAAACATGCTGCTTTTAGCATGTTTTGGGAGGTGGGATAACCCCTTCCCAGTTATTCAAGATGTTTTCCCGTTTTACTTGTGGTTAGGCAACAGCAAGAAGGGCTGTTGTAGTGGTTCCACCTAAATGTCTTCATCTGGATTTAGTTTTGGGTTTTCATCCCAAATAGCTGAGAGTGAGACCCCTTTCCTGGTTTGAGCCCTGATATTCAGTAACAACCAAACTGCACCTTCAGTAACAGGCTTTTTGTCCACCGAAAACTCTCCCAAAAACAGTGAAGCAACCAAATCCCTGAAAGCTCTGCAGGGTGCAGTTCCAGCTGACACCATGCTCTCAGTAAGACTAATACATAACAGACAATAAACCACCACTTGTAGGCGGCCAGGCCTCGAGGCTGCCTCTGCACGACTGTCCCTTGCTCAGCCTGAAAGGCTTTTAATAACGCTGTGACACTGCCGACGTGCTGGCAGCAGCTGATGTTTATTTGCTGACCCCAATCTCGTGGCACAGGTCGGGCTCTTTGTCAGACACAAGGCAGGGCCTTGCCCACTGGCCGCTGTCAGAGTCCTGAAGTCCGTTTTCATTCATCTTCGCAACAATCTTGCCTGAGTCAGAAGCTGCAGGGCTTGACTAGCGAAGTTTAGAGCAGGTTCGTTTCTCAAATTAAAATTTTATGGGGCCCTGGCTGTCAGAGCAATTTGCAGACACGCCAAGCTCCACCAGGGCTGCTGACACCCTCTGCCTCCAGCCCCGTCTGCAGCCGCCGGGTCCCTCGGCTCCGCTCTGCCCCCGAGCTGGGCATCACCAGCAGGACGTTCTGCCCCTCTTTGCCTTCTCCTTCACCCCAGCACATCCGTGCTGGCCTTTTCCTTTGGATTTCATGCCGTGTATTTTATGCAGCCAGGTTTACGATGACTATTTATGCCAAGTCTCCGTGGTGGGTGCATTTATCAGCCCAGCTGACAGCAGGTATAAAACATTCCTTAAATACACTTGTGAGTGCAGAGCCAATAAAAATCCTGTAATCCTGAGAAGAAAGCATCTTTTGGAGGCAAACAAACCCAAAGGAAAGAGACAAGTTGATTTGAAAGTAAACTCTGAAAAATAAAATTATTCCCGTGGAAAACTCCAATAATCTGGTTTTAATATTTAGACTGCTTTAAACAGCATGCAGATTAAATTTGATATAGATGGAACTGCAGCCTCTATTTATTTGTATTCATACATACAGGAGCAACATAAAAACCTCTGGAGTTTGTGGAGGAGTCTGTAGCGAATTTGCAAATAACCATATCTGCAGCAGCAGTGTATAATGGACCAGTATAATATACTGGGGAAGGTTGTCACTTGTTTGGCAATTAACACTGATATAGGAGGGAAAGGAATGAGAGGATATTAACAGATTAATCTTGGGGCCATTTAGCCTGCGCTGAAGTGAAATGACAATTTTTCTCCCACTCCTGTTAGATCAGTGCCCTCTGCTGCTCGCTGCCTGGCTCCAGCAGCTCCACTCTGCAGCACGCAGCTCAAACCCACCCGAAATCCAGCCCCAGCCTGGGAATTACTCTGACAGGGAGGAACCCTGCAGGGATTTGTGCCCTCAACACCGTTTCTCCACGGAAATACGGACAACAGGGAGATTTAGCAACAGCCTCTACTGACAGTATTGCCTGGAAATATGAGTGTCTCTCCGTGTCATAAACGCTGTGCTCCAGCCCAGAAATCAAACCCCCTCTGGTTGCTGCTAAGCTTCACCTTTTTCTTCTCTCTGATCGAGTGAATAATTTTTAATGCATTATGAAGAAGTGATTTGCACGTTCACATTGCAGCTGTACACGGAGATAAACTGTCTCACTTTGCAAACAGCTCCTGCCATGAGACTTGGCTGATCTAAGAGTGAGGAAATTTTTCAGGTGAGTAAAACCAGCCCGGTCAAACCCATGGATTCATAAAGAAATGGTCCCTAACTTGCTTTCAGCACTTCTTACTCACAGTCAGGGTCTTACCTGCAACTGAGTGATGCCAAAAATGGATAAAGACAAAAAAGATTCTATTAGCTTCAAAATACCCCAAAACCTAAAAAACAACACCTACAAGAAAGCAGAACATTTACAAAAAGAGAAAAAAATATAATAGTTAACTGGGAAGTTTGACAGCACCCTGAATTTAAACACTGACTGGAAGAAGGAACACTACTCCATAAAGAATACAAATGCACATAGCAATTTTTGGAGTCTATTAATGAACTTTATATTTCATTCCTTCTTTTTAGATTGAATTTTCAGCTTATAAGCTTGCTACAACTCCCTGAAAGGAGCTTGTAGCCAGCTAACAAGTGATAGCCCAAGAGGAAACAGCCTTGGGTTGTGCCAGGGGAGGTTTAGATGGGAAAAATATTTGGGAAAATTTCTTCACCAAAAAGGTTTTTAAGCCCTGGAAGAGGCTGCCTTGGAGGGTTTTAAAAGATGTGCACGTGTGACACATGGAGACATGGGTTAGTGGGGGGATTGGCAGTGCTGGAGGAACAGTTGGGGCTCAATGACCTTCAGAGGGCTTTTTGAACCTAAACAATTCTGTGATTCCATCCCAAAACCTATCTAGGAAATAGAGAGGGTCTGAATAACTGTTCTTCCCAAGGTTTGCCACTCCTCAATTCCTCCTGTGCAGGATCCTGAGCACTTTGCCACTGTTTTCCCTTCTGTGCTATGAGAACATCTTGTGCTTATTCCAGTGGGGTGTTGATATTGCTCGGGAAGCAATCAGGAAAAAATCACTGACCATTAGAGTGAGGAGTGGAAATGAGGAGCTGACAGTTTCTTTACCTGTCAGGAATCCTTTTAAATAGAGGGAACACACATGGCAAGGACACTGGGATGCTGGGAGCAGTCTCAGTGCGTGTTTGTACATCACAAAGAGCAGGCCCTGAGCCAGCAGGGGCAGCCCAGCACCAGCACTCCAGTGGCAGCTCACCCCAGCACCTCTGGAGGGACACAGGGAACAGATCTTACACTTCTGGGAGCAAATGGGACACCCGCACTGGGCTCTGAGTGCCCTGGATGTCAGCAGCAGGCAGCAACCTCAGTGCAGGGCCACAGCGTGGAGCCGAGCCGCCAGTTCCCAAAAACACATCCACAGCAGCTGCTGGGAAATCTCAGGAAGACACAGGAAATAACCTCTCGCCGTGCTCTTTTGTACAACATGCGATTTTTTTTCTGAACTTCCATGCTAATTAAGCTCCTGGCTGTGCCTCTTCCTCCCCGATCCTTCCCGTTCCCTAAGTGAAATGTCAGCATTAGTGCTGGTTCAGTGGCGCCCGCGAGCCGCGCTTTCGGGAGCTAACATTTAAACACAGCCCTGCCGCTGGCAAGGCCCTCCTTGGCACGGAGAGAGCCACAAGTTTGGCAACTCCAGGCCAACATGGACAGCAGATGTTTTTAATGCCAGCTTCCCTCTAATTGTAAAGCAGCAGCAGCAGCGCAGCAGGAAGGGAGAGCACCATAAATCTCCAGCGTCGGACTGGCCCACGAGCACATCAATTCTGCCACTTGTTAACAGAATTTGCTGACAATCTCCGTGCTCTGTTGAAAATGAGGGGTGTGCAGGCCCCTGTGGCTGCCTGAGAGCAGACACAGCGGGCTCAGGTGGGGCTGGCAGGCCCAGGTTGCTGTGAGAGGGCTCCTGCCCCATGGAAAATCACAGGGGATGGTTTGGAGCACACGGAGGAACCTTGCAGAGAGCAGGGCCTCGGTGCCAGGCACCTCTGCTCAACAGCACAGGGTTGGCACGTGGGATGCGAGTTCTGAGCGTGCAGCAGCCCTGACAGGCTGTTCCTTCACCTGCAGATAAAGCCCCCAGTGCTTCTACAGCTGTGAGGGTTGAGTCCTTGGAAAAATGCTCCCACTGCAAATATAATTTTGGCTCTGTGCCCTCACTTCCTCCATGCAGTCATCCACCATCTACTTTTCTCTACCCCACTGTAAAAGCAGAAGCTTTCCTGGGTGGAGGGAGATGTCCTGGACCCCACAGGAGGCTGGTTTGGCTCCTGTAGGACCAGCCACCTCTGCTCTTGCCCTGGGGTGCTGAACCTGCTGTGATGTATTTTCATGAGGTTGGGAGACCATTTCCTTGGATTTTTCTACAAAGAAAATCCACGTGCTGATATTCCTCATCCTCAATATTATGGCATCAGTCTTGCACGATTTTTCTCCTGGCTGGAGGTGCCACAACTGCTCCCAGGAGCAGAGGTGTCCAGGAACATTCCCTGCTCCTTGTCCATTCTCCTCGTGCTGCTTTCTCTAAACATTAAGGGTTAAAGCACCAACATAAAAATCATGGCTCGGAGCTGACCTGGAAGGCAAAGTTTATGAAACATTTATTTGCTGCGCTGACATCTGGAGGGAGATGCATCATTTAGGTCATGAATTTTTCTGTTTGGATCCAAGCTGATTGCTCGCCCTGCCATACTCCACCCTCTGCTCCCCTGCACCTTGCAGCACACAACTAATTTTAAAAAGAGAGGAGGTTGACCCTTAGGAAGGCTTGGAAAGCAAAGTGTTTCCTTTTCTTTTTCTAGCAGCAGGAAACACAACCGTTCACAAGAAGAGGAAAGGTAAGGAATGAGCATTTGGAGAGTGAGGAATCAATAGGAGGGAAATAAAATATTGTATATTTATGAGTAAAATGAGAATGTGTCCTTTTGAACCTTGCAGGCAGGGGAACCTGAATGGAGTTAATCAATCGCCAGACTTTTGATAGGGGGGGAAAAAAAGACTTATCAGTAAGCAGCTGGCAAAGGAGGCAGAGGGAGAGCGACACACCAGGCCACTTTGTCTGAACCCCCCAGGACAGACCCAGCTAGTTTAAATCCACGGAGCAACATCCTGCTCAGTGCAGCTAAACTGGATTCCTCAGGCTAAAGGTATTGTTTGTCCAACTTTTGTTATCCTTATTTATAAAATTAACAGATAAGGACTCGGACTCGACTTGCAGTGGTCAGAGTCATTGCAAGACGTTCTCTCTCTGGCAGCAATGCACTTCCAGCCCCCATAAATGCTGTGAGTAAAAGAAAGGGTGAAAGCTGCCAAAAAAGTCAAATCCCATCCACTTCTCCCTATTGCAGTGCTTCCCAAGACAGAATCCCCTCAAGGAACAGACTGAGTGAAAACAGGAGCTGCTTCTCTCTCTGACAGAGAGCGGATTGACAGACTCTGTATTTATTTATAAAAAATGCCTAACTAAGCATCATTAGTCACCCATCATCCATATTTCTCTCCCTAAATGAGAGTGCACAAAGTTACAGTGTCTCCAGAGAAAGCAATTACGATATTAATTTCAACTAAATGACCACTAGGAGAAAAAAAAAAATCAGCTGGTTTAAGGAGTTCTCTTAGATCCTGATTAAGAAAATGACTTCACCAACACAGAAAACCACCAATCACCAATATAATCTTTAAATGAGCTCCCTGGAAGGCACTGCAAGGAGCAAGATCCATGTAGGAATACATTTTAGCAGGAATGAATGTGCAGGTTTTTGAGTCTGAGTCACAAGAGTTTGAGCAGAAAATAGGCTGGAGGTGGGGGACCAGGCTCATGTGCACAGTCAGGATGGTGATCCAGGGAGTTCTGTTGCAATCTTGGCACTGCAATCCACGGAGATGTAATTTATACCCCCACCCCAGGGTCTGTGATCCCTCCCATACCACTGGGTGTTGTCCAAAGTCTCACTGAAATCCTACGTCACCTTTGCCATTAAAATCCCAGAAATCCTGGTTGGAAGGGACTGCAGGAGATCCCAATTTCCCCATTCAAAGTAAAGCTCTTCCTGCTGGATTAAGCAAACTGCAGCTTTTTTCAAGCTAAATTCTGAACATCTCCAAGGATGGAGGTTCTGCAAGTCCCTGGGCAGTCAGCTCCAATGGAGAAAATTTGGACAAAGGGCTCCTCATCCTTTCCTAAACTGAAGAGCTCAGTAATGAGAACCCATTCTCTACCACCAATATTTGCCTTGTTATTTTCCTTCTCAAACATTCCATGGTCTCCTATCCTCAGAACAACACCAAGTATTTTATCCCAATTTTATAGCTGTCAAATACACACTGAAATATGTTCCTGCAAACACCAAGGTTGATGTGACATTGTATTTTAACTATGCTGACTGGTTCTTGACTTGGGTTTTGCTGTTATTTCTTTTTTTTCTGGCAAAGTAGCGCCCCTTAAAAACGGGAACAATTCTAAAGTAGCCTGGAAAAAAAAGGGGAAAAAAAAGGGAAAAAAAAGGAATTCTTTTGAAATATTTCAAGGGATTTCCCATTTCAAACCAGCCTCTTAGATCACCAAGGCCTGCTTAAAAGTTGTCTTCAAAAGAAAAAACCAACAAAGCCAAACCACCCTCAGCTTCAGGAAGTTCTAGATATCCGTAATTTGTTGTGGAACTCAACCTTCTTTCCAAAGAAATGCCTCAGTTCCTCTGTCTGCTGGGTTCAATGACACCTGGTTGAACACAATTCCTGGGACACGATGCAGCTGGGAGAATTTCAGTATTTTTGCAGGAGCTGTGTGATATTTGATGTTGGCTCAGAAAAATAAATGTAAAAGCTGCTTCATTCTCCATCATTGTCATGTAATATCACCCAATTGAAGATGTAAATACTAGGAGCCAAATAAGAGCTGTATCCTATTTCTTGAAACGTCTCTCTGTGCCTTCAGATGTGGCAAATTCAAGTTTCTAGCCCCAATTAAGCAGCTTCATCTCCATGCTTCAACTCAGGAAACAAATAGGTAGAAGGGGCTCCCATATGTTTGGGGTTTCAGTTCATTAAATCCTTGATCGTGCAAAACCTTTTGAGAGCTACTACCCCATAAAATTCATACAAAACTATAGTTTGTGTTGTTCGGAAGAATCTTATTAAACACTTTCTCCAAAGAAATATTCCAACCTTTTGAGAATCAGCATGACACTGCCATGAATTATTCATGAAAGGCTCTGCAAGATGGGCAAGTTTCCTGCCAAGACGTGCACAGTGAGGGGTGTTATAAAACTGAAATTGGAATGTGGAGAGAACTGATGGAAAAGATTTCAAAGATCATCTCTGTTGAAAAAAAAAACCCACAACTTCAGACCTTTAAACTTGTTCCTTCACAGTAGAGAGCCTCCTAAACGTCCTGCTTCACATCCACTCCCAAATTCCTCAATTTTAGACTGTGCTCACACACAGACGCCTGCTCTTAAGTGAAGCCATTAAATGATGGAGGTGCAATTTCTGAGAGCCACTGACAAAATTCATTCCAGGGATTCTTAATGAGGCTGACTCTCAGGAAACTCTGGTGATGTTTCTTTCGTCATCTTCATGCCCCAGCTGCGGGTGACGGCCCCCAGAGCCCCCCGAGCCCCGGGCTGACCCCAGCAGGAAGGGGGGATTGTGCCCCTGTGCCCCTGTGCTCAGCTGAGCCCCCACCTGCAGAGCTGCCCCAGCCCTGGCCCAGCACAGGGAGGGCCTGGAGCTGCTGCAGAGAGCCCAGAGGAGGCTCCAGGGGATCAGAGGGATGGAGCAGCTCTGCTGGGAGGGAAGGCTGGGAGAGCTGGGACTGTGCAGCCTGGAGAGGAGAAGCTTTGGGGTGACCAAATTGTGGCCTTCCAGTACCTAAGGTAGCTGACAAGAAAGATGCAGAGAGACAATTTCCAAGGGACAGAGTGACAGGACACAGGGAATGGTTTCCCACTGTCAGAAGGAAGAGTTAGATGAGATATTGGGAAGAAATCCTTCCCTATGAGGGTGGGCAGGCCCTGGCACAGGGTGCCCAGAGCAGCTGTGGCTGCCCCTGGATCCCTGGCAGTGCCCAAGGCCAGGCTGGACGGGGCTGGGAGCAGCCTGGGACAGTGGGAGGTGTCCCTGCCCATGGCAGGGGTGGCACTGGGTGGGCTTTAAGGTCCCTTCCAGCCCAAACCTGCCCATGGCTCGTGGAAGCACTCCCTGATGACTCCACAGGGCTCTTCCAAAATCAACCCAGCCATAGAGAAGGAGAACCAGAAACCCAATCAGGCCTAACCCCTAAATCCAATCAAATTAGTTGAGCCTAACTCAGAAGCTGACAAGTGGCAAGAACCAGATGAAAATTACGGTCCAATTTTTTTTTTAAAAAAAAAAACCCTGATATTTGCAGGTTTAGATGCTGATGCAAATTAATCAGGATTTACCTTGTCCCCCCACAAAAACACTGCACTGAACAACTGATGAAAGGCACATTTTAAATAATACAAGAGGCAGGAGGAGGTTTGGCCATCACTAATGCAAAGCAACCCAGCACCACCTCTCATTGTTTTGGTGACATTTGCACTTGGGGGAAAAAAGCCCTGTAAGCACTGAGAGTTGATGTGAGTGATTGCTGAGCACATTTTAATAATTAATTCCACAAATAAGTGAAGTCTGTTTTAATTTCACCTTAGACAGCGTTGCTGTCTCGGTGAGGGAAACTGCAAACTTCTGTTATGGTACCCAACACCGACCCTTTGGAAACACTACAGAAACAGCAGGAATGTAATGAAAAATATATATAGTATTGAAACTTCTGAGCTACCCAAAGTGCTCCCGAAGGTCCTGCAGATAATCTTTAGGGAATAATCCAAACAGCTCCGTTGTGTAAAGTTACATTAAAAGACTGAACATCACGCTGTGATTGCAAAGTCATGCCCACAAATGCTGATCAGTTTGATTGGACATGGATTTGGTTCCAGTGCCTTAAAAGGCCTGTAAAGAACAGCTTAGTAAAGAAAAACAGAATGGCTACAGCCACCAAAGTGATCATGCTTGCATGTTTCAAACAGCAGTGTAATGGAATTATTTATCTGTGAAGGAACTGCTAAGAGGATCGGGGGAAAAAAGAGTTTGGAAGCCTCTGTTTTCCTTCAACCCAGATAAAGCTGTTTTGTCCTGTATTTTGAGTTCTCAGAACTTTCTGCAAAGGCCTTTGGCATCATGGCTAAAACCACAACGCTGCTTTGCAAAGCCCTGACACGTGTCCGCATTTTGGCCAAGAAGAATTTCATGCCCACAGGGCAGCTGAGGTGGGCACTTCTGACAAGTGAACGTTTCTACATTTTCCCAGCTTCTTGCCAAAAAATAAGAGTTTGGAACTCACTCACAATTTCCAAACATGAGCCCTTTTCTGATTTGGAGGGGGTATGATTTTTTTTCCTTTTTTCTTCCAAAAGGAGTGGAGCTCTTGTTATGAAATTGCACACATTTGAGGGAGAAGCTTCTTCACCAGAGCAAGTCCTGCTTCCAGAGGGGAGGGAATCCACTTTTGGAAGAAATTAAAGTATTTTCACCAGTATGACTGAGATGTTATTTCTCTGGTACCTGAGAACTCATGGCCCTATTCCAGTTTCAAAAGAAGAGTATCTGTGGACACATCATCCATGAGGTTTCTTCTGAGAGAAAAGCTGCATTTCTTTACAATATCTTTGCATTTTGAGCCAAAATGATTTAGAAACTGATTTATTATTGTTGTGTCAGGTACAGATTTTATTCCTGCCACTCTGGAATGTGGCACTTTAAATACTCAGTACTGGGGACCCTTGTCCTTTTTCTGAGATCAGACATTTGGCATTTCTCTGAGATCAAGCCACATAAGCAGAAGATGTTATAAATGTGTTACTGAGCTGTCCCAGCCTAAAATATATTCTGCAAATACATCTCCTGGTTCTGTAAATAAGGTTACTACACATAATCCCACAGGTTCCAGTATTATATGTACATAATAAAGCTGCAGATCTTATTCAATTTCCAGGTATTTTGTGAGGAGAGCTACTGGCATATTCTCAAGGGCCAAATATTTCATTCAACGGCAAGGAGATATTATCATACTCTGAATAGATATAGTAGTTAGTTTGTACAGCATCTCATAAAAGGGTAATTTGCAGACTTGAGGAAAAAAAAGAGCTGCTTTAAGGAACACAGGGAATATTTATGTAGCTACACAAATTACTTCGTTGAGTGTTATTCCGGAGACTTATTTTAGAAACTGAAATTACTCCTTACAATGGAACTTTTGCCATTATTATTATAATCTCTTGCACTTAAAGATATTAAATCCTTGCCTTGAAGTTTGGCTCTTGAACAGGCAATGATGATTAAAGCACTTCATCTTCTTGGCCCCTTAATTCATCACAGCAACTAGCCAAATTCCACACAAAGTCTGGAATAAACGGAGCTGGCCCAGGCAACCTCAGTGCAGCACAGCAAATCCAGCCACAGGGTGAGCACATCCTTGCTTTTCTCCCAGTGACAACATCCCTGCTGCTTAAATATTCATTTTTGGATCTCAAGTAGAACCTTGCAAATAGCAGATGAATCAGGTTTTCTGGAAAATGAAGTGATTTTTCCCATTTTTCAAACCAATTGTGAAAATAAACTTAATTATTAATGTGAAGGAAACAAGTTTTCCTTACACTTAGTCCAAATTGCTCAGGGTGGTGTTTTCATTTCTTCTCCATTTCCCTGTCTCTCAGAAGAGCACAGAACACATTATCCTGAAGGCTGGATCGTTGGAAAACGAATTGAATACGAGACTGAAATGCTGCTGCTCACACAGGGAGGCAGAGGGGCTGTAGGACTCGGTGTTAATACATTCACTTTAATAATCACGTTAATGAAGGCCGTTGCTCCAGACCAGATGTGCCTATCACAGCTGTATCTTATCTATCTTTCATACATTTCGTCAATATACAACGATGCTGAACATATCTGGGCAAACATAGCTAATTCCTTACCCTGAAAGCTAATCAATAATATTTCCTTTAGCAGGTCTCAGTTAACTCTTGGAAACAAGGGGCTGGCAACACAGAACTGGTGCTTCCTTCGTGTCCGACATCTGGGGGTTCTAAATCCATATTAAGATTGTTACTGAGCCTTGTGGTGGCACCTCTGCATCATGCAAAAACTCAAGAGTTATTCTGAAGAGATTACTGGAAAGATATTTTCTCTGCATGAGGCATTTTAGAAGATTGGGACGACCCAAAATGGTTTTTGATCAGCTTCCAGTGTCTCATGAGACCAGAGACAGCAGGATCAGTCCAGCCACACACAGGCAGCAAAGAGAACCCCCAAAAAATCTCAGCCTCCAGGTCAGGCAGGAAGAGACTGTCCAAAAAATACCCCTAATTTTCATGGGAGCAAGGACTGGGAATCTGCATCCTGGGCTGCAAAGCCTCTCTGAACATAGAGGTGAAACCCCCCCAAAATCAGGTGGTGTCATTGTTTTATCTGTGCCACAGCCTCCCTGGGATGCTGGAGAACACAGCGTGGGGACGGGGCTGGACTGAAACCCCACAAACTAAAGCTGCCTTCACACTTTCCCTCACTGCTGTTGTGCTGGTCACAAACAGGAATTGCAGGGGAGATCCCAACTGGAATTTGCTGTGAAGAACATGAAACGATCCCATCAATTGATAATGACTGGAGCATGACCATGAAGTAATGATCACCTCCCAGGGAAAACAGGGATGACAGAAATAATAACTAGCAGAGAATGAAATGGAAGGAATATATTAATGGATAAGTGAGAGCTGTGGCTGGAGCCTTTGAGCCGAGCTCACGTCCCTGGGTGTGCTTTGATCACCGGCATCCCAGCCCTGGGAGCCTTTGCTCTGTCTCTCTTTAATGCCTCATTTCTTCCTCAGCTTTTTCCTCGCTGAAGGAGATGGTGAGTTGGATCATTTCAGCTCAGCAGAGACCCCCACCTCATCCCAGCAAGCAGCAGAGGACCCGTGGCGGGGCATGCTGGTGATGGCCAGGACACAGACACTCCTCCACTCCTGCTCTCCAATTTATTGCTCCAAAATGTCCCAGTTCCACAGGCAATGACACTGGAGAGGAGAAGCTTTGGGGTGACCTCATTGTGGCCTTCCAGTACCTGAGGCAGCTGACAAGAAAGATGCAGAGAGACAATTTCCAAGGGATGGAGTGACAGGACACGGGGAATGGTTTCCCACTGTCAGAAGGAAGAGTTAGATGAGATATTGGGAAGAAATCCTTCCCTATGAGGGTGGGCAGCCCCAGGCTGCAGGACTGACATTCCTTAGAAATCACTTCCTGAGGATCAGTACACCCTGGGAAATAATTGTATCTTATTCATTTCTCTGGGCTGTAATTCTCCATAAGGATAAATAAAACCCCAAACAAACAAATAAACAAAACTAAAGCAAAACAAAACCAAGTTGCTTGATCAAAGATCCATATTAAGTTCCTGATAATTTCCTCCCAAGTCACTCAAGTGGAAACCAGAAGTCTTAAATAAAATTACAGCTCCGTGGAATTCACAGCCATTTGCCAACTATTTTAGCACAAACACCAACGACAGACAACCTGACAACACTCAAAATATGGACATATTACACTAACAAAGACTTCATTAGAAACCCTATAAAAAGTGATTTACATATGTTTCACAAAAAATGGGATGTGTGCTCACTGATCCTGGGTTTGCTCAGTTGTGGAAATCACATTTGGAAATATTAAGAGTTAAAGATATTTTATCTTTTTTAGGCCTTGGAAACTGAGGAAAATCTGTCAGGTGATGAGAGAATATTTTTTTTGTCTGCAGTAACCCGAAGTGACCATTATTTGACAAAATTCTCTCCAAAAATAAGTCTGAATGTTGCTGGTCTCGTTGGAAAACATTGCATTTTCAAAGGTAGTGACTTTTGGCAGTAGTTTCTTTAGTGATAAGAACAAAGAAACACTCATTAAAAATCCAAGCCAACAAACCAACCACTGTTAGATAATTAAAAGAATGCTTGTTTTCTTAATTTTAACACTAAAGAGCTGCAGAGCACACTAAGAAAAACATTAAAATAAGATTTGTAGGGTGGTGAGCACTCAGAAAAAGAAAAAAGGTGTTTGATAATGGATTTGGATTAAAAAGTGCTGTTATCGTGCCAGTTATGTCCCACTGAGTTGGATCCTGTGGAGTAAAAGTTAACTTGGAAACCTGACTCAGCTCCAACCAATTCCATTTACTTGCTGGTGGAATATTGATAATCAGGCTCATCAGCTTGAGCAGAAATCAATTTACCAGGCAGGAGGAGGAGCCAAACCAGACTCCCAGATAGGTGCTAATCCTTGGAACCCTCCCCAGAGAATTTTTACACGTGAAGGACCCCCATAAATATTTAATAACCTTATCGTGAATGAAGTGAGGAAGCTCCAAAGGATTATTTCTCTGGAGAGAGGGAAAACTGGAATTTTAAAGGAAGGGAAAGAAAGAGTCGAAGGAGAGTCTGACAAAGGGACGTTTTGGGAACAAATATATTCTGGAGGCTGCAGCAGATGCAAGCCCAGCACAGCAGGGGAGAGAGGAAAGGGTTTGCAAAGCCTTCAGGAGCCATTCCCACGTTCAGAGATGCACGTTCCACGCTGATTGTCTGCTGCTCCCAGGGACTTCCACCTCACAAAGCGGTTTCTGCTCCTAGCTAGCTCTAGGAAATAAATATTGGCCTAGTTTGTGAGAAATATCAATATCAAATTTCACCTGTCAAGGAATGAAATGAAAGGTTAAAAACTTAACCTGGGGGAGAACGGGAAAACGGAGTGGGAAAGTTGTACTGCAAATGTTGCAACCTGGAATTTTCCCCCGGTGAATGATTTGATGGACTTCATTTAGATTTCGTCTTCCAAAAGGTGGATTTAAATTCCAAACAGAAGTTGTCATTTAAACACTGCGAAGTAGCCCTTTACTTAAATACAAAGTCAAATTACACTTTAAAATTATAGGGTTTTATCAGGGAAATTTGTCAAAAGCATCTTTATTCCCGCAACTCCATTTTATTTCCCCATCTCCTTAACTCCTGGTGGGAAATCAGGGTGGGAGTACCCAAGATCTAAGTGCTCTGCAGTCTCCAGAAGCCCTTCCATACTCAGCTCCTACAGAACTCTAGGATTCTAATGTTGCCTTTTTCATAAAGGCACTGGCAATTTCTTTTGAAACACAAACAATTTACAAACCCAACATTAACATGCAAATTGTATTGGTAATGCACAATCCAAGTCCCCACAATCCAACAGCATTTTCATTCAGAAGATCCAACAACCAATTAAAGGGGAAAACCAGGAAGATGTTGTTGCTAATTTTGTCATTTAAATAAGGAACGAATCTGGAAAAATATAGAGACAATACAAGATGTTGATGGTTGCTTTAAAATCATGAAGCTCAAGAGCTTTTGAACAGAGTTTAATAAAACCTTTCCTCTGTAGCTTTAAGACTCCAGTTTTATATATGGTGGATTGCAAAATCTTTTATCATTCTGGGAAATGTTCCCTGAATTCCCTCAATTTCCAAGTGCCCTCATGAACTGCAGACACGAAGCCAGGCCAGCAGCATTGGCACACGGCAGAGCGAGAGATGCTGCCCAGCCCTGCTCAGTATTCTCCTGCTGCTCCTCGGGATAAGATCTCCTCTGCTGCCCGTGCCGGCTCCACTCGTTGCTCCTGCATAGATGACCTTACATTTGGTGCTATCAAACACGTATTGATTGAACGCTCATCTGACAGCCTCGTAATTACTCAGGTCAGCCCATTTACCCTCTTTAAATAATGGCAGAGCACGAGCGTTCTCCCAGCCTATTGAAACTTCCTCCGCGAGCCAGGACTTATTAAAAATAAACATTAACGATCCAAAGAGTAGCTCAGATGGCTCTTAAAAATTTTAGGTGCCAGTTAGACAGACTCACTGATTTAACGGAGTCTGATGAGAGGAGCTGCTGTTTAACTGCCTCTTAATCACTGCTGGGAGATAAATTATTCCCTCCTGTGAGGCAGCACCATCACCCTCCTCCCTCCCAGGGAGAGGACAGAGGCACCAGCAGCCCTGGACCCACCTGAAAATGGTCTGGTGCCACTGTCCAGCTTCTGTTCACTCCTATCACGTTTAAAGGACATTAAGGAATGAGTTTATACTCGCTGGTCATACATTTTTTTCATCCTCTTTCTTCTCGGTCCTACCCAACTCCTCAGTTCCCTTCCCTGCCATGTGCTCCTGATCACCCCCCTTGCCATTCACAGAGTATTTTGGCAGGGACAGGGGAGGGGGGGAGGAGTTAGGGGAGTTGGGTTGTTTTCCTCATTGTGGAGTTGGATCCTGTGGAGAACAGTAAATAAATTGAGATTTTTTTTTTCCCATTAGCATAAACCAGACACAATAAAACCGAGCAGCCACTAATTTTCCACGCGTTGATCAATTACTCTCTGGCTGTGGAGATGGGATCTAATCTAGAGCTCCTTCCTGCTGGATGTGATGCACCTTGAATTAGGAAAATGTTGGCCACAGTTTTTAGGAAACACTCGGAATCTCCCAGCAGCTGCTGCAGCCCTTCTGTGCTGGCTTCCCAGAGGAGGGGACCCAGAAACTCCGTGGTCCTTCCCCAGTCCCTCTCTACGCCCAGCTCCTTCCACCCTGCAAAACCAGAGCAGAGAGCGTCCTGTGGGGTTTATTTTCCTGGCAGCCGTGACCCAGTGCCCCATCCTGTATTTCAGCTGTTAGGAGATGACCTGGAATGCTGATGGCTCATTTGTATTAATTGCCTGGGACTGACAAGGGCACTGCAGGCTGCTCCCAGTGCCACTTCCCTGTGCCTGCTTCCTACTTGCTGCTTCCAAAAGGGCACAAAGAGCCACTAATTGTTATATTCAGCACTCTCTCTTTCCTGCAAGCAATACCAATTTAATTAAATTTACATGGTTTTAAGTGACCAGCTACAGCTCCTCTCATCTGTTTATACAGGTCACTAGAATTGATGAATCTCTATTTCGTTGCTGACATCTTCTTTTAAGTGCTCCCTCATTCCCCTTCTGACCTTTTAAAGCTGTTTTCTACCCTTCTTGCCTAGCTGAGACTGGTTGAAATAGAGGTTCTCTCCTTCCCTAGGAGGCAAGACAGCAATAAACCCCATAATAAACGCCCAATCCCATTGTGTGCCATCACTGCCAGGGAATTTTCCTTAACGCTTTGAGCATGAAGCGTCTTTGAAGAGAAAATTTAAATATTTCCCTTTTTTACCCATTTAAATCCACTAGAGCCATTCACAGCTGAAACCAGAGGCTGCCTTGCCTCTACCCTCTACAGAAACCATCACCATTGTCACCGTGGTGTCACCAAAGCCTGGCACTGCTGGTGACGCCCCACCATGGCAAAAACTCAAAAACCAGCAGAGAATTCTGCTCTTTGAGCCCCAAACCAGACAGGATGGACCCCGTGGGCAGCTGAAAGCCTTCCTGGGCCACCAGGAGCCCTCGGGTTCCACGCCTCCAGCTCTGCCTCTCTGGCACCCACACTCCAGCTCCGAGGTTAAAGCTCATCCTGTTCTCTCTGGTTTTCCCAGGGCAGCCAGGACCACATTTTTACAATTCAGAAACCTGAAAATCAGAGTAAAGGAGCTTAAAAGCTGCTCCAGCCCTGTGCCTCCCCCGCAGCTGTATCCTGCGTTAGCTCGGCTCCCGGCTCAAACCCTGAGGCAGTGCCCAAACGCTCAGTCCTCGTCCCAGGCTCCCATCCCTCCTGACCCTGCCTGTCCTTTGGCTCTGGGAGCAGAGTTCCTGCAGCCCTCCCACCCTGCAGCCAGGCACGGGGAGGGCTCTGCTCCCAGCACCAGCCCTTCAAAGCAGAGCAGGTTGGCTTTGAAGGCTGGAAGGAATAAAAAGGAAACAATTTTCAACAGCACCAGCCTGAAGGAGGGAGGGAGGGAGGGAGGGAGGAAGAAGCCGAGCAGCACAAGGCCATCCTCAAAGCCTGAGCTCAGGGAGCAGCTGGTGGTTGCTGTGCTGCCAAAGCCCCCAGCCATGTGCAGTGAGGGATGGGCTGGGCTGCTCTGGAAGTGGAGATTGGCCTTGAAGGTTCTGCACACTGAGGAGGCTCCTTGCCCTGTTATGGCTGTCCCTGGATCCCTGGCAGTGCCCAAGGGCAGGCTTGGAGCACCCGGGGGCAGTGGGAGGTGTCCCTGCCCAGGGCAGGGGTGGCACTGGGTGGGCTTTAAGGTCCCCTCCCAACCCAAACCAGTCTGGGGCTCTGCACTGCCACCACCTGAGACCTCAGTAACTCCTCCTCTCTTGCAATTAACAGGAACAACATTTTCTTGGGCTGCTTTGACATATTTTTCATAAGATTACGCGTTTGGGTTTTTTTCTGGCATGAGAGAGAAAATACCAGCAACACTTATAAATCTCTTTTATCTGAAGGTTTTAAAGCATTTCTGTGAAGGAAAGGGTCTCTGGCCCGTTATTCCTCACCTGTACAGGGAGATTCCCTTCAGAGTGCCCCATTAGCTCTGGAGATGTGTTTGATACGGAGCAGACTGATTATCCCACTGCTCCATGTGTGCTCAGTCAGAGACAGAACTCAAAGCAGCCAAAAGGCAAATCTGGCCCAGTTTCTCCTCTTTCCCTCTGGGGAGAATTCAATCAAGAATTGATTAATGCTTGAATTCTCATCAAGAATTAATAAGTTCCTGATGTGGTGAAAATGAATAGTCTCAGGGAAGCAGCTAAGCTTGTTGTTTTGTACTGGGGAAAAGAAAAAAATTCCATATATTTGGCAACTCTGATGCAGTGGTGAAGTTACAGAGAGGGGGAATTCTGGATTCCCTGACTCCTTATGATATCTTAATAATATAATGAATAGATTGACTGCAGGCCAGCTCTCAGAGACGCCTCGGGCTGCTTCCACCTCTTCCCTCAAGCTTATGGAGTTCTTAAATGCCACAAAAACTCAGGATAGGTCCAGGCACATCCCTTCACAACCTCCACAAGGACCAGGTCCCAGTAAACTGGGAACACTGGGACCTTCCAAGTGTCTTAAATTTTGTGCCCTTCAGGAGCTTTTGCGCTTTACTGGGATGTTTTTTGCTCTGGGATTGAGGGATTTATTTAAAGCCCCTACTCTTGCTGCTCAGCCCCCATTTGAAAAGGGATCCTCCAGCCTCAGGTGGGTGAAATTTCCGTGTCAAACCTCCTGTCACAGTGGCCTCACTCGCAGGCTACCTCGGGGGAGGCCCAGTCCCACCAGTGCGGGCAGGAGGAGAATACAGACCAACATCCCCCTGCCTCAGTATCCAGAAGTGAAGCCATGAGGATGCAGAAACTCCACGGGGAATCCCCCCCTCAGCTCATGCACAAGGTGCTGGGCATCGTTGGGAGAGAGGACTTTGGGATACGGACCCAGGAGAGGAGGGACAGGGAAGTGCTGAATTTAGTGCTAAAACACAGCTTATTTATGAACCAGCTGATGCCGAGCCCTCGCAGCTGAGCACGGCACTCCGGAGCTTTAGCTGCTCTGCAGTTCCTAAATCCTCGAGCAGCAGAAGTTCTGAGGTTAAAAAAAAACCTCAATAGCTGCTGAAATCCAGGTAAAGCTCAAGAACTGGGGGCAGGAGAGTTGGAGCAGCTGTTATTGAGGTGCAGGGGTGCTGTCACTGAGTCCAGGAGGGAGCAGGCACAGGGAAATAACACTCACAGGTGATTTCTCACAGTCAGGATGGCCTCAGATCCTTCCAGAGGCCACAGCCGAGGTCAGCCAAGTGATTAAGGGAAGAGACACAGGAACAAGCAAAATCCCTGGCACAAGCACTCCTTGCAATTATCTCCAGGCTTTCCCTGGAAGAGCCCCCATGCACGAGGCAGCATCTGCCTCTTCTGGTGGAACCACAGCAACCCTCGTCTGCTCCAGCTGGGGAGGAACAGAAAGGATTTGGGATAATAACAGCAAGCTGGAATGCCAGGGGAATGCCAAAATGTGAAATTCCAGGCTGCATTTACTTCTATTTGCTCTTATGGAAAGAGTTATCAACGGGGACCATCAGGAATTAAAAATCCAGGTGTGACTCTCCTTGGCATCCCCAACTGCTCTGCTCCCACCACAGCCTGGAGGGACGGCATTGCACAGTTTAACTGGGGGGCACCTCACCGTGACGGTTAAAATTAAGGTAGAACTGAGTAAAATCTCATTGCAAGGCAATAATTAAAACTCCAGATCACATCTGTCTCATGCTGGGGAAGGGGTTTTTCTGTTTAATCCTATTTTGCTGCTCATCTTGGGGTGGGAACCTGAAAACAGGCTTGTTTTATTTCATGTATTTTCTTCTATCCCTGTATGAACATTCATTTGTACATCCAGCAGCAGCACAAAAATATATGCCCTAAAAACTCTCATAGAACATGCTGAATTTCCACAAAGAAAATGTGCAAGGCAATTCTGCTGTGCAAATATGGGGGAAAGGAGGGAAAGGAAGGTTTCAGAGCCCTGGAGTTGGGTTTCTTCTCTCCCTCCACAACAAGATCACACTGATGTTATTCCACCTCCAACAAATTCCCTGCTCAGGGAGGTAACAAATAACAAGAGAAAAAAGCCACACTTAATTTCAGCCCTTGTTGACATTCATTCTGTTTCACTTAATGAGGAAAATCAGACCAGAAGTTGTTGCTCAAATCCACGGCACTGCCGTTGTTTTACACAGAGTGAGGAACAAATCAATCTGCACAGGTTCCTCCATCTCCTCGTCATGGCTGTGGATGACAGGAGCAATAGTTCTGTTCTTCCACTCTCCCAAACCCAGTCCTGGTCATTTTGTGTGGAAGACTTAAAACAACAGTCCTGGAAAATGGGTGTTCTTCTCCCTGCCTTCCTCATATTTGAATATTTGGACACAGCAGAGCCCCTAGAACCAATACTCAAATCCTCATTTTCTTTTCCCCCAGAAGGATCCAACTCCAAAGGGAACAGCTCAGGTGGGGAGCACTGAGGATGCAGCAGCTCAAGCACACCACCATAGAAAAGCCATTCCTTTGTCCCCAAAAAGGTGTCCCTAAAGGTCAAAACTAAGAAAAAGCACAAAATCAATCATTTCTCATCAAAACCCTCCTCAGTGGATCTGTGCAGACTGAATAAAACGAGACCCAGCGGGTACTAATAGTGATAAAGGTAAGAAATAGTGACATTTTTTATACTTCCTTTGACTTTCTGGAGAGCTAAAATACCTTAAAAAAAAAAAGGCGAAAGAAAAACCCATGATGCTTTAAGACTAATTGAACCAATAATCAAAGGCTGTCTCTAGTTCCTGGACCAGGAGGTCAATTACAGAAATAAATCTGACAGCAGATAGATGGGAACAGTGTGCAATTACCAGTTAAAGACTTGATAATTATGGCAAGAATTAGTCTGCATTTTCAATGGCAGCAAAATCCATCGGTTCTTAGCAGTTATTATCTTGATTAGAAGGAGAAGTGGGTTCAGCTCTGTCTCGTCAGGCTGACAGAAAGCTCCAGGTACAATGGGAGCTGATAAGTGGCTGATGAAACGAGCCCACGGAGTTGGAAGTTTCCTTAACTGCAGACTTCAATGGTAGATGTGAGAAAAAATTAATATTTGGCAAGGAGAGATGCGGACAAATTTAAACTCGGCTATAACGGGACTGAGAAATGCGTATTTTTGTGATGTTTGCCAAAATTTGTCCAAATGTGGGCTTTTCAAATACTTAAATGCTCAGTTTTGGAAGGCAGAGTCAATGGCAGAGTCACAACCCTGAATATTTAAAGAATTAGCACGTTCTTCTTCCATTTCCTCATGGCTTCATGTAGAGAAAATGAAGAGGTTTTGTAACTATTTCTTTTTAAAAAGTGTGATCCACAATGTAAAATTCACAATAAATCAGACTAAACCTGACGACCTGCATTCCTTGAGGTAGGCTCTACTTATATCTTTTCCTTACTGAAACGATCTGAAAGCACAACACTTGAATTCTTCCTCTTTTGCATAATTCTGCCATTCTGGGACTCCAGGAACTGGGAGGCTCGGAAAAGTCGGGTTCAGGTAAAGCCAGGGAGATGCTGCTGCCCTGGGAGAATGGAAACCTGGGCAGGAGAGGGGCTGAGCCCAGCAGAGGAAAACACCACCAGAAAAAACCCTCAGAAAAATGGATAAAACCTGGCAGCTGAGAGGCCTTGGGACAGGAAATAATCTGCAGCCTTGGAGTGATAAAAAATGCAATAAAAAAGCGAAGAGTTTTTGGTTTTTCAGTAAATATTTTCCAAGAAACACATCCATAAGTTTTAAGTTCTCAACAACTGATGGTTGTGGGAAATGAAACAAAGGAAATATTTCCAGGAGACAATTTCCTGCTCAGCTCCTGATGAGGCAACAATGAAAACGAGTGGCTTTAGCAGCTTCCATGATGTTCCCCCGTCTCTCAATGCCATATTCCAGAGCTATTCCCACTCCACTTGTCACTGCCACTTCCACATCCCTCTGCTGACACTCATCTTTGCAGCAACTGTTTTTCCTCAAAAACTTTTTTTTTTTTAATTAGGTGAATTACTGTGTCAAACCATCTGACTTAGCTGCATTTTATGTAAATTTATTTACTTAGTGGCCTCTGGGCTCCATGCTGAGCTTGGAAAATATACTTTTCAAAATTATAAATAATTAACCAGGACTCCTGCTCCACTGGAAGCTGTTACTCCACTCTCATTTTAAATAGTCCAGGAATATTTTTTTAACGCACGTTTCATATACATTGCCACTTGGAGGAAAATAAATGCTCAGAACGGTGACTGCCTGAAGTCATACAGGCTTACACAGAGCGAGGTGATCTTTGTTAGAAACTGCATTTATGCTTTTAATTATTTAATAAATAATCACAAAAAGGACTCATTTCAAAATCCCCGCAGCCCCACGTGTGCAGCCACCTGCAGGCACGCGCAGGAGGGAACACCAGCAGCCATTCCCAGGCTGAACCCCACACCAGTAACACACTGGGGAGGGCCTGAACTCCCGCCCAGAGCTCCTCTACATCACCCAGGGGAGTAAATGGGAACAGCTTTGGGCCAATTGTTGTGTTCTTTTTTAAAAACGTATTTTAATTTCTTTATTTTTCTCAAGTACCACAATGTTGGGGTCTCCCCCTCACCGTGTTCCCCTGGGGAAGGAGACCCTCGGGTGGATGCGTGATCTGGGACAGGGTTTGCCCTGCCCCTGCTCCTGCCCCTGGTCACATGTAACCCAAAACAGGGTTCTCATTGGTGATTTTGTGTTCCCCCGGCCCGGGAACTGGGGGTTGTCACAGCTGGTGACTTGAGTCAGTCTGTGTGCAGAGTCCTGTCTGTGTGCTGGCTCCTCACCATGTGGCCACGAAATAAAATCTGCTGAAATATCTACAAATATGAGCTTTTCCTGATTTCTTCTATGGACTAAGCTGTCTACAGGAAGGGTGCAGAACCCCACTGCGACACCACAAACTCTGGCAGCTCAGACGCCCCGATCCATGCTGAATTCAGAATCCCAAGTGCACCCGTCAGTGGGACACAGCTTCCATCCCAAAGAGACTGGGGAGGTTCCAGGTGATGAGAAATCTGCATGGAGGGGAGGAAGCCTCAACGCAGCACGGATACAAATCTGACAGGAAGGGTGCCAAGCGCAGGCATGGAGGAGTTGAGGGACCAGCACAGATAAACCCTGACAGAGTCAGGAGGGGGAAGGAAACAACCAAGCTCATGCAGGAGAGGCAGCAGGGATAGCAGACCTGCTCCAGAGGAAACACAGCAGAGCAGCCACATCTTTCAGCCAGGGAAAAATGGGAAAATCCCACAGCCCCAGCGCAGCAAAGCCCCTCAGGAGGGATCACAGCCCCCCAGATCTCCTCAGCAAGGACTTTTAACATTCTCTTCTGGGTAAAGCAGCACCAAACCCCTTTTCCTGCTGCTGGTTACTCTCACCTGGGGGCCTGGTCCAGCTTTCCGTGGGGCTTCCAGCAGCTCCAGCTCCATCCCCAGCCCAGCAGGGAGTGGGAGCCAGGCCTCTCCTCCCGTTCCCCTGGACCAGCTGGAACACCAGCGCAGAGCTTGCCCATTCCAGAGCTGAGGGAAACACTTCTCAGCCGTGAAGGTAATTCCATCCCAGATTGGAAGGAAAAGCTGATTTGCAGCAGGATAATCAGTACAGAGGTACCTCCTGGACCTCCTGGATCTCATTTCCCTCAGGAGGAGCAATTGGGAATGACCCAGTTCTGGTCCTGTGCCAGGCACAGCTGCCCTTGCTTCCCACCCTCCCCCTCCTCCTCCTCACATCCCTGCTTCTCACCCCCATCTCAGGTGAAGCACTGCTGCTGAACCCATCAATTTTTAGAGTTTTAAGTCAATAAAAGTACTGCAAACAAGCTTTGGGACTCCCACACAAAACCAGGTGGTAAAAGCAAAAAAAGCCCCCAAACTCGGAGTACTGTTGCCTATTTTCTGGTTTGAGATATTCCTGCCCCCGTGTTCCAAACAAATGGTGAAGAACACGCTGCAACCCCCAGGCTGGGATGGGGATGCAGCACAGAAGTACAAACTCTACAGAAAAAAAAGAATTCAATGCAAAGGGTGGTGCTTTCCACAGAAATGCCCATTTCTGCATCCGGGGCATGGGGTGGGGCAGCTCTTCTGCGTGGGCTTAGCCACATCATGTGGGCTTCAAGCACGGGAAAAACAAGGCCAGAGTCTGGTTAAATGAGGCTGAGGAATCTGCAGAGCTCAGACGTTCCAGCAGAGTGAGACTGCTGGTGCTTCCCCGGGTGAGCGAGTGACTCCTCTGCGCTCCCAGCTGATTAACAGGGGCCAAAGTGGAGCAGTGATGACACTTCCTTGTGAGACCGACAACGGAGTGAAGTGTTGGAACATTAGAAGGAGTGCTCTGCCCCCAAAACAGCTCTGAGCATGCCAACTTTGTCTCAAAAGCAAATTATCAAATAAAAGCATATTCATGCCATATTTTATCCTTAGACTTCTGTGGGATCTGCTCCCACACACCTGGCGGTGGCAGCAGCACCTTTATTCTCACTCCAGTGAAGCACATGATTGCAGGGCTTTCTCCTCCCCATTATGCTATTGAGAAAAGTGTAAATCTCATTATTCCAGGATATGAATTATTATAAAACCTTCTTGGGATGCCCTTGATGCCTTCTTGAAAGGTGAATGCCTGTTAGCACAGCCCTGCATTCCCACTGAATGCATTCAGGAGTTCCTGCAGGTCAAGAATGCATTAAAAAAAGTCCTGGAGCCTTCCTGCTGAAGTGAAGCAGCTAAAAACATGTGGGAAAAAAAGGAGAATTTCTTTCACTGAAATACAGTGAAATACACTCAGAATAGCACGGAATATTTCAGTGAAATACACTCAGAACAGCACAAAAGCCATGCCAGCATCAAGTGTGATGCTCAACACATTGAGCATCAACCAGATCTTTCAGATTCCTGTTAAGTGCATTAAAAATGGATTTTTCAGCAGTATCAGCTGCCATGGATTTGTCTGCTGGCTTTTAATGAGTCCTCAGTTTGGCTGTTCCAGGTGTCAGGAGGGTGAATTTGTGTCCACCTCCCCATGGACAGAGTAGAATTAATCACAGAACACCGAATATCGGTGACGGGGAGGGAGTAACAAAAGAACCAAGGTATTTTCCTTGGCAAACAAAGCACATTTGCTAAATTCCTATAAAACGAGTACATATAGATTTCAGTCTTTAAGCACAAGTGTAGTTTTCCCTAAAAAACAACAACAAAAAAAGGTATTATTGGGTCTGTGTGTGCCTGGGTATGTATAAAATTACCAATATTCTGGTGATGTTCAATGAAGAGGAGTGGAACTCTGTGTGCTGGGAGGTTTGTGCTGTAAACAGGGTGAATAAAGCACGTGAGAGATGCTAACAATGTGTAGGGTGATGGTTTGGCCCAGGAGCTGAGCACATGGAATCGGTGAGGAATTTGAATTCAGGGTGTTGGCAGGTCAGCTTCATCCTGCGTTGGTGTCATATCTAGAGGGTTGATAGTCCATGGTGTCCAAAAATCCCAGTGAAAGCCGAGGGCAGCTCAGCCTTGGTGTGAAACCAAAAAGAAACCCCACAGGTCCCACCCCAAAGAGAGCTGTGAGCCACAATTAAATCAGATTGCCAGCAAATAAGCGGTGTCAAGCCAAAAAAAATCAAACAAAACCCCCCAATCAAACAAGAGAGAAACTTGCTGATCACAGCCAAGGCTTTTGAAGATTACATCAAGTCAAACTTTTATTAGCAAAGTTGTATTTCATGTAAAATGAAAATATCTTTCCAAACCATACGTGCACATCTGCGTGGTACAAACAGCAACTACGGTACAACACGTTTCTCTAAACTTTAATCAATGCACACTAACATTTAGCTCCCCGAAAAAGTAACATCGTGATGGTGACACCACATTTGCTTCGATCTTTTTCTCATGAAATTACAAAGTCTCTTGTTTAAAGTCAGAACCGTAACAATAAAAAATGAACAGACAGAATGCTTTGGCTCAAACCCCCCAAGGGGCTCCTGCCTGAAAACACAACAAATCAGTGCAGATCACTTGAGATTTTACATGAGAGGTCCAGAGCTGCAATGTAAACATGTCCTGCTACTCCAGCGAGCTTAGTGCCTTTTTATTTTGACATAAACATTGACAGAGATGCAGCTGAGGGCGGGATCCATGGGCAGACAAAGGGAATTCTCCATGAAGAATTTCCTTTTCTCCATCTGTTCTTACAGGTGAGTAAAGTAATCTAAGTAACCTCTCATCTGCAAAATCATGGCTACGAAAAACAATGCTGAGGTTTCCTCTCCTTCACTCAAGGAGCAGTGAATGTTTTTTTGTAGCTTTTCTATACAAAATGTGGAATTACTGTTTAAAAACCCCACCTTTTTTTTTTTAATATAGGAAGATTGTGCTACTGTTTGTTTTCATCTCAAAAGGAATATTGGCCTGAAAACTTTGATGAAAACCTCTCATGCACCAGATTGGAGCCATTCAGTCAATGGAAGCAGTTGCCAGGAAAAGAGCTACTCACTGGAATTTGTGTAACGCAGCAGAACAAATATCAATCATGAAATGATTTGCTAATTAGATCCAGTTAAGATGTTAGTTACAATTTTGAATTTTTTACACATGAACACACGATTTTATCCAGAGGGGGAAAGCCATATTCTGGTTTGATTCCTAATTCTGCTCTTCCTAAAGATCCAGCTCCAGCCGGGCTTTGATGCCCACTGCTGTACTTTGATCCTGCTGGAGTGCAGAGCCACAAGGATTTCTGGAGACTGGATCCCCTAATTTTGCCAGAGAAGGAAGCTGGGGCTGTTCCTGCAAGTTCTTGACTGCGTAATTAAACATATACGTAATATATAAAAATTAGAGAAAAATTAATCCACACCAAATCAATATCACGCTGCTCTGGGAATTCAAACAGCTCCCTTGGGAGAAAGGACAGAGGGGTTTTTCCCCATTATTTAGGAAAAGCTGATTTTATTTGTTTAATCTTGTGCACTGTACAACTTTGTCAGCAAGACCCATCCCTCTCTTCTTCCTGAGGCTGCTTAAATCCCCAGACCCGGATCCGTGGGGCCAGGGAACTGCCTCCTCCTTGCTGCTTGGAACTACAGCCCGGGTTGGCTTGGGTATCAAATCTGAAAGTGTCATTTCCCCTCGGAGGCAAAATGTCCCGGGCTGTCAGAACCACATGGAGCCCAAGCCCAGCCATGGCATGGGATAATTAATAATTAATAATTCCCTGTTCTGCTCCCATGGCTGGACTCCCTCCTCCCAGCAGGCAGGCTGGAATTCCCTGCTAGGTGTGAATTAATGGATTTACCACAAATTTCCTGGCCTGAGGAAAAGAAAAAAAAAATCCCCAAAAATCCCAAAGTAACCAACCCAAAGGATTTAATACTCAATGCACTATTTCAGAGCAGGGTGTGATTTTGGGGGCTGTCCTGTGCAGGGGCAGAAGTTGGATTTTGATGACCTTGTGGGTCCCTTCCAACTCAGGAAGTTCTACAAACTGCAGGACAATCGGTGGCACTTTTGATTGAGCTGCATGGTCACACTTCCTCTCACCTGTCACAGACCAAGACAAAACCACAGCCCAGCTCCTGGCAATGACAAAAAAACTCCTCAGGAAAACCTCAGCTTGCTCTGCTCATTTACTTTCGGAAAAAAAATCTCTAAAAAACCATACATATCCTGCACTTTCCAGGGTACCTTTACAGCAGAAAAAATCCCAGTGCAGGAGAAAAAAGGAAAATAAATGACTGGGGAAAACAGCTCAGGTGAGGGAGATTTCCTGGGAGTTTGAGCCACTTGTTTAATATTCATTGGGCATATTCCTCAAAATCTCGTGTTCAAAAATCCACGTTTCACTGCTCGTCTTTTCCACCCTGTTTGATTTTTAGATCCAGCGGCATCGTGGAACACCAACGTTAAGATTCAAGGCTGTGAATTAAAATTTGAGTGGGAAAAGCAGCGCCACCAGCACGGCCGAGCAGCACAGCACGGGGACGGCACAAACGCCTCTCAGCAGCCACAGGGCAAGAGCTGCACGAGGGATTTGTGTCCATCACGGGATCGTTTGGCACTCACTGACATGGCCTGAAAGTTGTGTCCGCTTAACAGAGGCATCTTCTGGGATGAGGGGTCTGGTTTATCTGCAGTGACCCACAGGGAAATAAGATGGGTGTGTGCAGGCACAGCTTTCCCCCAGCCCAAAGTGAGGCTTTGGGGGAGCCCACCCCAATTTTATTCCCTAATTTTGTTCCTTTTTCAAAGACCTTTGATCATTGCAGATGATTCCTAAAAGAAACACATTAAAAGCAGCCCAAAGCAGATTGTCACAAGCCTAATCAGTTCTTAGATTTTATCTGGTTTGGGCTGCAGCAGACACGAGTCAGCAGATAAAGATGCTGCTGGGAAATGTCTCTGTTGATGAGATGCCAATTTTCACATTTCTCTAATTGTGCACTGCCTTCTTTGGAAAATTACTTTGTTTTCCCCAAAATTAAAAGGCTTTCAGGCTTTTCCAGTGTTTGGATTGAACGAAATACAGAAAATCTAACTTGATAAAGAATAAAAAGTGGATAACGTAGGTCACTGATATGGGATGGGATGGTTTTTGACTGAGGGCAGATTTCCACTCATCATTTTAAACTCACAGGCACAGCCTGAATGGGGCTTTTGGGGTGGCTCTTTGGGGTTTGCTTTTCCCCGACAGTGGTTACATGAAAAGCCCTTAAAAGCTCCAATTAAAAACCCAAAAAGAGGCACAGATAAGCAGAAGCATCGAGCACCAAAGGCTTCCAGAACTGGCCAAGCTCCGAGGAGCAGCCCCAGCCTGAGGGGAGCCCTGTGTGTGATCTACAGCCTTTCCACTGGAAAAATCTGCTTTTCCCTGGGCTTCATTGTGGCCCTCGCTGGAAACTCAGAACCACGTGAGTAATTCTTGCTTCCTCTCTTCCTTCCATTGAAATCATGGAGCCCACGAGGGAGCCATTGGGGATATTTGCCTAATTGCTATCAGGATGCCAAACAGCTTTTAGGATCTATTCCTCCTGCAGGAACTACTTAAAAACCTTTATATTGGGAGTGGCAGTCGTTTGGAAGTGCAAGAAGAAATGAAACCACGTTGATGCTCTACTCAAACAAGCAGATTCAGAAACGCAAATGCGACTAAAAAGAGATCCAGGAGATTCCAATACAAAAAGACCAAAAAAATGTGCTGTACATCTCGGCTGGGTTAGTGTCGGAGAGGCAAAGAACCAGATTTAAACCAGCAATTCAGCCAACAAAATAGAAAAGAAACTCTACCATAACCTTTTCTCTTTGCTTTTGCTTTTGTTTATTTAACAGTGAACAGGCTGAAAATAAATGAACTCTTGGAAGTCAGGTAGCTCTAGTTTAGGTGGTGCTTGAATGGTGTGAGCTTTGGGTGATTCCTATACACACAACTCCTTCTGAAAACTAATTCTGCTGGTCCAAATCCATACGGAGAAGCAATTCTAGTCATTCCTACACAGCTATACAGACCCATGCTAGCAACATGTCTCAGTTCAAAATAAAACCAGGCTGCTCTGGACTTGTGTCAATATTAATATCATATGTACAACGTCTCCATGGAATGTTTGCTAGCTCACAAATATACAGATATGAGACAGACACCAAGGAGTTTGCTCAGAAATGCAGCTTGCAGCTGGGGGAAAATGAAAGTATTTCGAGTGATGGTGGATGGGAACCCTGTTTTGCCTTGCCACAGGAAAGAGCTGCAGCTTAACTTATTTAAGGAAATAGTGCCAGCTACTGGGCAGCAGCTTCACCCACACTTTGCTGTGGGTAAAGCTGCATCTGTAAGTATTGGTATTTCAAGTCAGCTGTAACCACTAAAACAGTTTCTTTGAGTATCATACACAAAGGGGTTTAATTCTTTAGGAAAAAGTATACAATATATAGAATATATTTCTCTGGTATTTTAAATTCTTATTTTCCTTGGGTCACCTTGCAGAGTAACCTGTAGGTTTTGTTTGTGCTGCAACCTCGAGGTTATAACCAAGGCCATGAGGGAATTCTACACACACATGTGTGACAACAGCCATACAGGGCAAAAATCCTACACAGAGAAACATATTCCAAGCCTAAGGAGCACCTGGAGCAGCAGGTAAGGATACAGATGTACCACCGAGAAACTCTGGTTTGCTCAGACTAACACATCGTGTAAAGAATTGTTTTGTTTTATTGAGAAGAAAACACATAGAAATTAGGATGGAGAAATCATCTTTTAGTGGCAGTGACTCGTTTTTGTATTACCTGGATGTCAGGATTTTCCTGACGGGCTCAACTGGCAACCTGCTCCCGAGCACACGTGGTGACCGCGGAGAGCTAACCAGGATAAATACCACAATTAAACACCAATCATTTTAGGCGTGGAGAGGAAAAGTTGCCGTAGAACTCCCAGTGCTTTCCACTGATCCTTTTTCCTTAGATCCAGAATAAGCTCCAATAAATGAACCATCTTCATTGAACATGCCATGCTCCCCTTCTCCATAATCTACCAGACTATCAGCACTTCCAGTGGCTTTAATGTCCCCGTTAAGTGACTGCAGGCTGCCTTTCAGCGGCTTTTCATCGCTGTCACTACAAAACAAAGAAAGGCCTTTCCAAAAATCCGCCTTTCGCTGGCGAGGAGGGAAAGTGCCCTTGGGCCGGGAAGGGAAGCAGCAGGAGGGAAGAGCGAGGGACACGTGTGGGTGGAACAGCCAGGATGACCTCACCTGTGAGTCCTTCCCTGGTGCTCCTCCACACACCTGGACTTCCCCACACAGGATTTTGTCATTATTCCAACAAGGTTTTTGGTTAATAGGCAATTATCGATACCCATCTGTTTGTTTTTTTTCCCTTTTGCCTTGGGCAGACAGAACGGACAGAGAGGGAAGGGGAAGGAAAAGGGAATGCTGGAAAGGATTTCAGGGGTCTGTTCCAGCCATCAGGGCTGATGTCAAGCGTTTGGAACCTCACAGAGAGACGCTTTTCATTTTACAAAACTGTGGACAACATTCAGGGCCAACTTATTTAATTTTCCTTTTGAGGTGGGTGGGTGAAGTGATACCACATCAGTGGGTCACGTCCCACTGCTTTGGGAGCATCTCTTTGAGTTTAAATGACCAATAAAGCTGCCTGCCCCCTTCTTTCTGCTGTTACTTTATTTTACTGGAGTTTATCTCACTGGAGTTTGCCTCTGCTAAAGGGGAGGAACGGGGAAAAGCCAAAGCAGAATCAATGTCTGCATCTGCAGTCTCTGTTCAGCGAAAACTCCATGAAAAAGGTCAGCCCAGCACCAAAATTCAGGGAAAAAAGGGGAATTTCGCTGGCCATCCCTCCTCATGGCACCACAGACGAGCAACAAGAACAGCCTGAACAGGACATTTGGGGGGATTGGGAAAACATTAAAAGATTACATTAAAAAACTAAATCAGGCCTCTGGATTAGGGACATAATTACTCAATTACAGCCCATGCTGCCGATGCCAACTCTGTCAAATCTTTGGCAATGTTAGCTAAGGAAGGACAGAGAAATGAACCTGAAATTCAGTTCTTCAGGATGGACTCAGTATGTGCATAATCAACACAGAAAAAACTTGCTACTTTTCTGCACAGGGCATTTCTCCTCAGAAAAAAGACAAGTTTGGATTTCAGGGGGAAAGGAGGGGGTCAAAGTTATTAACCTCAGGGCTTTCTTACCTTTCTAAATATTTGTCCCATTAGAAAGCATTAAAAATTAAATAAAGATGAAATTATGCAGAAAAAAAAAAAAGCCCTACTCCAGTACAAATAATGTAGTATATATAAGTGGGATTTCAACAGCAATTTTGTGCCCTTAAGGCCAGCAAGACCAGTTTTCCAGCATGGTTCTTCTAATTATGTCTTTTCCTTCACCTCACAATTATATATTGCTTTAAGTTTTAATTATTTTAAAGCAGCCAAAGTGATTATTTCAATTCTCCTACAGAGATTTCTGTAGTGAGATGTGTGTGGTTTTTTATATTTTTAACCATATTTCAAACTTTTCTTTGTTTTCTTTCCCAAAACGACCATTCCCCATATTACATTATTTGGGTCTGAGTTTCAAAAACCCATTGAAGACATAGAATTCAATGGGCTTTTCAGCAGCACCCCAAATTATCATATATATTTACATTATTCATACAATGTTAATTAAAAAAAAAAAAAGAAAAATAACCACCAATACATCAACATTTCTTTATATCCCAGCTTGGATGGATTGAAATATATTGGATATACCTTGATATTCCTACTCTTACCCCACTCCTATGAGGTTTGCTTTGAAAATGAAAAACAGCATTAATTGCATGCCATAAAAATGTCCCGAATAATGATGGCTTTTGGAAACAAACAAAACCCCAAGAAACACAAAGGCTCGTGAAAGCAGGTCCTATTTACCTATATTCCCCAAAGATTTCATCTTTTATTGATTGAGCTTCGGGATCTGGATGCAAATCTTCTTTTTCTTTCACTGTGCAAATAAAATAAAGGACAGATCTCTGTGTTGTGTTCTGCCATGGATTTTTCTTTTCCCAGGGGCTATGGGAAAACTGTCTGCAATCACCTCCAGCCTGGCCTGGAGCTGGCTGGACACAACCTGAGAGCTTCCGACAGTTTGGGGCCATTCCCCAATTTATTATAAGCAAGTATTTATAGAATCATGGAATGGTTTGGGTTGGAAGGGACCTTAAAGCCCATCCAGTGCCACCCCTGCCATGGGCAGGGACACCTCCCACTGTCCCAGGCTGCTCCCAGCCCCGTCCAGCCTGGCCTTGGGCACTGCCAGGGATGGAGCATCCACCCCCTCTCTGGGTAACCAGATTTCTACATCAATACATTTATTTAAATCCTTACTCACTGCTTGGAAAATCACAGAGTTCATTTTTAGCAAAATATTCCATTGTTAAGCTGCCCGTGGAAGTTCTGTCCGTGTGTCCAGCAGCAGTTCCCAGGTGGAAAGAGGAGCCCTGCCAGGAAGGGTCTTGGCCCCAGAGCTGCATTAAATGCTGGAATATTCCAGGAGAGCTGGGAAGGGCCTTAGCAGGCTCTCTGACCAGCACACAGCACTGCCTCACCCGGAGAGCGCAGCTCCACTTACATTCATTAAAATCCCTTCCATGGATATTTATCAAAAGCTACAAATCCTAATTGGATGTTTGTGCTCGCGGCCTTGCGGCCCCCAGAGAGAAAACTCTGAAGGATGTTGGTTATTACCATGTGAACATAGGGAAAGGCCAATAAATCCGTTTACCTGAATATTTGCCTCCTTTATTTCGTCTGACAAAGCAAATCGTTAGCAGCAGCAGGGTGAGCAGGGCGACGGCGCACATCAGCCCGATGAACCAGCCCTGGGTGGAAATCCCATCGTAAATGCCAGCGTAGGCTTGGGGAGACGGGAGAGGAGGAAAAAGGGAGAACGTTAATCAGAGGAAAAGGGCAGCACCCTACGATAACACCAACTTCGCTGGATCTTAATGGCATCACTCTATCACTACTGATGGTGTTAACTTCAGTTCGAGGCAGGAACGTGTCCAGAGGGTGACATTTGGGACTGGAGGGGAGCATGCAGGCGGCAAGGGACAACACAGACACTGTGGCAAGGTGGCTTGAGAGAGCAGTTGACTCACAGGATTAGCACCACACAGGAAAGCTGAGCACAGAGTTGTTAAGCCTCTCATGCAGAAGCAGTCTTGCGAAAGAGAGAGAGGTAAAAGTGCCCCCAGTACATGCAAATCACCCAACCGGCCACTTTTGGGTTTTATCACAGCTGCCCTCTCACATTGCACAGGCTTGTAAAGGTTTGGGATCGTTCCAGGCTGTTGTAACAGGGCTCAGCCCAGAACCCGGGATGTGTTTGTGCTCCCAAGGGATTCAACTGCAAGGGCCAACCTCAACCCCACAGCACAGAACGATGAGTTTGGGACACTCGCAATGCACGAGATGGAACCTCAACATCGAGTCACATGGAAAAACGGATGTTCAGCGCCTCGAAGGGCTTCGTGTCTCACCTCTCCCCCTGGTCTCAATTACATCTTCAAAAATGCTATTGTTATCCACCCAGTTCTTAGTCACTAGGCGGATTGTGTACTCAGTGCCAGGCTCAAGGGCCTCGCTGGGCTGAAACTTTGGGGTGGGCTTTACTGCGTCTGCAATCTTGCCGCTCCCTCTACCTATGGAATGCACACATTCAAGGCATAGGGATTAATGGCATTCATGGAAAAAAAGGTCTGTGAAAGCACAGTTACAAATAACAGACACATACAACACGTAATTTTAAACATTTGGCATCAGGTAATCTGATTTTCCAAAGCAAAAAGAAAAAAAAAACCAAAACCCAAACATTCCCTCTGATTTTTGATCTTCCATCAGATGAAATCAGCAGCAGACTGGAGTAATCCTGATGTTCAGGAAGGGGTTTGTACATCTCCCAGGATGGAAGTTAATATTGATGGGGGATTATGGATCTGCTCTAACTAATGCGTGCTTAAAAAATTACAACTTGCAAACGGACTTGCTTTGTATGGATAATCTAGGGTTTGATGCTTCTCCCATTGAACTGAGCTCAGCAGGGAGGCACAGACAGCTTGTTAGCTGGATATGGATTCTTATACGTCTCCCAGAAAAAATTAACAGCGGGATTTGTACTCGGTTCTCTCCTGACAGTGATTTTCTGTGTCCTTTCAAATTCCACAATGCCGGCACAAAGCACTGGTGTAGATACAACTAAACAATTTGCCTGAAAATGGATATTTAGGCATTTAAGTGTTGCCAATGAGTTTAATATTTGATTAGGAGAAGGGGAATTCCAGCACCTCTGGTTTTGGAACCTTGTTAGTTGCAAAACACCTCCTGCAACCCCTGTCTGCAGTCAGATTGTGGGGCATTAAATAACATTTTTTAGAACAGCTTTTGTGGAGAGCAGGAAAAAGGACATTACAGCAGCTGACAATCACTGCCTGGACATGAGCAGCCTGCTCAGCAAATTCAGAACTGTGTGTGACATGGAGAAACTTCTTACAACATGGGAGTGTCCCTGCCGTGGTAACAGGAGACAAATCTGGGGGGCTGCACTTAAAGAAATAATTCCTGAATTGTTCTCAGTTGCCCGATTTGCCTGTTTTGTCCAAAGCCATCTGAACTAAGGCTTGAGCACAAAGTATAATCTGAAAACTACTTGGCCAATTAGCACTGACAGGGGAACTATGCTCATTAATACTTCAAGTAGTAAATAAGCAAAGCGAGAAGCTGCTGGAGATTAAGGCTGAGTTGACAGCTGAAGGGAAAAAAAGAAAACAGATTAAGATAAATCCAAGCACAGTCAAAGCAGCAGTTCAGGATAAGTTTTTCAAGGCAACTCTCCCTGTGTTACAAAAAGCAGTTAAATTAGCAGACCACTGGGACCCTGAGAGAACACATCCAGCTGAAACGCTGCTGATACTGAAACACAGCTCATTAGCATAAATTAATCCATCTATCGGTAATTTTTGCTAAATGAAGTATGTGAAAGCTAGCTATAGTTTTTAATAAAACTACAAATTAAGCAACAGGATACCACAGGTACATTTTAATTACATGCTCTAAAATCAAGGCATCAGAAAAATGGGAATATTACCCATAAAGGAACAGGAATGAACATGAACCTGCAACCCAATGTCTGTTAAATGCCACATAACACTTGTGTGTGAATGATAACCACATGATCCAAAGTGTTCACACAACCAGCCTCCTCAGGAAGGATTTTTCCTGAATTCCTGGGAAGTAAATCCTTAACCTTGAGCTCCTGGTAGGTGGTTTGTTGTGCATATTCTTAAACCAACTTAACCAGTTCCTCTCTGCCCCCTATTTATTCCCAGCCTGTAGCAGCCTCTTCTTTCTGAACCATCAGCTCTTTAGAGAAGCAGAAAGAGGGAAGAGAGATGGCTGAAAAAATGCCCTTTTCTGTCCACTTATTGCTCAGCTCTGTCCGATGCTGCAGCTGCCACTGCCCTGGCACACGGAGCAGCTCAGGCGGGGATGAACATCCTGGGACGAGCATGAGCCCAGCCCGACCTGCCACTGGGGATTCACCATTTCCATTCATCATCTCCTACCCCAAAACATTAATTTTTCCCTTTAAAACTCAGAACAGGTGTCCAGTGCTGGGTGATTTTGAGGTTTCTTTCCATGCCATTTCTTCCTGGTCTGTGTGACACACCCGACATGGGCCCTACAGAGGAGAAGGCTTTGCTAACTGGGGCGGGTTTGGTGGCTGGAATACAAAAAGCACTGTGGCCTCCTGAAAAATAAAAGCAAAGACACACAGATAAGGAAAAGCTCCACATTCTGGGAAGCCAGGAACACACTGAAAGCTGCAGGAATTAGCTGCAGAAAATTGAAAGCAGTCGGGTTAATCTCCAATAAGGGAGAAGGAGCATTAGTAATAAAGGCAGATCACCAGCACTTCTCATCTTCCCCCACTATTTATCAGCGACACCATGGGACTTGCATGAGCATTAAACACTGAACTGCAATTTTACAATATTCCTACTGGGCTCCAAGATTTATGAGGAGAACAGAACACACATTTTTTAACAGGAGCTTATGGTATAAAGGGAAAAACAATAGAAACCACCCCCAAAGACTTTCCAGAGTGTTCTCCAAAAGTTAGCACATCTGTTAGAAAATATACTTATTAAAAAAACCCCTGGCAGTCTCAGAGCTAGATACTAATTGTGGGCAGCATCTTAAGTTATGACCATACCTGTCTAAATACATCTGCTGCAATAAATGCAAAGCTGAACTTTCATTCATTTTCCCCTGCTGCCTGGCTATTAAAAATGTATAAATAGGCATCCTTCATTTTCAGGGCTTTTTTAGTGCAGCAGGTACTTCATGGTAAATTTGGATTATTTTAGACTACAGAGATTAGCAAACCTGTTGTATGTAAAGTTTATTGAGAAGAATTTACAGGCGAGGTGGTGATCAAGGAATTTTCACCGATTTCTTTAGATTTTCTTGATTGTGAGCAAATAGGGTTTGCTGCAAACAGCCCCAGCAGTTACATACAGGAAAGACATTTGATTATTCCTTTTCCACTGTGCCCATGCCAAAAGAGAGCTAAGGCCACGTCTTGTTCCAGAGGGTTACTCTGGCCCTGAAGGAGAGGACCCCCTCCCTAGGATTTGCCAAAAGCCTTTGGGAATTACGTGGCAGCGGCCACTGAAGATATAATGAAACTGGTAAACTTCTATTTCCTGGCTTCTCTGGAGAATAAACCTACAACTCTGTGGCTTCATCACAGGGAATTTCTCATTAATGCTTGGATTTCTGGACACACAAGGATAATTCTCAACATGTAATACGCGTTTGGTAATCCCCGAGCAACGCTGGTGACAAGATGAAAAGGAGCTCTGTGTTAAAGAAGAGCTGCTGCATTAAATTCATCTTTTCACTTCTGTAAGAACATTATGTTGTGTTATGTTTCTGAGGGCTAATGATCTTGGGGAAAATTGACATTTTCAAGGGGAAAATTAATTGGTTTGGAGGTCATTTAAGAAATACTGCCTGAAAATATGAAGACAGACATTACAGTAATTTTCTAAGGACAGCATACTTTTCTTCTGTGGAATGAAACCAGGATGAAACAATAGGAATTAAATATTATTTCCTTTCTGCTCAGGTTCTTCATGACTGTCCAGAGTATTTTATCAAGGAATGATAAAGATCTTAGGTTGCCTATCAGGGTTTCATATCTGAGTTATTTTCCCTGCACAGGTTTGTTTTCAGTGGTGCTACACAAATCCTCACACGTATTAAATAAAGAAATTCCCTTTTCTTCCTAATTCCAGACAACAGTAGCAGGGATAACTGCAAATAAACTAAAGCAACAGCAGTGATGGAGATCAAGCAAAAAAAAAATAAAATGTGAATGAATCCAGAGCTGCCACCTCAACATCTCCACTTTCCTGGCAGAATGCATTGTGAATTTCTGAAATACCCATGGCAAAGGCTGAATTGCAGCAGTGGAAGTTCCCAAAGCCTTGAAATGAACAACGAGAGCTTTATGGGTTTATTATTAAACTGGAACACAGCGGTTATAGAATCACTGAATCAACCCCCAAAGAAATGTGGAGTGCTCTATCACGGAGTTTCATTTCAGAGGGCACCACATTTTATATCTGTCATTTACGTGGGTCATTTGAAATGATCAACTTTGACTTCTGAAATCACTCCCCTCCTTCAAAAAGAGAGATTGTTTTAATTTTGAGCAATTGCCTCGCTCCCCAAACCACAGCTTAAAACCCCAAGAAGGTCACTGAAAAGAGTGATTTTTTCCTTCGGCCCATCATGTTTAGCTGAAAAATATCTGAACAATTTAGCCAGCAAATAATGACACAGAACTCTAAGGGCACCTCAGTGACAGATGCAGGGCCCTAATTTAGGGTGGCTTGGGAAGCAGCAAGGAGCACACATAAATCATGGAACTGAACCCTTGCAGCTTTTATTAATTATACCACTCTAGACTAAGAATATTTCACAAGAATCAGGTGTTGCCACTGCTGAAACAGAGTTTAGGAAAGTAGAGAAGGAGAACAAAATGAATGCCAACATCTCATAAACCCTGACAAGGTTATTTCAAGAAGTTATAGACTTTCAAGGAGTCAAACACATTATTCTAGTTGCCCAGTGAAGGCCAGAAAAGGCAACTAATGAACGGAAATGGTGAATTTTGAGCTCGGGAAAAAAAAAGATATTTTTCTTTCCTTAATAAGGAATAAGTTTTAAATCATGGTGATAAATAGTTGCTGCAAGGTGAGTACCTGTATGCTACAGTGAGACTGGAGGCCACAAGAGAGTTGAGAAGTTTTACTACTTGAGAAAACAAATGGCAGCTCCTGACTGGATCTTGAACTGGGACACCATGATTTAAAACACTTTTCACCTGGCTTACCAGTAACTGAAAAGAATTCTGCAACTTAGAAGTCCAACAGAACATGGAACATTTTTCTATTTTACATCCACATTGCTGCAGACTGTTATCTTTGCTAAAAATGATGCAGCCAGGACTCTTTTGCTTATCACATTCTCTTCTCCTTCCCTGGGGCAAGTGCACAGCAACAGTTTCTGATTAATACCTAGGAGCTGCTCCTCAGTGTTGTGGAGTTCTCAGACTTGCTGAGCCCAGTACATTTTATTTCATTCAGCTGAAAGTGAAAGATGAGCTATCATAGAGTGCTTTGGATTTTCCTTTAAATCACTGAACATCAGTGTTTCAGCACAGGGTGTAAGTGGCACACAAATGTTCACTCCCGCTCTCTGATAAAATAATCATAAATAATGGAGCAAATGCACTCAGCTTTATGGTTATCTGGGTTTTCCATGTCAAACAGCTGACCCTGATGTTGCTGGCAGTCCCCCATCTTCACGCATGGACAGAATTTGGTTTTGTAATATTACTGAGAACAGATTAGCTGTATCTTCAATTTTCTGTTCGTGCCTGAAAGAAATTCACTTATTCCAGCATAGCTTAAGGAGTTGATGGGTGGGAACAGAAATAGGATTGCACACCAAAATGAAACAGATGAGCTCCGCCTTCCTGAAAAACACGACGGCCACATTAAAAACTCCATCGATTGCTCTCATGGCAAGCAAAACAAATTTATTTCCCCTAATTACAAAGGAAACGCCAAGCCTGGATTATTCCTGATAGCTTTTTCCACGGTTTGGTGGAGCTCCTCCACACCACAGCAGACCCTGTGAACTTACTGCCTTGGGCCAGCGTCAGCCCCTCCTCGGTGGCCGCCTTCCCGCAGCCCTTGGCCGTGCAGGCCTTGGCGTAGAACTTGTACTTGGTGCTGGGGCTGAGCCCCGCCAGGCGCCAGCTCAGCGTCGAGCGGTTGGTGACGCTCACGTCGCTCACGGGGCCCACCTCGTGCGTCTCGTTGACTGCAAGGGAAGAGCAGCTCGGTCAGAGCCAGCAAACGTGGCCTGAGCACCCCTGAGCAGCCCCTGAGCAGCCCAGGATGGAGCACTCCGCAGGGAGGCGGAAGGAGGAAGGCTGGGTGAGCGTATCTGCCCTTCCTGCCGTGTTAAATGGGATTTACAGCCTCCGTGTCCATCTCCCAGCAGCTGTGTGAGCTATTACTGCTCTTGAAAAGCTCTCTGATTGCATTTATGCACAGCCTGAGTGCGAGGTGACAATGACTGTCTCCTGGGTCATTAAATAGCTACGAATTGCTCCTTGCTTCGCTTCCAAATATCTGCAAACTTTTACTGGCGACTTAGAGGGTGGTTGGTGTGCTGTGAGCTGCTCTGGCTCCTCAGAGCTGGCAGCTGCAGGAGGGGTTGTGAGAAAACTGAGGGAGGATCTTATAAATATACAGAAATATATGAAGGAAGGGGTCAGAGGATGGACTAGGCTCTGCTTGGTGGTGCCCAGCAAAGGGCAGGAACTGATGCCCAGGAAGTTCCACCCGGACATGAGGAAGAACCTCCCTGTGCAGTGACCGAGCACTGGAACAGGCTGCCCAGAGAGACTGTGGAGTTCCCCTCACTGGGGATATTCCAGAGCTGTCTGGACACCCTCCCGTGCTGTGGGATGACCCAGATGCACAGCAAAATGACCACAAAAATCTGTGGTCCCTTTCCAACCAGAACCAGTCCATGATGCTGTAAAAATAGATCCCCTCTCTGCTCATAATCAGCAAAACCAAAGGGAAGATCCAGACTCCAGCCCCTGTTGGCAAAGGCAACTGAGCAGTTCTGCTGTCAGCAGAGAGAAGTTAAAAGTACATGGGTGGGGTTTTTTTATAAACAGACTCATCCTTTTCCACCCTCAAAGAACATATAAAATATACTGGATTATCACCACACGACACAACTGGTGTTGTGGCAGTCTGGGCCAACTACTGGGTCTTGTCTGAGGTTGTTTTTGTTTCCCATTTCTTTCCTAGACAAGAAAGAAAGAAATCCCCTGGTATTTGGTTGTTTTCAGTGTGATCACTCGATACCATGACTCAGGTGGTTCTTTGTGTTTCTGCTGAGGCACTTTGAGGGGGAGAAGCTCCCTGACATAATGTGCAGATCTATATTAATGTGGCTTCACTGAGTGCTCTCATCACAATTCACTTGGTATTAAACGAACTTCAGTAAAATGCACCTACAATTTATGGGTCTTTTTAACCACTCCATTACGTATAATTTGCCAAGATGAAATAATTGAATCAGCCCATAAACGTGGGACAGGGAATGGCAGCAACGGGAGCTTCCATGGGAGAAGCGCGTGGAAAACTTTCAGCTCTGGGAGCTGACGGCAGCCTGCCCTCTGGCAGCCTGCGTGCACATCACACCTGGGAGCTTTCCCTAACCAATCCTGCCTCAATTCTGAGCTCAAAGCAAACCAGGCACGTACTTATCTGGTACTGCAGGATGTAGCCAGTGAGATGGCCGTTGGCTTTCTTGGGAAGTCCCCAGGACAGCGTCACCGAGTCCTGGTCAAAGTTCAGGATCCTGAGAAAACGTGGTTGTTCGGGGACTGGAAGACACAGGGATGAGGTTTCAGAGGAGTGAACAAGTCTACAAGTCTCCCTGCAAATTTTTGTTAAATGAGGATGTAATTTAGCTCAACACCCACAGCTCCCCTTTCGAGTGAAGGGTTCTATGAACGGTGCAGATTTTACAATCACCTTAAATAAGGGAATCGACTCACCTTGTCACAAGGACAATTTCAATTTATATCTCTCCATCCCATATTTTCCTTGTGCCTTACCTCCTTCTGGAGTTTCAAACACCACAGAGGAGCTCTCAGGGCCATCTCCTCTGGAGTTGAAAGCCAAAACCGTCAAGCGGAATTCACTGAAGGGCTCCAGGCCAGGAATCATCCCATAGCTCCTGTCTCCCACAAATGTCAGGAAGTGCTTCTCTGGGTGATGCCTCTTTCCATCCAGCATGCTTTTTGTTTTCCACCAGCTGACCTGCGTGGAGATTGGGATTTCTGTAACAAATTATGTTGTATGGGGCCGAACATGATCATGATCTCTCTCACCTTCCCAAAAATGAGAGATTGCAATCTGGGACTCATTTACTGCTTTACTCCACTATATACAAATATTTATAGAGAAACTTGTAACCTTGTAGCCTCTTAAGTGCCCACGAACTCTGTCCCTTGGTATCCCACGCCAGTTGACTCTGACCAGAGTGCTGTTCACAACCTCCACCGTCACGCCGGAAGGAGCAGCATCAGGAACTGTAAAAACAGAAGTCCCAGGTGTTAAAGACACTTCCAAGAGCTGAGATTCCCACTGTTCACAGCTCCAGCCTTGGCTTTCCAGCTCCAGCTGTGCCACTTCATGCAGTCTCACTGCAGGCAAGAAAGAAGCCATTCCACCTGCATCCAGTGGGTGGAATGGGCCAATAAATATTATTTTTCCATAGCAGGGTTTTCTGCTGAGGGTTGGGATACATGTGCACTGGGACACATGAATTTCTACACCAGTATTTATGATTTCCTGTTTCAAGCAACGCTTACAGCAGTGAGAAGAATAAAAAAATGATTAACACAGCACTCAAGAAGGCAATCATAAAGGGTTTTTTTATAATCAATTTCATTTTACAACTAAGCTCATTAGACAGTAGGATTTTAATCACTGCATAACACAGAGAGCTATTACAGTGCCTGAAAAAAAGGGGGCCTTGATCCATTGACAACTGAATTGCAAGGAAGATTTTCCACTGGTAGATACAAAATTAGACTCATCACAGACAGACAAAGAAAATAAACATGCTGTGGAGTTTCTTTCTTCTTGATCTCGCTATTCGCCACCTTTTCCACACCACCAAACCTTCCTGTTCCCATCTCTGGGTGGGCAGTGGGGATTCTCCTGTCTGACCACCACTGAGTCCATTTCCAGCACTGAAACTCCACCTGGGAGCCATGGAAAACCATGGGACAGAAACCCAGGCTGGAGGAGACAACCTGTTCTTCAAGGAGTCACGGACAAGGTAACACCAGCACACACAGGAATGTGGCCTTGTCTGTAAATTCACTCAAACACCCAGTGCCTGCGAGTTTGTCCCTAATTGTCAGAGTATTTAACTTCTGACAGGGCTAAGCTGTTGGGTCAAGCCTCAGAGAACGCAAAGATTTTTTTCCCACCAAGTACAACACGACTGCTACACTTCAGAGACTTCTCACGGACTATGGCCTTCAAACAAGTATCCAGACTAAGCCAACAACTGAGATTAATGAGAGCACAAGTGACCTTTCCAAAAGAACTCCTCACACTCCAGCAGGCTGGCACCCAGCATGGGCCATGTCCATGCCTCATGGAGCCCCTCAGGCTGAGCACTGGCATTCCAGCAGCTTTGGGATGCCTAATCCATCACTCCACACCCAAGCGTTCTGCAGCACAAGAAACTCCCGTTTTACAGGGAAGTTCCTGCCACTCACCGTCCTCTCCCGAATACCCAATGGTGACGTTGGGTTCCGGGCCAGATCCCAAACTATTCACTGCCTGGACTTTG
Source organism: Dryoscopus gambensis (assembly GCA_013389985.1). Classification (NCBI taxonomy): domain Eukaryota; kingdom Metazoa; phylum Chordata; class Aves; order Passeriformes; family Malaconotidae; genus Dryoscopus; species Dryoscopus gambensis. The sequence goes on along the minus strand of WEIT01030453.1, from coordinate 615,326 downwards.
ATCTCGTAGGGCACGAAGGTGGGGACGTTCCGCACGCTCAGGGAGTGTTTCTTCACCAGCTCCTCATTCCAGTCGGTCTCGACGCCCCGCTGCCTCCAGCTGACTTTGTACTCCAGCCCCGGCCCATTCCTCTCCACGGGCTTCAGCGGCTGGGGAGAAGTTAAAAGAGATCTTGTCTGCCTTTGTTGTCATCACAGAACAGCAGCTGAGGGGAGCGGGGATAATTCTGGAATGTGTGCTACAGCACTGGAAGAGAAAAGGGGCAAAAAACCCCAAGCTTTGACTTTCTCCTGTCATTTTAATTTGAAGATGACTGGAATAACGACATCATGACTTCAAGAGAAAGAAGGGTTGGATTAAAATCCAGATTAATTGCTAGGAGCCATATTTCTGCCTCCTACACACATCAGGTTTTGTTTTGCCACAGGTTTTCCTGTGTGATGTAAAACTACACGCCTTCAGCACAAGTAAATTGCACAGTTTGGCATAAGGCTGTGTGTGCCTTTTAGCAGAGATAAAATTTGCATTTTATCTTAGAATTTTATGTAGCACAGCAAGTTGGGTCATTAAAATTTAGATTTGTTCTAACTACACACCAAATGCTTGAAATTATGCCTGGACATTTAATGTGCAACTGCTGGGCCACTCTGCTTTTACCAATCAGCTGGAGAATTCATCCCAGCAGGGTTTCCAGCTAATTAACATGAATTTATAAAATATTAGATGTATAGCAATAGCTTGTCATGAGACATCCTCAAGTTGAGTTTATTTCTCTGAAAATGCACTACTTTAATTAATAAAGTTAAATAGTCACCTACCCTACCAAAGAAGCTGAGGGTTTATTTCAGTCCACTGAACAGCTGTGGGTGTTTCCCACCATACAGCCTGCTTTTAATAATGTTTAAATATATGTAAATATGAAATATATAACAGCTGGTTAGTATCCAAGAGGTCTGACAGAAAATGGGTTCAAATACCAGCAGAAAGCGATACCTCATTGATGCTCCTCATGCACGGGGAGACCTAAATCTGGGGGATCTACAAAAATTCCCCTGATCTGCTCTGCTGTGAGGACCTTTGGGATGTCTGTGGCACAGGAACGGGGAGATTGGGCAGCTTTCTCATGGGGACCACCTCCACGGCACAGGTCCCAGGGAAAGGCGTTTGCAAGAGAAGCTGGAGAAGTAAAAAATTTCTCCTAAAAGAATGATTTCTCGTACAGAGTTAAATTGCAGCACTGCTTGTCTCTTATTTTGATCTCCCTTAAAGCTGCAAATCCTTGGCTGAAAATCCAGTCACTAAGGCTCAGCTGGTCTCTTAATCCAAAATAGGCAGATTAACATCATTCTGCAGCCTTTGTCTGTCAGAAATAGCATGTGCAGTGCCCAGCAGTTCCTCTGAAAAGCACACAGGAAATGCCATGAATAAATGAATATCCTGTTTAACAACATTTTAATGATTCAACAAGATTTAACAAAGCCTTTCCATCCCATTCTCTCCTTTCAGGCTCAGCTTTCACTTCCACTTTTGCCCTGTCTGAGTCGTGATTCTGAACTTCCTGGTGCTCAAAGATGTGTTGGCCATCCCAGTATTTCCCAGTAACCATACTGGTTACTAAAACTCTGCATTTCATTGATTCACTGAAGTTGGAAAAGACCTCCAAGATCAAGTCCAACCTTTTCTGAGAGGCAGGATTGTCCCTCCTGACCCTGGGTTAGAAATCCCATTCAAATCCAAGTCCATTTCCTTTTGGGTGCAATTATACCCCAAACCATGAGTCCACACTGGGGGAACATTTGTGGTTCTTTGTCGGGAGCAGCAGGCTGAGGAGTAAATCTCATGCAAATTGTGTGTGATTCCAGCCTCAACAAAAATCTGCTTCCTTCCACAGTTGTGGATATTTGTGCTAAATGAAGGAATACATAACTCAACGGCTGGCACAGAAGCTCGAGGCTTAAAACCCAGGAAATCTGAAGTCTGGAAGCCATCCTCAAGACTTTTACATAATTCCTTTGATGCACATCACAGGCTTTGGAGGTTTATCCACATTCCTTTAGTTCTTGGCGTAAAAATTCAAGCTCACATTCTCTTAGACAAGGGATCTGTGGTGTTTTCAAACTTCCAGGCTGGAAGGGCAGAAGCCATGAGCCACCCCTCCCCTCCTTGGGCCTGGTAATTTTAATTGCGGAGCAGGGTAAGACCACAATTATTTGAAGCAGTTTCTTGCATACAAGAAGCAGAGAAGAGCAAATTTTGGGGAATTCTCACTATGCTTTACAGGACTTCCATGTTTATTTAATATCCTGTGATGTCAGACATAAAAACCAGTCTTCTGAAACAAAAATGATACTGGGGGTGAAAATCCAGAATACATTTAAGTCAAATTCACCCTTTAGAAGAATAAAGGATCGTTCCTGTAGGATTTGCTAGTCTTGCCTTACCTCCCATTTCATCACCATTTCGTTGGGCTCAGAAGCTTCAACTCGGATGTTCTCTGGGTTTTTATCCGGAGCTGAAACCACACAGGTGACAGGGTTAGTTTGCACATCCCATTTATTTGCATTTAGCATTCAACTGCCAAAAAGGAGGTGAAATTCCCCTATTAGTGACAGGCACTTAAACAAAAAACATTCATGAGATGAATTACTTGGATCAGCAAAAGCTGATGGGGCCCAAACACGGCGTTTATGCAGTCTGAATTCCTAAGTGCCCCTGTTGGTTGGAGCCACCAGCTAACATGGAACTGTGACTTTTGGATTTGAAAGCACCAGATGTAGGGGGATTATGAGGGAGAGGTTTTTCTCCCTGTGGGGATAGCAAACAGAAGGTGCATTGTTAGAGGGACACACGCAGCTGAAAAGCTGGAGAAGGACCTGAAATTGGAGTAAATGGGGGAAAAAAGAGAGAGAAATGCCAAGGAATGCAAATGCTGTGCTGAACAGTTGGCCTCTAAAATGACTTTCAGGGAGACAACATATTCTGCCCCAGGGAATGCTCTGTAAAAGAAGATTTTTGACAAGCCCAGTGCTCCTGAAAGGCTCCCTGTAAACCCAGCCCTTCTCCAGGAACTGCTTGTCCATGAAGGGCTGCAAAGGTGGAAAATCAGCAGAGTGAGGTGCTGGAGGTGTAGGAAAACCCAGAAGTGTGGACTCCTCCCTTTGGCATCCTCGGGAATTTTATCCAGCACACCAAGTTGGGTCATTAAAATTTAATTTGTTCTAACTGCACATCAAATGCTCAAAACAACACCTGGACATTTGATGTGCAACCGCTGGGCTGCTCTTTTTTACCAGTCACTGCAGAATTCATCCCAGCAGGATTCCCATCTCATTAATATCTATAATATCAGAATATGGCTTGTCACGAGACATCCTCCAGCTGATTTTATCTCTCTAAAAATGCACTACTTTAGTTAATACAGTCAACTTAAATGGTCACCTGCCCCACCAAAATTACTGAGGGTTATTCCAGTCCACTGAACCAGCTGGGGGTAACTCCTACTTTTAATAACCCTGGAGCTCCCACTGAGCAGTGCAAGGAACCCTGATTTCTTCATGCCCTCTGGAGCACAGGAGGGCACAGATACTCCCACAACCCACTAAAATTGTTAATATTTAGGAAACCAGACGGAGGTTTACCAGCTGGAGGGGTCGCAAAGCGCAGGGATGGTTTGCTGGGCTGGCTCCTGCCCACGGCGTTCACGGACACCACACGGAACTGGTAATTCATATATGGGGCCAGGGACAGCAGGGCCGTGGTGTCATTCCCTGGCACTCTGCTGAGCTCCTGCCACGTCCCCGGCTCCCAGCGGTTCTCCTCAAACTCTATAATCGACTCTGGGCAGGACAAGAGACAAAAAACAAAGGAAAAAAGATAACCAACTTAGGAGGAGCGCAGGTAGAAATGAACTTACAACAAATGAACGGTCAAAGTTAAAGTGATTAAATCTGGCCGTCAGCAGGGTTTGTGTCCTGTGACAGCCAGGATGTGCCAGAATTCTGAACAGCACTAAAAATTATGCTAAAAACCCCTTCCTACCGTTAACAGGGCTATTATGGCTGGCCCCGGCTTTCCAGGAGAGTCGAACGCTCCGGTTTTGGTTTTCTGAGAGCTGGAGGTCTTCTGGTGGGTCAGGAACATCTGAGAAATAAAGAAGAAGTGTCAGGAGCACAGCAAGGTGTTTCTGTTTGTCCTCGCATTTTCCAGAGGGTTGGAACAACCCAGTCAGTGAAGACGGTGGTGAAACACCTGCTTATTCCAAGATGGGCAGATTGTGGAAAACGGGAATTGCTCCGAAAGATCCCAAATCTTCTGGTGCCGATTTTTCCCGTGTAAACACAGCACCTTTCTCAAATTCATCTCCCTCCACCCTCACTGCTGTGCTTGCAGCACAGACTTTTCTTTCCAAATCAACCCCAAGATCTCTTTGATGATTAATGGATACCGACAGTGCTCTGAGCAGGACGTTGTGTCAGCATCACTGGGATTTCCTCTGGGACACACCGGAGTGGGAGAGGTGACTCAGCCATGGCAGTTACTGAGCTTGGCCTTTGAGGGTAGGAATGGAAGAACATTCATTATCCCAGCCATGGCGACCTACGTCAATAGGAAACTGGGAAATTCACTACCTGCCAGCTCAACCCATGCTGTCCCAACTAAAATTTCGGCTGACAGTGTCATTTTTTACAGAAAAACCAGCGACTTCCGCCACCAAGACTGTCTTTGTCACTGTGAAACAAATTCACTGTCTTTGTACTGATTTTTTCTGAATTACAATACTGAGTTTTCACCTCAGAGAAGATCAAGAATTTATATTTGCATTTCTTTTCCTTTTCTTTGCATTTCTTTCCCTATTTCCCTTGTACCTGGGGGAAGTCAGGAAAGCACAGTTTAATCTACCGGCATTTTGCTGTTCTATCCTTGAGTTAAAATTCAATATATTAATTTAAAGATGGTGATGGTGCATCTTAAAGATACTCAACCCTCTACCTGTTCATTACAAACACAACAGATACTTAGAATTATTCTAACTGAATATTTATTTTACTCTTAGTTGCCCCTATTCTGATGTCTCCATCTGTGCCATATTTAGTTCTTCAGTCATCTCACAAGTCATTGATTGCAAAAACCTGAATTTTTCACTTGGAAAATAACAGATGTTGTTAATTCACCCAGACCTTTCTCAGATACAATAAACAAGGGAAAAGAGCACAAAACTGTTTTTCTTCTTCTGCAAACCACCTTTTTAAAAAGGAATAAAGCGCTTTATGAAATTTTTATAAGTGAAGTAATGAATAGTCTACAAACATTTTGAATTATACGGCACTGAAGGACACAGCACCATAAATAATGTGAACAGCATCTTCCTAATTTGCTATTTACTGAAAAATATCACTCCTTTAAAGTGGAAAAACATCTTGAAGGGCAGATTGACTTATTCCTTGCTGCAATCACCGCTAGAAATAAATAAAGATGTAAAATGAAGCAAAAATAAATGTAATTAAAATGATGCAGAGCTGTCAGAGAATCATAAAATCACAGAATGGTTTGGGTTGGAAGGAACCTTGAAGGCTATCTAATTCCAGCCCCCTGGCGTGGGCAGGGACACTTTCCACTGGGCCAGGCTGGCCTAAATTGTGACCACAAAGCAGAAGTTTGGCTGCTGGCTGCTGCTCTTGGGTGCCGTGGGTGCACAGCACCCCACAAGCTCATCCTCTTTAATTCCAAGTGGTCCTTCAGGGAGGGATGCAGGCTGTGAGGGTGCTCACACAAGGCCAAGCTTCAGACCTCAGGGGGTCGAGGTTCTTCTCTGCTCTTTGCCCCAGGACAATCATTTATGCTCAGGTTCACAGAGACAATGAATCCGTTCAGTGTTTAACTCTCACTCATCTTCCGAGGAGCTGCGCATCCAAATATTGGCCTGATGGCCTTCAAAAAATTGTCCAATTCTTGTGCAAACCCCCAGCAAAGTGGGGTGAAGGACTGGCCAAGGACATCAAAGCAGCAGCAGAGCCATTCTTAATATGCTCTTACACCTTCCAGCCTGGGCAACTCCTGCAGCCACTGAACTGAGGCGAAAATGCTGCCTCATCTTACTACAACAAAGGTGAAAATAAATTGAGTTTGTGTCAGCATGGCCATGCCCGGAGATAAGGGACAGCAGAGCTGAGGTTAAGGACTGAGAGGCTCTGTGAAATTGGGTTATTGAGGCTCTGTGAAAAGAAGCAAAGAAGCAGAAGTGCTGCAGTGGCAATTCCTGCTGCAAGGAGCTGCTCCCACAGCAGGAAAATCGACCTTACCCAGAACGATGAGCTGCGCCTCGGCCTGGGCAGTGTCCAGGGCAGTGCTGGCCACGCACGTGTAAACTCCCTGATCCTCCAGGAGCACGCTGGGTATGAACAGGGTGTCCCTGTCCAGGATTATCCTGCAGGGCCAAAAACACAAAGGCAATAAGGATGAGAAAAATCCGTAAGACAAGTATTGACAGAGAGATGTTGTTCTCTGAAAAATTGTTCATAAAAGAACTTGGCACGGGACATTTTCATTAAAGAGTTGCACACCAGGCCAGTTACACTAAAATGCAATGGTGGCTCTGTTCTACACTGTGCTGAGGTCTATTATTTGTGTTTTGTGGCAGTTTAGCCTCCGTAGCTGGAGGTTGGCCTGTCAATCCTGCTCTGAAAAGAACCACTGAGATGCACTGGATGAGTGGCTGGGACACAGGATTTTGGCACATCTTTAATGAGACAAACACACGGGGTTTATGATGGAATTTTGGAAAGGGTTGAGGGAAACTGAGCATTCCCGAGGCAGTTGTGTCATGCCCAAAGCCCCAAGGAAGCTGCCATGAATCCAAGGACACGGGCTCAGTGGCAGACACGGCGTTTCCTTGGCACTGCCTCCCCTCCCTGCGAGGGCTCAGCGGGATTTTCGGCCTCTCCAGCACTGCAGTATTTAGGAAACCATCTCTCTCCTGTGGTAATTAATAAAGACATCTGACTGCCCACTGTGGGACCCCTCCTATGGGACAAAGGCTGAGCTCCAGCCCCTTAAGGTCAATGGAAACCCAAAACCAGGGCAAAATTCAGCCTGGATCTGCAAATCCTAAACTCGAACGTAGGAAAAAGTCACTGCAGAATCCCTGACACCTGCTTTCCATCACTTCAGCATTACAAAGACTTTGTTTTGGCCAAATAAATGCAAACTGCAAGAAAATACTGGTTCCACTGAAGTGGAGAAACAACTTGCACTGGGGTCAGGGTTGTGTTTTTGGGTTGGGCCAACATTTATGTTATATTAAAAAAAAAAAAAGTATTATATGTATATATTAATATATTACTTTATATTCTGCTGTGATGGTGAGAGAGTTAATAAACCCCAAACCATTTGGCTGAAAACTCCCAGCGCTGCATTTATATTTAGATGTGTATAAAATGCAGATCTCCTCACGTATCACATGAAGAATTCTTTGCAGACATAAATTTGCATTTCAAGCTATTAAAGCTCATGTTTAATGAAACTGCTGCTCCAGCACCACACCAGGTTATTCAGCTGAGATCAAGAACAGCCTTGTTCCTTCCCCACTCACCTGCCACCCTCCGTGCTATTGACTGGCAGCTCATCTCCATCCTTCCTCCAGGATAATTTAAAGCTGTGTTTCAAGTGGGAATCGTACTCAGCCTGGCATTTCAATAAAATTGAATGTGATTTCAGCACTTGGGGGTTCTTCGGAGTAACAACAAGCTTTGTAGCGTCTGATTGATCACAGAAAAACACTTTGATTAGCAAAGAGATGGACTATTGCATCAAATTTTCACCAAGTACTCCATCTATACAAATCAACCTCAGCAGCTACAATCTTGTCTTTTTTTAGCTATATACACAAACATTTGAAGTGAAGGATGGTGGGGTTTGAAATGGGTATTCGCCAGGATTTAATTTTTTTTATCTTGAAACTTTTTTTAATCTTGAAACATTTTGCATCTTGAAACATTTTTCAGTTCGCTCCAAAGCAAAGGGCTGCAGCTGAAAAAAAAAAAAACAAACCACCAAAAAAATCCACCCAAAAAAAAAAAGTTACAGGTGAAAATCCTTGTTAGCAGCCTGTCATGAAATGGATATTTAAAAAAAAATCCTTGAATATGATTTTTATGTCTAACTGCCATTTGAAATAAGCTTTGGCAATGATCCAAGAAAAATTACAAGCTTATTAAAGTCAAGTGAGAAAAAATTATTGCAATCAAGTTTGTTCTTTTAATTGACTGTAATGTGAATGCAGAAACAGATGAATAAGTAAGAAGAAAGCACTTAGCTGAATTTATTTCTGCAGTGGAATGCTGCTCTGTGAGAATTTCATTGTATGTTTTCATGTTTATTATCACTGTAAAATTCACAAAGCCAAGGGAGTGGGTGGAAATGCAACACAAAGAGTGGGCTTTTTCCTCAAGTTTGTCACAGCAAACCTACATCAGAGAGCACTTTAGAGGACTCTGCTAATTGAGTGTTTAAGGGGTTTTTTTACTGGCAAGCCCTAAGTAAATTTGTAGAAAACCCACTAAATGCCACCTGTGTGCTCAACAGGAGCTGCCCACTGCCATCACGGCCTCCAGGGAAAACCCCTCCTGCCAACCAACCACACAAATCCCTTCAAACAGAGCTGCAGCGCAAGGGATGGATCTAAAATTTATCACTAAATACATCTGAATAATTTTTTTTGCTCTGTTTAAAAATATTTATCAACAAACAGGCAAAAGCCCGGTGCAAAGTCCTTACACCAGCAGCAGCCCGCAGTGTGCCTGGTGTCCACTGCGGGATTTAATCCAGTTTGGGATGTGCCCTCCGATCAACAGATGGGAAGGAATTTTAGGGAAGGGGGAATCCCACAGGTGAGGGAGAAGCAGGAACACATCTGGATCAACAAGGACCCCAAAAAGCCCAGGAGTACAGGAAGGGCTCCAAAGGGTCAGCCAAGAACCTGGTCTGAGTGTAACAGGGCCAGTGCCAAAAAGGAGGGACAATCCTTTCAAGACAATGGAGTTGATGGATGTGTAAACTGCAAATTTTTGGTGGTTTATGCAGCTTCTGCAAGCATCCAATAGAAAGTGAGCACCACGTGTGGGCATGGAGAAATCCAGCTGAAAGTTTGGGGCTATCTTAAAGGCTACAAATGTATGAGACCTGTGACAGTTTCAGGTCATAATATCCACAGATTTCCTAAATTCACAGAATAAATCTGTATCCTGGACTGAATATTTACTCATTACATATTTCCTGAACAATTGCAGACATAAAACCTTAGCAGTTGTGAATTTTTTTCTGCCCACAGGCGAGACCTCACCCCTTATATCCAGATTAGCAGTGATTGCTCTTTTCCCCACAGAATTTGCAGCCCAGCAGGCGTAGGATCCCGAATCCTCCTTCTTTGTGTCCCTGATCTCCAGGGTGCCGTTCTTGTTTAACTCATAGCGAAATGTTGAAAGGGGCTCTATGCTGTCATCCTTGGTCCTAAAGATGATAAAAACAGGTCTGGGTTTCTGCAGGAAGTGTTATTTCATGGTTAGGGGCTATTGCAGGGGAATTCTGGGGACTCAGCTTTGCCACTGAGCAATTAAAGTCAGGATTAGTGAGACACTTTATCCACGTGCAGCAAATCATAAAGGGACTTAAGCCTTGCACACCAAACCCACAGTGACTAAAAAGGTCTTTAAAATACTCTGTCTTTAATCTACAGCTTCCACCTGCAATTTTATTGCACCTGTCACCTGCTATGACAACCCTGTGATTTCCAACCCTATGGAAGCATGTCCAGGTGAATGCGTGCTGTAAGTCACTGCATTTCCACCTCAATAACGTGTCCAAACTTGAAGAGTTGCCAATATTAAACTGATGAAGCTGTAGCAGAATTTGGCTATAAACAGCATGGCTTTGCTTAATCTATAGCCTGGCCCTAGTCTCACATAGGTACTGGGAACTTCCAGGAACTCTTTTTTTCCAAACCAGTTCTTCCCAATTCTTAAAAGTGCATTTAAACACAGAAAACTTATATTATATCCAGTTTTGTTACAAATATCTATTCTTAACTCCATAGAATTAATAACTAGCAGACTTTTCAAAGTTGAGGGAGCCTGCAGGAACTTGTTCCACGTGGAAAAAACCCCAGTTCCCAGCATCTCACCATCTGACATCTGCTGCAGGTGAGGCAAAGATGTCACAGTGCAGGAAGGCGCTGTAACCCACAACTGTGGCGTAGTTCTCCCCATCTGAGGTCAGTATCAGCGGGGCAATATCTGCAGGAGGGAATGCAAGGTGAGTACGCGGCATTTCAGAACTGGGAATGTAAATACTGGGCCTGCATCATCCCCTTTTCCAGCATGGCTGGGAGGCTGAGGGGTTTAATGGGAATTTCACAGCTCTTTGGAAGAGTTGCACTGAGCAGCTGAGCTCTCGTAAGCTTCACTGACAGAGATAACAGGGACGTGCTGGACATGTCAGAAATTGAAACATCCAGGAGAGAAAACAGACCCAGTTCTGCTGCCTCTGGAGATGTTTTTTATTAAATAAATCCCCCTCACTCCCTTTCTTCAGAGAACAGACTGAGCATCACAACTGAAATCAAAGATTAAAAAGGCATCACAACTGAAATCAAAGATTAAAAAGACAGTTAATAATTCAAAACTAGGGTTGTGGTCACAATTCAGTCCCCAGTGGTTTCACTACATTTGAATTCATGTTTTGGAGCCCAACCACAACCACATTTTTAAAATGCATCAAAGCTCAGGAGTGTCTGTGCTAAGCCCATAACATCGCCCACGGTAAGACTTGTGGCATAAATTTGGACAATAGCTCTTAAAATCTGGGGCGGGTCCAAAGGAACCATGAGATGGTGACAAGCCCCAGGCTGCTCTGAGGATTCAGCTGGGGTTGCTGGATGCGATCTCTGGGAGGGGACAGCCCGGGGGACTCACTGAGGACGTTGACGTTGGCACTGGCCAGGATGGTGCCGTGCTTGTTGGTGGCCTCGCACTGGAACACGGCGCTGTCCTGCAGCTGCAGGTTGGTCAGGCTGATCTCCCTGGTGGAGATCCTCCCTCGGAAGGTCCTGCCTGGAAAACACCAGATTGTGTCAGGAGCTGGAGGAACACCGCGACTGGGGAGTTCCCAGGCTCTCCTCACTGCGTGGAAGCCAAAGGAAAGCACATCCTGAGGATCAATCAGGCCAAGACCCTGCCCAAGAGCTGGTGAGTTCCAGGGCACCGCCTTTGCCAGCAGTCCCGTGGCCTGAGGGAAGTGCTCCAGAGCACCAAATTCCAGTAAACTCCCCACAGACACTTTCTAAGATGAAAATAGTAACAATAATAGTGCTACATCTGTGCTCTCCAGCCACTTGGGCTTAATCAGAAGCACAAAGGAGCCCTCGAGCTGACCCAGATCCCCAAAAGATGGGAGAGGTAGGGGTGAGGTGGAGGCAGCACCTCAAAGGTACCCATGCTCCACACCATGCAGTGTTCACCCCACCCTCTTCTAGAGGACACTTTAATATTAACTTCATTAAGTAAGTAAGCATTAATTCATATCTAAAGAGGTGCCCAAGCAGACACGGCTCAGTGCGTCAGGACCCGTGGGTCCCCTCACACCGGGGGCCACACAGGCACACCCCGCCTGCCCAGGCCCGGAGGCGCAGCCGGCCCCCGCACGTACCATCGATGGGCATCCCGTTGAGCTTCCACTGGATGCTGGGCTCGGGGTTCCCGATGGCCTCGCACAGCAGCACCAGGTTCGTCCCCACGCTGTAGACCCCTCCTTCGGGCTTCTTCAGCCACTGGGGAGGCTCTGGGGAAAGGGACAGAGCAGCGCTCAGCCGCTGTTGCCGGCCTCCTCCAGGAGATGGCGAACGCCGCCCACACTTCCCAGCCGCGCCTCGCGGCCCGTCCCGCGGCTGAGCTGCATTCCCCGTATTCCCGATGTCGGGAAAGGTAAAATCGGCATCAGCACGCCCCAGTCCTGTCCTTCGGGCTCGGTGGGTGTCAGGCAGGGTGGAGGAACGGGCAGTGTTTATCCAAGCGGAAAACGAACGCACGCGGGAGGTGAGAGGCTGGGAGGGAGGGAAAGGGTCGGCGTTCCCACAAGGACCCTCAGACGTGAGTGTGATTTATGAATTAGGGCGAGACTATTTCAGCAAGGCAAACAAGGTGTGAGCATCCATCCAGCTCGAATCCCCCTCCCTAAGCCTCCCTAAGAGGCTGAAGAACCTCTTTTCCACGCGGCGGAGATGCTATACCACTTAAAGTACACAAAATACAACAAAATTTACACGTATTTTTAGCAACTACAGTATCCAGGGCTTGGATGATAACGCCTTTCCTAGGAGCTGACAGAGCTCCAGGACAGGGCAGATCCGCCTGCCCCTCTCCCCGCTCTCAGGAAATGCACCATCATCTCCATTTCCTGTTCTTCCGTCGTGTATTCAGCGCACAGGCTGATCCATAACACGTTTAGGAATGGTAAAACGTTCTCTCATGGCTGGGGATGGGAGGTTTGGGTGCCCACAGGGTGGTAGCAGAGGAGCAGCCTTGTGCTGCTGCATTCCCTGCGCTCTGCCAGCTATTCCAGGGAAGCTCTGGGAAAACTCCTCTGCAGAGCAGCCCCTGAGCAGCGGGTACGCAAACCTCGTGGGGAAAACACACCCATAACGAGGGAAGGGAGCTGAAGGGGAGAAAAAGAGAATTTATCTCGTGAATGCCTAATTTACTGTCTGAACGCAGGTCCCTGAGCCTTCAGTGGGCAGCCTCAACCCGAAACACAGCCTTGAATTCATCATTTCCCCTTGAAAGGCACCAAACTTAGAGATTTTAACACCAGACCCAGCACTGCCTCTGCTGCAAGTGCTGGGCAGCACACTAGAGGTCTTTCCCTATTAGAAAAGGTGAGCTAATGTAGGGAAAACGTGAGGATTCATTAGTTAATGCTCAGAAAATGCTTTGAGGATTAACAGAGCTGTTGCCTGGAAATACATCAGCAGATGTTATCAGTGAGATACACTAAACCAACACATCACTGCTCCCCTGCACACAGATATTGAAAGTAAACACCCCTAAAGTGTGATGCACTTCCACACCCAGACCAGCATTCCCACAAGGAGAGCACCCAGGAATGGTTTAATCAACACAGAAAGACTAAAGCCAAACTGAAGCCACTAAAGCTTATTTAAAATGATAAAATCATCTCATTTCCTTCACACAGCAGGGATTCTTCTGCCACCATCCTCACTCAGTGCCACCTCCCATCCCACAGTGACATGACCACATCTGTTAAGCTTCCTGGTATTTGGCTCCAGGGAAGAACTCTGCAAACATCAGAACATTTTGGTTTTGCAGATCTTTTTTCCTTCTGTCTCATATACATCATGCACTCATCAGGAAAAGATAAGTTAAAGCATGGAGGTGAAAAGGTCTGTAGCAGTCCTGATTAAATTGCTGGTTTGGAATTCTTCCTCTAAATCTGCCACAAACTCAGTACCTGAGACCTGATATTCCTCCTTTTGGAGACACCAGGCACAGGCTGAATAAAAACCACCTGAAAGATCCCTTCCTGTCTCCACCCGTACCCACACTCTGAAGTGTGAGCTGATATTTGATATCACTGCTCTCCTTTCTCAGCACTGGAACTGCTGGGGGTGCTCCAAGGAAGTGATGAGGCTGTGAAGTCAGAGGCAATGAGATTTTGCCAGGTGTGAAATGCAATTTCACAGGAAGGCTGAAGAACCTCTTTTCCACGCGGCGGAGATGCTATACCACTTAAAGTACACAAAATACAACAAAATATACACATATTTTTTAGCAACTACAATATCTAGGGCTTGGATGATCAAATAGTTAATCTGGAAGGGCAAATACTTCACTGCATCATTTATCCTTCCTGGTAAGGGTTATCACTTTCTGCCTCCTGATTGATTTATGTCTTTATGGGAAATTCTGACAGATCCTGAAACTAAAGGGATCTCAAATGGGTGTCTCCTGCATCCTTCTGCAGCAGAGCAGGATCACCTGCACCTAAAATACCCACAAAGCATCCAAACCTTCCCCTCAGCCTCTCCCACTATGTTGTCCCCATGAGTAGAACAAATTTGGGACATCTAACTAGCTTCTGCCCTCTTGCAGCTCAATTCTCCTGTCTTCCATCACCCCCAGGGAACTTTGTGGAGAAGCTTTCATTCCTCTGAAGGCTGTTGTGCATTCCCCAGGTTCAATTTTTCCAAATTAAAGATATCTATATTTTCTTTCCCTAAAATAGCGCGATTTTGAGCTCTGTGACCACCCCTGCTGCCTTCTCCTGACCCTTCCTGAAGGGCAGCATGTTGGAAACCTGCTTACCTCAGGTGAGGCCTTCTCAGTTCTCAGCAGTCTCTTACAACAGCACTTTCCTTTCTATTTTCCAGGCTGATTTTTGCCTTTTCTTCCAGACTAACACTTCCCAGAGCTGTTCCTTGTGCCATGCAGTGGATTCTCCCGATAAACCCAACCAGGCATTTCCCAGCTGGTGCTGATGAAGCCAATTAGTGCTGCTTGGTGAGAGCTGCTCTGCACTTGTGCTTACTGGAGCCCATCCTTTTTATCCCACACTGCTTCCCCAGTTTGTCAAGTGTGCTTCAAGTTCTCCTCACACCTTCCCACAGGCTGGGGATCCATCCTGCTCCCGGGCCAGCAGCAGCTGCTGCTGTTACCACCTTGGGCTCTGCATCCCTGTCGGAGCAATTTCTCAGTGAAACAGAAAGCTCGAGCCTGATTAAAACACCCAGTTCTGCTTCTGCCTCCCATTAATTTCATCTCCTTTCTTTTTCTCTGGCTGAGTAATAAAAGTATTACGAGACATAACTGCAAAGGCCCTTAGCTATTACATCATTACTATAATTAATCATTATATGGTAACAATTATTTCTATTAAACTCCACCTAGGAGGCTCAGTCGAGATCAAAGTAACTTTAGACCATGATGATCCTGCAAGATTTTGAGGTTACATATACATTTTCTGTTGGGTTTGGTGAACCACAAACAATAACTAAATAAACATCTGAAGTCAAAACAATTTGTGGGCTTGCTTTGCTATTTTTTTAAATAATTCTCTCTCATTTTAATAACAACGGTGGGGTTTTTGTGTCTGCTCAGGTATTCCAGCCTACATCTTCCCTTGCAAAGAGAGATTAAAATGCTCAAACAGTCAAGCAATTTGCTTCCTGAATATTTTCATATGCTTGGTAATGATTGCCTGAATCTTTGCCCTCAGACTCGGTAGGATTAGCCAGTGGGCTGCATGCAAATATCATTAAAACTGGTATTTAGAAGAGTGGGGTGTTGGTTTGAGAACCTCAAACACCAGAAAGAAGAACAGAAAATGTGGCATAATGACAGAAAAACCCTGATTTACACCCCAGCACTCCACTGAGGATGGCTGGAGGCTAATAACAGATAATTTTTCTTCCATATTTAATTTTCTTCTCCCTGCATGCATCCTGGGAGAGGAACCTGTCAGGTGTGAGGGAGCCCCACGTCAGCACGAGCTCCCTGAAGCCTCCTGGAATTAATGCTCATCGCAGAGCTCAGGATCTGCCCTTGAGTGTGCTCACAGGAGTTCCTGCAAGAATGATGAGCGTGTCCATCTCTGATTAATGACAGCGACATTTGCCGCTCAGGAATTGTAGAAGACAACAGTGTTTGGGCTCAGTTTTACCTTGATACCTTGGATGTGAGGTGACTCCTAATGGGAAGAATCCCTGCTGGTGACAGGAGCCATCATTAGTTACACACATGGAAAATGGATTTAATAGCAATTGCAAAAGCGTTTTTTACATTGCAATGGCTGGAGTGGGATGATTTCCTTCTTTTCTCTTTTTCTAAGCACTTGTTTGTTAATAAGCAGGAATAACAATTTGCCAGGAAGTTTTCCTTCCTCTGGAGACTGTGGGAGAAGAAGGTCAATATTCTAAATTAATGTTATTTCTCTGGTATTTTAGTTTTTGCAGCTCCTGCAATTTCTTTGAAGGCATCGATTTTTGCAGCCGAGAAAATCATAGCCAGATTGTTAAAATATTCTGCTACAGCAGAGATGCTCCAAACCATCTGGAAAGATTTCTAGGAGTCAGCACTTCCCGAAGCTCCACCGCAGCTGAGAACTTGCCATGCCCTGGGATCCTCCTCTGCCACACTCCCAGCGAGGGAAAGGGGAGCGCAAGGGACAAGGTTGGGTGGAGTGAATGGAGAGGATTCATCAGCCCCTGGGAGAAAAAGCTTCTCCTCAGCTGATGAGCAAACACAGAGCGGGCAGCTCCAAGTGCTTTCCTCCCAGCAGGCACCCAGTGACCACGGAGGGATGAGGAGCCCAGATGAAAATGAAGCAGCTGGAAGATCCTAACAGGGTAAAACTGCCAGGGATTTATTTTATATGTTAAGTGCAGAGCAGAGGTTGGAGCGTTTTTCATCAGGGAAATGTTTTCAGCAAGTTTTTCAGCTGGGCCTCAGGATGCACATTTTGGGCACAGAGAGTAGCAGGGAGAGTTTCTGGCTCTGCAGACTGCCCAGAGCTCTGCCTGGGTCCTAGGGAAGGGCATCTCCACCTGGTGCACACCTCAGCGTTTGGGGAGAAGGGAGAGAGGAGCCTTGGATACCCAGTGGCGTGACAAAAAGGGTCATACTTCCATTTTTTAAACCACTAAAAAATAGTTGAAAGTATTTTTTTACTTTGTGTCACAAGTTTTTACGATATTTTTCAGGGATTGCAGAAAACACTCTCAGCTCAGGTTGTGCCCATACAAAAATCACAGCAAGGGAACAGGTGAAGGGGGCAAGGGGTGGTACTGAATTTTCACAGCCCTCCCTAGAGTTCACTTTTGGGGGAAACCAAAGAAAAGGACTTGAGCTAAATGCCCCTTTGATCCAGCCCAGTATGGCCATTTTCACAGTTTTAACGAGCAAATAGAATAATTAGAGCTTTTTGTCTGACATTCAGCTTAGTAGAAGACATTCCATCAATATCTCTGCTTGGCTCCCTCCGATCTTCAGAGTATTGAACCTGCTCACATATTTAGATTGTTCACTGCTTTGTAAGGCCTTCATGGTTCAGGGGGAAAAAAAAAAAAGGCATTATTTATATATTGTTTTGTTTGTTCTAGAGGTGCTACTTCGTGCAAACCTTCCCAGATTCAAGAGGCCGGCATATATTGATGGAGTTGCCTGAGTCATATTAACAAAGGGCCTCCTTCACTTCCCTTTTCCCACCTTGTTGTCCCAAAACAATAATTTTAGTAAAGAGTACTGAGCACCTTCCACGTGCACGTGGAACTCGTGCCTGGCCCTGCCCATGGGGTTGCTGGCCGTGCACTGGTACGTGCCCTCATCAGCCGCTGTCACTTGGTCGATCTTCAGGATCTTCCCGAAATTCTCTGTCTCCGGCTCATCCTTGGGCATGTTTCCAGTGACCTTGACCCAGCTCAGATGAGGAGTTGGGCTGAGAACAAAGCAAGAAAAGAAGATTTTGAGTTGAATACATAAAGCTGCTGTGATGCTTCACGTGGCAGAGCTGCTGGAGTCCACGCCTGGGGTTTGGGAGGTGTTTTTAGAGGATTTTGAGCCCTTTTAAAACTCTGGGGCTACCTAAGGGTTGTACTATATAACTGCTCTACTGCTCCTTGATCTGCAGAACCCCTGTGAGTGGGATTTTCACCAGGGCAAAGCATAAGGCTGCATTCCTTGGATGTGTCTTGGCATGGACAGCGGGAAAGGGGTTGGAGCTCGTTCCAAAAAGGCACCTGAGGACAGCCAAGGAGGGCCAGACCTCGCTGCAGTACCTCCCTCCCTGCCTGCCCCTTGGAGGTGGCTGAAATGTTCCTCCCACCCTTAGAAAGCGCCGACGGTGACACAGAACTGGGGACAGACGTTGTCTGCACGTCCCCAGCCGGGCTCGGCGACCCCAACATGGCACAGGACGCTCGGCCACGGCGCCAGAGCTGCTTCCTCCTGTGCCCATCTGTCCCTGTGGCTCAGTGCCCGGGCAGGAGGCACAGAGCCCCGGGTACCCAGGAATTCTGGTGTGCCACCAGCTCAGAGCACAGCCCTGCAAACACCCCATGGTTCCCTCCTTGTCCCGCTCTTGTCCCAAAGCCAGCCCTGTGCTGCACCCAGGCACTGCTCTCCCGACACTGCCGCTGCTCGGGGTATAAATCTTCAAAACATGACAGCTTGGAAATGTCCTTAATTCCCTATTTTGCAGTCGGGTGCCCCTGATCTGAGTTCCTTGAAATCCGCTTCATGGTCTGTGGACATTTGGCAGCATGGTTTGGCAGAGATGTAGGCAAAGCTGATCATTTTTCTGCTGAAAAAGGGACGTTTAGCAAATGAAAATAACATTTGGTTCTGAGAGTTGCATTTTTGAAGGATTTCAATGAAAAGATGTGCTTGGTGATAAGACGAAGGAGTACTCTGTGCTCTTTCCAAAGTGACTGCTTAAAAAAACCCTTTTTGTTCAAAACTGAATTTTCAAAAGAGTTTCCTGGAAAATTTTGAGTGAAACAAAAATATTTTTCTCTTTACGTTTTTCCAAATGGACACAAAGACTTTTCTGGCTTTCTCTTCTTGTATCTGATATTCATTCTTGCACATCAATACTTGAGTATTTCCAAGGTGATTTCCCTATTAAAACCCCTTGAAAACCCTGTAAAGTCAGAGCTGTGGATTTGGGGAGCTTTCTGGGCTGGCAGATTTGCCTGACGGGGAATGAATTAAACATGGAAGTTTTGCAACAGGGAAGCAAAACTCACTGCAGATACCTGGAGTGAATCCAACAGAGACAAGTAATTCACCTCCTTTTGGGAATGCCAACTCAACTCCTTGCCAGCTTCCACCAGCAATGCCCTTTCAAGCCCATATGGAAAAACAAAATACCCTAAACATGTGCAGGCAGATAAATATCCTGACTTTGGAATTTTATGGAGGGAATATAATTGCAGAGCCTTTCACAGGAATTATCTCCGTGTGAGGCAGAGCCTGCAGCTCCACGTCCGGCATGAGGGGCCGGTGATTTGAGGCTCTGCTCCACACAAAGCTCTGTCACAGCCAAACCAGAGGGGACTCTGCTCTCACTGGGGGTTTAGTGGGTGCACAGATTTTCTGTCTCTCTGGTGGCAGCTCGACTGTTCACGGACATGGGAGAAACTGGGAAACTGGAAGAGCAAAGCAGGGCTGGTGTCTGAGTGAGTTGGAGCAGCAGGAACAGACCTGAGAAGGGAATCCCGGCTCCCTGTGAGGGTGGCACTCAACATTTATTCACTGCTCCTTTCCTCACTTACCTTTATTTTGTCCTGTGTTACTTACAACAGGGACGAAATTGTCCTGATTTCCCATCATAAACCATTTTAACCCTTCCCTATATTAATTCTTTCACTGACTGAAGGGAGTCATCAAGGTGGAGAGAGATTATTGAAAAGAGCTTGGAGTGACAGGACAAGGGGGAATGGCTTCAAACTAAGAGAAGGTTTGGATGGGATATTAGGAAAAATCTCTTCCCTGTGAGGGTGGGCAGGCCCTGGCACAGGTGCCCAGAGAAGCTGTGGCAGATCCCTGGCAGTGTCCAAGGGTTGAGGTTTGCCCTTTGCTGCTGGATTTAGCAGGATCAACCCAATACAGCTGATTCTGGTTCACTGTACTCCTGCACAGCCGTGGATTGGTTCCTCAGTATCCTGTCCTTTGTGAGGACACCATGGAAGGAACACCTTTTATGGAAATTCTCTTAGGGAACGGACACAGCCAGCAGCCAGGCTCGCATTCACACCTGAGCCAGCACCTCCTGCTGTAACTGACACCGATGGCTTCTCCCTCAATGGCCCAACTTTTCCTTAAAGGATGTCCTGTATCACTCAAGAACTTTGTTTCTAAAAACCTGAGCTCTTACACCTGGAAAACCTTCAATAATTTTGAGCACCGAAGCAAAACTGAATTGGCAAAACCAGAAAAGAAAAGTTAGAGGTCATGAACCAAAGCACAGAAGCTGATGTTGATGTTATTTAGTTTCTCAACATCTCAAAAGTAGCACTACCGAAAAAATTTCATTTTTTGTCATAGAACAGTATAAAAAATTCCATACTTACCACACTATGGTTTTAATTACTTGTTTACAAGCTACAGCAATAACCAATACACCACTGGTGCATGTACTCTGTGCTGCTTTACAGGGACAAAAAGCTCTGCACAGGGAGCTCAATTTAAAACTTGCATAATTTGTAACATCCCTTTTTCTTTGCTCATTTCTCCCTCCAAAGGTGATTAAGTTTGCACAGCATTTTCATTACTCACAGCCCTTCAGCAATACACTCGAGGAGCAGGACACCTCCCTTGATGACAGTGACTGATGAGCTACTGCCAGCAGATTCAGGAGGGATCAGCAGTTTGGGTTTCCTCTCCTTGATAAAATTTGCTGAAAGATAAAATAAAATAGAAGTTAGGTGTGAAATCTCAGTGCCTTTGCTTATCCTTCAATAATGCCACAAGCATCACTGCTGCCAGAAGGTTTCTGACATCGATTTGTGTGTTTTCTTTTTTTTATTTATATACTTTGAGACTAATGTAGGAACTTTTATTTCCCTTGATAGCAGTCAGAAGGGAGGTACAGTGATATCAACAGGCAGCAGTGCTGGTGAAACCCCTTTCCTACAGTTTTATGTCCTGTTTTCCAAGCACTGGCCCTTCATATCACCCCTCAGGCAGTCTGCTCCTCTCAACTCCTGACCTTTTGGACCACCTTCCTCAGCACCCTCCTTCTGAATTGGCTCCATCAACTTTTAAACCTGAGGTGAGACCCTGCCTTTCCTGATTTGAGCATCCCACAGAATCATCCCTCTTGCTCCGATCATTAAATCTGCAGTAATGGAGATACAATTTGTAAGGAAGACTTTAAAATAATAAAACAAGATTGACCTGCATCTGATTCCAGCAGCCCATTTTTTCCAGCCTGCCAAACAAGGGTTTTAGGATGAAAAATGCAGGGTTCAGTGGCTGCCCAGTTATCGCTATCATAACAATTAGCACACTAATGAATCAGTCCCCAAATGGTGCTAGTTCTTCAAAAATAGCCAGTTATGGATGAGTTGGTAACAGACCACATAGATCTCCCTGAACCATTTTCTCATTTTTAATTTTAATTTCCCCTTGCTTTGCATCTCTACAAATCCGTGTCACAAGTGCCCTGAGCTGCAGCAGAACACGTCGGTGCCTCTGGACACGCTCACACATTTCCCATCTGCCCTCCACCTCCCGCTGCCAAAGGCAGCCAGGCCCCCTTCCCAGCAGGAGTTCAGACATCCCTTCGAGGGAAAAGCTGCTTCTGCAGTGGCAGGCACAGTGCACAAGCCCTGCCTGTCCTGCTGCCAGGGCTCAGCTCCACGGGCAAAGTTGGAGGAGTGATGAGTGCTCCGAGTCACCCATCCCGAAACACTCCAGGATAACCCCCTTTTTCAGAAACCTCAATGCTTGTCTGGCAAAAAAAGCTCCTTGAGGAGGTTAAAATTGGGCATTTAAAAAAAAAAAAAAGAAAAAAAAAGAGAGAGAGAAACTCTCAAAAGCAATTAAACCAAAGAAATGAAGAGTCAAGAGCTACAGACTAAATTTTATGTATTTGAAACAAAAGGAACCGGGTGGAGAATTGCAGGAACAGCCACCACGCTGCCTGCATGGAGAGCAGGATATTTTCAGGATCTGCTCTGCAGAGAGGGGCACACAAAGCCGTGGGAGATGGGAATGCCCAGGATGAGAAGTGCTTTGCTGTGCTGGTGACACACACAGGGCACCACACAGAGAGAGCCACTCCCCTCCTACACTGACGGGTCAGCCGAGACAGGGCTCCCAAAGCTCCATTAATCCACACGCTGAGCTCCTCCTGGAGCAATGCAGCCCCAGGGTGACCCCTGGGACATGAATTCGTGGTGTCAAACTCTGGCTGTCTCATCCCAGAGTCCTCTGAACCGCCAGGAAAAGATTTGGAGCATCCGCTCTGGCTCCTGCTCTGAGCTGATGACACCAAAACCCAGGACAGCAACCTCCTTACTCCCATCTCCTTACACAGAATGAATTCTCCTTTCTCAAGTGAAAAAAAACCAACCTTTTTTATTAAAAACCCTGCAGATTGCTCTCAGAAACTACAAAGATGAGCCAATTGTCCCCCCTGGACCACTCAAATCCATCCCATCGCAATCAAGAAGCCTTTGTGATGTGCTTTTTAGCAGCTCCCATTTCACCTGAGCCAGTGGAGTCTCAGTTCAAAGGCTAAAAACAGATGCATTCAACTCACCCTTAGTAACAGCAGCGTTAGGTGAGCCTGAGTCATTAGCATGCTTTACTGAAACAAATAAAAATGACAACCAAACAAACATGCAGGGTTGAGACAGAATCAAAAGAAACCATAATCAACCAAAACAAAACCATGCCCCTCTCTACCCCCCCATTTCTTCCCCAAAAGAAAGAAAGAATGAAAAATATAAAGGAAAGCAACAGATGAGCAACAGAGTTTTGAAAATACAATGAGAATGCTTGAAAGTTATGTGTTATTCTGCAAAACACCTCATGGGTGATATAATCAGCATTTCACCCTTGCTATCTACAGTAATAAAAATCACTAACTCCTAAGTATCCTCTAAAGATAAAATTTATCCTTTCTCTTGTTTCTTATTGCTTATTTTTTTTCTATCTGTTTATTTTTAATGCAGTCCCTCACCAGGCACTTGGCACAGAGTGGAGTGGGCAATGTCAAGCTGAGCTTACAGAACCCTTTCAGTTCATGCCTCTCATTTTTGCCTGGCCCAGGTCCTGGGGCTTTGATGACAAGGTGGATGCACTGAAGTGGGTTCTTGGGCCACTTCCAGGGCTACCAGCAGCCAAAACCCAGCTCATTTTTCTCTAATCTCTGTGTGCATGTGTGGGGGACTGAACCCACTTGAAAAGCCATGAAGAGCAACATTTAATTTGGATGTTTTTCTCACAATTATTACTGCAAGATATGGTCTAAACAAGCACTAAGACACAGAGCCACTATTAATCCTTTATCGTCTTAGCTCAGCAAGAAAACTCTCAAAAATCACATATTAAACATGAGGGTTTCATTCATGAAGACAAAGTTCGCCTTGGCTTTCTGGGCTGTGTAGGCCCGAAAGATCTGAAGTTTTAATGGACAACTGAATTCCACAATTCCCTAGACATCATTTCATCAAACAACTGGAAACACCTCTTGTGTCACTCCTGATGCTCCAGGCTGCCTGGAAAAACCCGGGAAGCATCATCCTCCCAACTTCGCTGCTGCAGCTGCACCAAACCGGGCCTTGCCCAGGGTGGCGGCGGCCACAAACTCCTCAAAACCCGGTGAAGTCCCATTCCTGGGGGACCTGCTGGACCCAAGAGCCGCAGATTTCCCTTAATTCAGCCTTGGCTTTCGCTGCGGGGACAGCAGCAGGAAGGACAGGGCACTTCTGGGCTCTGACAGCTGCAAGAAGCTTTTCTCAGCGACATTTAGCCCGAAGAGCAAGGTTAATAATGCAAGAAATAAACCCAGCAATGAGCCCTTTGTTGAGAGGGAGCCTCCTCAGAGAGCCGAGGCACACATCTGCATGCGCTGCTGCCTGGGGAGCTCAGGAAACAGCAGCCAGCAGACAGCTCGGCCCCACACTTACACCGGGAGACCTTCAGAGTCATCGGCATTTTCTGCACGATCGTCCTGAGCCTCGGGAAGGCTGCAAAGCAGCAGTAGTCACTCCTGCTGTCGCTCTCTTCCACGTTGGCAAAGTAGAGGTCTCCCTTCAGGCTCATGGAGACCCTTTCATCCTGTGGGATGTGCTGCAAATCTGGCAAGGAAAGAGAATTGTGAGGCAGGAACGGCATGGGGCTGTTTCACCAAAGTGGTTCTGAATGCTCCCCTCGTGTGCTTCCTTCCAGATAAGCCCGAAAATGAAACTCTGAAGTAAAAGAGGCAGAAAATCCAGCAGAACCAACGGGTTATTTACCAATATTCAGTATACAAGTGATAAAAAATATTTTTAAATTTATATTATATTATCTCATGCATTGTATTATCTAATAATGTATACCTATGTAATAATCACTGGTAAGGAAAAATTGATATTAAAAAACGTGAGTTATTTTGCTTCCCAAAAGCCAGAAATTCCTGCAGAAAACAAACACTGCAGCATAACAGGACAGAAACCCACAAGGAACTAATTATATAAACCTGGGGGTTTATTTTTCCTTAAGTATCATAAATCAACCATTAATTTATGGAAAGAGGAAGACAATGATGATAGAAATAACATATTGACACGTGATATCCTTTCTCCTGTAACTGCAGGACTCCTCATCACTGGCAGACTCATTTACCAATATATGAATTTTTTGATATCTCATATTTAATGAGATGTTGCGTCAATGCACTCTACAATTTAACTTTGGGTCGTGCAAAACCAGATCTCCATCCTCCATCTTTCAGTTTTGTTCTTCAATATCCAGGTGTTTCTCCCAAGCACTTGCACAATTACCAATCCCATCCACGATGAATCTGCAATGAAACTGCTCTGGAAGACAAAAGCTTGGAGCCTCCTGGACTGAATAGTGCAAAAAACTCTTACCAATATTCATCCAGTAGATATGTAAAGGTGGGATGCCTTTTGGGGGGTTGCAGTGCAGGATCACAGAATCTCCATGCTCCACATCCAGAGGCTCAATTTTTTCTTTGGGGAATTTTGGTACACCTGCACAAAAAAAAGCAAAGAAATTCCTCTTTTATTGGTACCCTTAGAAATTTTGCCTTTTGCTTCCTCCGATACAGTTTTAATAAAATATTTACCTTTACATCATCCTTTGCACTCTCTGCCTTTAATACCTATTTTAATTTACACAGAGGCACAGAGTAATGATGAGCTTTACCCAGAGTAGGAAATCCCTGCTTTCTGGGACACTCAGAGCTGGAATCCCTTCATTCACAAAGTTCTTGGACCACCCACTCCAAAGCCAGGCACTGAATGGTGATGTTCAAACACTTGTTTGTGATGTCCTGCGCTTTGCTTTGGCTTTAGTTTAATGCATTTCTTTTCAAACCCTTTCTTTAGCTGCTTTGTGCTGTCTGGAAGGGACAACTCAAGGCCACGGAGTCCCTCAGGACAAGCCTGGCCCAGAGAGCTGTGCACTGATGGGGCCCCAGCTGCTCCCAGGAGATCAGAAACCAGCCTGGGAGCGGGGAATGTTCTGGGAAGCCTTGGATACAACATGGCTCCTCAGGAGCCACTGCAGGTGAGGACACACATCAGGCAGCTGCTCCACCTCGTGCCTGGAGCTGTCCCAGCCCTTCTCTATCTCCAGGATCAGAGGAAGGCTGGTGTGAAGCCTCTGCAGCCTCCTCATGGCCTCAGGTGTGGAAGCTCAGCCACAGATTCCTGCAGGCTCGGGGTGCAGGGACAGGCTTGGCACAAAGCTCTCACAGGCCTGCACCAGGGCTGCTCTAGTTGGGCTTAAGTCTAGGTTAAATCGTTAATGGATCCGTGTTTAATCACCCACAGCACCTGACGCCAGCTTTTCGTTCAAAGCCTGATCCGTGCTTGGCACACCTGGGCAACCTTGGACGCCCAAAATGCCACTGGAGCTTGTCTGAGAAAATGGGGAGCGGAGCTGGGCTGGAGCCCACCCCAGAGCAAGGGAGGCTCAGCTCAGAGGTGGTCACAGAGAAACCAGCCTGCAAAATGGGACCACTCCTTGGAGGAACTGAGCTAAGGCAGTTTCAGGGCTGACGTCGCCTCCTGCTTTCATTTCAGGCAAGTTCAAATTGGCCAAGGTTTCACTTCAGACCAGCATCAACCAGCAAAATGAGCAGCAATTAAACAGCAAAGGATGGAGAATAGCCTGGCTGTGCAGTCACACTGGCATGGCAAACATCACCTTCCTGGTGCCCAGATCATGACAGGGAGCTCAGAGAGCGACTCCACAAGCTGAGACATCACTGGTCCGGCAGAGAATCTGAGCATCACCGTGCAGGGGGCAAAGGAAAGGAGAGGGGGAGAAATGCAGGGACGGGACTCTGAGGACACTTCACGCATCTCAGGATTAGTAAACATGAAAAGAAGCAATCACTCCAGGGCTGATTGCCTGAATGCAGACTCTGCAGAGATTTTATCTCCAGGAGGGTTATTAATAGGTTAGGAATTCTTAGGAGAGGCAGAATGCAGCTAATGAGCATCACCCACCCTGTAGGTGAAATTTTAGGTTAGGAAAAAAGAGCTGCATATTCATATCCAGTACATTCAGTAACCTGCAGTCTTCAAGCCCTGGAAAATACATCTGCTGACTGCAGAGGTGGAATAGTTTCCAGCAGGAAAAAGCCAATTTCTTGATCTAAAGCTTGTTTATTCCCCAAAGCACATCACTCACAACAAGACTTTAAGTAAGCTGGACCAGGTGAAGGATAAGGGATTTCCAACCAAACCAAAGAGATCAGCAAATGGACTAATTTGGGATCACTTATGTAGGACATGGGAACCTGTTGTTCAAACCCATTTTTTGCCTCATTTAGCACAACTAAATCTGGGTTTCCGACATCGCAGCTGGGTGCTGTAACCATGGAGCTTCTCAGTGAATTTCTGTGGCCAGTAATTACAGAATTATACAGAAATGCAGTGAGTCCCACCAGGAGACAGGGACAAGTCACAGTCCCGGTGTCATTAGCTGGCAGCACAGATGTTCATCTCCAGCGTGGGGCCCAGATGCTGGCAGCTGGACTTCACTGGGGGAAGCAGCAATGTGACCCCGAATGTCCTCCACCTCCAACAAGTACTTGCACCACAGGTGATCAGGGCTTTGGAGTCCTTCCATGCTGGGTTTTTTTTTTTCCCCTTAGTTCACCATGAAAAGCATTGAAAAACTTTGATTTTCCTCCTCATAATGGATAAATCTGAGTGGCTTAATATTTGAAGCTTTGCAAGAGATGAAAACTCATGATAAATTCCTGAGGCAAACCTTCTGACAAGCATAATTTTTTTGCCGGGGTCCCGCTGGTCTCAAAGACTAGAAAAATACCTGCTTCTGAATTCCGATTTATTAAAAATAAAAAGCTCCTGTCACTTTAGACTTTGGATTCTGTACATCAATCTTCAGTATGTCTATGCAGGCAATATTTTGGATTTTTTTGCAGTGCTCCTATGTTCTAATTAGAGGATATTCCAGAATCAATCGCGACTGATTTGTGGCTGATCACAGAAACTCTCACATCTGAGTTAAACTCAACAGCATCACAGAAAATGAGTTGTGCTGGGGAAGTGTTTAATACTGTACAGAGTTCTCAGTGCAGCACATGGCCACTGGAAAATCCAACTGATGTCTCTGTAGTGACAGCACTGGAACCGCCACATCAATCTTCCATGGAATTCCCCACACAGGGATGTGATGGGAGGGGACAGAGAATCCAGCCCAGCTCCCAGTGCTGCTTCCCACATATCCACGGCACAGGGGGAGCAGTGGGATTTAGTGACTCTGAGAAAGGCCGAGGGGCCAGGAGGGCTCTCACCACACACAAATCCTGTGGTGCGTGTGGAGCAGCCACGGGGAAGATGGAAACCTGCACTCCCAACTCCTGCTATGGAGAATCTCCTAAAATCCTGCCGTGACACTTCTTAAAATACTCCTGGGAAAGGCTTTGCTGACCAAGGGTTTTTTCCTGACAAGGCTGCACTCAAAAGCCAGAATTGAAGTGCTCTGACAGTGTGTGAACCATGGAAATGGAGGATTATCAGTGGCCAGAGTCATTTGTGCAAGGAGCCAGGATCTGCTTAATCCCTGGGGTGACCCAAAGTTTAATGACTGAGCTGTGCTTGAGACCAGGCTGAAGCACCACTGGCAAATCAGGGGGGCTGGGAGAAAATCCAGAAAGGAGCCTGAGTCTCTCCTCCTCATCCCTTCAGAAAATGCAGTTTCTCAATCTAAAGCAAACAGGAGGGAGACCAATGCAGTGCGGTATAAAGGATTAATTTGAATTTAGCAGAAACAGAGATTCAGAAATCCAGCAAGCAGAGCTGGGAACTCCAACCCCCGGCAGTGCTCCTGATTTACTCAAGGATCCATTTAGGACACCTTGTCCTGCAGCTCAGTCTTTGTCCTACTGCTGAATACAGTGACTTCACACTAAAACTGTATCAATTCTGGCAATTTATTCCAGTTTATGTGAAAATGGAGCCCATTCCATCTGGTACTTCACATGTTTTGGGGTCAAGTGTGGAGAAATTGAACAAAGGAAAAGCATTTCTCTGGGCAACTTGTCTTTGAGATCCCCGTGTCTTGTTTCTACCAATATCAGGTGTAAAATGGGAGTGAATTTAGGATGGTAAATCAGCACTTAGCAAATATATTGTGAAATTATTGTAGAAAAACATCACTGCAACCGAGGTCTGGTTTTATAGCCAACACTGTTGATTCTGCTGAAGATGTCCTGGTATAGAGGACATCATAGCCTGGCCCAACATGGATATTCTCATATTTTTCCTTTCAAATAAACCCTTAAAGGACACAAAAGTGAGACTAAGCAGGAATAGTCAAGACATTTCTATAATCTTGAAATTTCCAGCTCCTTAGACCTGTTAATTAGTATTTAATTATGATTTTTCATACAGATCTATATCTTGTTCAGCAAACAGCCCAACATTTTAAGGAATCTTAACCACGACTTGCAGTCCCTGATCTTGAGCTGCACTGAGTGAAGCTTGGGAAGTTTCCAGGGCTCATCTCCGTGCCTGAATTGATATTCTGATCCAGGAGCAGGAGCAGTAGTTAAATCTGTAATTTCCATTGCAGCCTTTGAACTGTTCATGAGATATGATCCTGCTTGTTTATGGATTTTTTAATTGCTGCCTTAAATTGAAAAAGTTAGCAAAGCCTGGCTGTCAGGAGGAGCGTGGCTGGGAGTCCACTCGCTCCCAAGGCTGGGGAATGGAATCAGTAACAGCTTTTTTCTGTGTAAATCTCTGTTATCCTTTTCAAAATGATGGCCACAGGCCAGGATCAGAGCGAGCCCAATGATTGAGGCGGCCAGAAAAGCTGCCACAGGTAAAGGACACGGCTTAGGAGGCAAGAGGGGTAAACTTCATTCCCATCACCTGCAAAGACCCAGTGAATTGCTCTCTTTTGTGTTCTTGTCTTGGGCTGCAATATGTAACCAAAAATGTGTATTCTAATTTCATCTGTTGAACCGGTTAGAAGATATTTTTATCTCTTGTAACTCCAGGGGAAGGAGGGCGGGTGCCTTCTGTTCATGGGTCACTCGTTAAAACCAGATGGGGCAGTGCTTCCTTATCTCGTCCTCCACCCATCCTCCTCCAAGGGGATATCACCTGGGAATGAGCCCAGGCTCATTTAAGGCTNCCAGGAGGATTATTTTGGCTGCTCCCCACACCCTGACCAACAGGGGGTCAGGTCGTATTCTGACTCTGTCAGAGTTTTTGGGATTATTTGTTTGTTGGTTGTTGTTCTTTTCCTCTGTACCACTGCCTTTGTAGTTTGTAACATTCTTAGTAAAGAACTGGTATTCCTATTTCCCATATCTTTGCCTGAAAGCCCCATAATTTCAAAATTATAGCAATTCAGAGGTGGGGGGTTTGCATTCTCTATTCCAAGGGAGGCTCTGGTTTCCCCTGGCAGTCACCTGTCTCCTAAACCAAGACAGTTCTCTTCCCTAAAACTACACCAAAGCCTTCACAAAACTGAGACCTCCTGCTTCATCAACTCAGTATCTTTTACTGATTTCAGGATATTCTCACCTGAGTGTTGGAATATTAGCTCAGGTCTGGCTTGCTTTGGGAATTTTGCACTAACATCACTGGCAGAGCACAGCCTGCCACGGGATGATTTTACATTCAGCCAATATTTCCATCCTCAGGTCTCTGGTCTTTTGGAGCAGCGGCTTTAGAAATACCAAGCATAAATCTTAACTCAGTCTGCCATGAAGAGTCTTTTAGAGCACAGTTAATTAAAGAAGTTTAAACTGTACTTCTTCTCTTTCCTCTGGCATTGGGCCTGCTCACTAATTCAAGCAGCAGATTCCCGAAATGCTGGAGGAGGGGAGCTGAAGTCTGTGTTCTCACCATTTAAATTCATTTTCATGCTGAATGTATCTTGTAACAATCTGGCCTTTGTTAGAGCTGCAAACACATCGAGATCCTCCGAGGCCATTCTTCCCCCTCTCCTTAATGTCATCCTGCATAGGGGAGGTGGGGTATTTTCATTATGTAGGTGAGATTTAATGATCATTTCTGCTGACATTTCTATTGCTTCCCTGGAATGACTACTGTGAGTAAACAGTCTTTTGTTCTCCTTTTCAGCAGCAACCTCACAGACCCGGTATTCTGCTTCTGCAGTGGAAATGTAATTTATGAAAGAATCTGCCCTGCTCTGCCTTGCTGGGGTTTTTATCCCCTCCCTGGCACGGTGACTTTGCCAAGGAGCTTTACATCTGACTTGAATACAGCTGGCACAGCTCTGCCACCTCTGCATCATCATCATGAATGCGGGGAGTGATCTCACATGTACCAGTCTCTGCTTCACAACCTGGGGGTGAATAGAGGTAATTTATCCCCAGCCCCCCTGTGGCAGGGCCTGATTTCCAGCGGATCTGTGCACCAGCAGCTCTTTCACTGGCGCACAGTTGTAGAGCATCCAGCACTTTAGAAAATCAAAGGTGCCTTCTACTCCTCTCTGAATCCTGATTTAATTTGCAGCATCTACACTGCACCAGTAAATGAAAGAACTGATTGCAGAAGAGTTCTAATAACAGCAAATGTGCTTTAAAAGATGCGTGAGTTGGGTAAATCCCTCTAATACATTATCTGTACCATGTATTTATTTGCTGGGTTTAGGACTTTGCATATATTAGCACTAAAATTCCTCTTGCTTTTGATAACAACCATGTTTGCAACCTCCCCATGAATTTGTTGCCATCTACTCCCAATATTTTTAATATCTATTTAAGCTACTCTAGACCATTTTTCATTAAAAGCAAAAAATCTCTTCTCTGAATACAGATTCAGTAATCCCAAATACAGACACCAATTCCTTGTTTTACATTTTAAGCATCTCTCTTAGTTCAGTAGCAATGGAGTATCAGAATATTCTGCTGCTGGAGGTACAAACTTGACACTGAGCACTTTAACTCCTCTGAAGTGCCATGAGTTTGAGGCATTGTGCTTAAGAGAAGTTGTATTAACCCCACTGCCCTGGGGAGACTTCAAAATGAAAAACGATGTCCTGTCTGAAGTTTAACTGCGTCACTCTCCTGTCCCTGCCTGGAGCTCCAGCTGCCATCAGCTGCCCGGTCCTACCTGTGGAGCCAACAGTTCAATAAACCTGAGCTTGCTGTCCTGAAACCTCGTACGGGTCTCCTCCTCTCTGGGATGCTCTTCCTTTAAAACAGCTGCAAGGTGGTGGAGACTAAACCACAGAGCAACACCCGGAATCCTGCTAATTCCTCACCAAACACCAGGCTCTGGCATCAGGGATTACTGTGCCGTACATTGCAACATGAAATAGATTTCCCAAGGGAAAAAAAAAAATCCACAAAACTGGATGAAAGGAAAATAAGGCATGTCTTTCATGAGGAGCACTCATAAAACACGTTTACATGGCATCCTCAGCAGCTTCCTCCCAGGAACTCTCCCAGCCCCTGCCATGTCCTGCTTTCAACGTGCCCACAGCACCACGCCTCTCCCAGCCCTGGCTATGCCTTGAATGCTTCTCAGGATGATTTCTTATGCTGAAGACAGGACAAAAATGTTTATTCATGTTTCTCACAGCCCATTCCATCTGCGGTGACCTGCCAGAAGTGGGTACAAAAGCAGCCACCTCCTGGCACTGTGGGGATGAGAAGGCTGTGGATGTGTCTCCTGCCACATGGATTCCACCTGAGCATGGAGCTGTCAGATATTTGATAACAAAATATTGTACGAGCTTGGAAATGCGAGATCTAATCTCACAAAATTCCACTGCGCTGCTGCTTTTCTTCATCTCTGCCACTGAACTGCACAATAAAACCTGCTTCAGGCTCTCACTCTGCTCCATCGTGGAGCTGGGGAAGTTTCTTGTCCTTCCTACTCCCACTGGGAAGATTCTGCTTCAAATTTTCCTCTTCTAACTTCATATGTTTCAATCCTGAGTTTAGGACCAAAATGTGTGCTCATATTCCAAACTACAGGTGATTAAATGGATTGGTACAAACCAGTTGTTTCAGCTCTGGGACATGGTTTAGTGTTGGACCTGGCAGGGCTGGGTTGAGGGTTGGACTCCATGATCTTAAGAGGTCTTTGCCAACCTTAATGATTCTTTGACTCTATCCATAAATTTCATCCCACTTCCACAAACCTGGCCCTTAACCCCTCATTTCCCCCTCTGCCCTTCCTCCGTGCTAATGGTGAAGCACAAATTCGTAGGATCAGTAATTTTCCCCGCTATATTTTTAAGCTTGTTTTCCATTCAGTTCCAGGGCTCTGTTTTTCTCCCCATCAGTGTTTATCTCAAACCCTGAATGCTGCCGACATCAGATTAATGAACTCACAGCTGATCAAATCACTTCCCCTGGTGCTTTCAAACATTTGCATCTGCTGCTATTTTGCAGTAATAACCTGTGGGAGTTGATAGTCCAGTGGTCTGAAATCCTGCATCCAGATTTGGTTTCTGTCCTCAAAACCAGGAATTAAATCATTCCAGGGAGAAAATACGGACCTTTTCCTTTGAATATTCACTGAATAACAAACAACCCATGTTTTACCATACACCACCTTAGGGACTAGTTTTTTCCCATCTATTTTGAGGAAAGACAGTTCTCATCTCAATAATAAAGGTAATAATTATAAATTCAAACCAAAAGTAAAGCCCTTACTTGGAACAATCAGCTCAATTTCCTCTGACATGGCAGTTCCCAGCACGTTGGACGCAAAGCAGCGATATTTCCCTTGGAAATTGTTGATGATTCCCCGGTTTTGGATCACAAAAGTTCCAGAGTTGTTAGATGTAACGATCCTCGGGTCAGATGATAAATCAAATGGTTTTCCATCCTTAGTCCAGTTAAAGCTGAAAAATAATGGAATTGTTATAATGGGCTGGCCCCAGAACAGCATTTTGGTGCTAAACCAGGGGTGAATGTGGGGCCAAGAGGGATTTATCGAACTAAATGGAAAAACTCTATGCAAGAGGAGAGAGTTGAATGGCAGAACAAGCACTGTGCTCCTCTGCCTTGTGCTGGCTCTGGGGCACACCTCTCCTTCCACACACTTTGCTTTTGGACAACTGGTTGTGACACGAGGCGTGAGCACAGAGCTCAGGGCAAGGACAGCCATGAACAGACCCGGGAAAGCCAGGGCCCCCCACCGACAGCACCTGGAGGTTTGCAAAGGCTGTGGCTGTACTGGAATTGCTGCTTTGGAAGGGCAAAGACCCACAAGAGCTTTCCCCACCCTCCACCATGGCTGAACCAGAAGAAACTGAGATGATTCCACTGAGTTTCTCTCGTAGAACCATTTGTAGCCTTGATGCTGCTGGGGGGTGATTTTGATGAATGCTGAAGGATTTGTCACAGCTCCTGGACCTGCAGTTCTCTTGAGGGATTGAAATTTGGCGGAACTGATTTAAAATCAGACAGGTGGAAATTTGAGTGTAACGTCAATTTGGTGGAAGATGTATCTCTTTTTTTTGTTGTTTTTTTTTTTTAAGAGCATTGTTTTAAGAGAATAAACAAATGTCAACAAAACTGTTGTTTTGGCACTTCACTGGTCTTGGCAAAACTGCCTTGCTCTAGGATGGAGGGAATATGGGATCCTTGCTCTAGGATGGAAGGAACATGGGATCCCCTCACCTAACAGGCACTATCACATCATTTAAACACACCAGGAAACTTTTCATTGATGCACTGACAAACAGTGGAACAAAGGGAATTTGTTATCATGCTACAAATCCCCATTCAGAGCTCAATTAAACACTACCGAATCATCTTGATATAAATAAAAGAATGCCCTTTTAAAGTTTAAATTGTGTTGCAGAGAAAGGAGAAGGGAAGAATTAAAGAGAAAAAATGACATGCAAACTAGCTATTAATTTAGCCCAAACACCATTCAGTGGTGAAAGCCTCAGGAGGAGCTTTTACTGTGTTATTATTACACTGTTGTTAATCACATTTTCATTAAAAATCTTTCTCTTTTCCACACTGGTGTAGAATGCACAGAGCTTATCTTTGGCTATTGATTTGAATAACTTCTTGTGTGTCTATCTGCACCATCACCACGGCCCTGCTGATGTCAGGTACAGACAAGGCAGCTGATAAAATGCAAATGTGGGGTTTGAATGCACAGCTGAATGTGTTTGGGGTTTTTAGGGTGCCTGTGGAAGAGGCAGAGGAACAGCTGGGCCCTCTGATTACCATGACCCAGCCTATCTTTTGCAGCACAGCCCAGACAAGATTTTTTTCAGTCACAGGGTGAATTTGGCACGTGCCACAGAAATGAAACATCCCCCAGCAAGGAAAACCATGTTGATACCTATTCACAGGGTGAGTGGAAGTGATGGAGCAACAAAAGCTGAATGGCCTGAATGGAAAGCCAAACCTTCACCCCGCCGAGGATGATGAGCAGGTTATTGTGCAGCAGCTCCCGACAGCCACAGCAATGTTTGGCAAAGGTTAAAAGCAAACTCGGCTTCTGTTTGCTTCTGCAAGCAGTACTCACGTGGGCTGGGGGTTTCCTCTGGCTTCACATTTAATGGTGAAGTCCTCGTCAAAGGGGTAGGCAACCTGGGTGTGGGATTGCTCCGTGATTGTTGGGAGCTGGGAAACTGAACACAAGGAGGAATCGGGTTAAAACGCCATTCCAGCCAAACTGAGCTCCCCTGGAGCGGAGAGGGACATCGGCAGGACAGCCTTATTCCAGCACAAAGCGAGGCTTGCCTTGGGAAGAAGATGAGCATCACCCCCCTCATCACAGCATGGGTAATACTGTCTGCTCCCCAAAATGATCACTGTCACGGCCTCGGTGGCCAAAGAAAGGCCTGGCAGAGGGACAGTGCCCACCCTCATTCCCCTCCAAACCCGCCCAGGGCACAGGGCAGCTGGGACCATGCCTGAGCTAAAGCCAAAGCATGGCGCTGCAGACCGGCAGATTTATTCACAGGAGAAGTCAGTAACTGCGTTTAAGGCAGACACAGATGCTCACACATGGAGTAGCAAACTGCTGCCTCCATCCTGGATAAAACCGCCAGGAAAAGCCATGGACTGCAAGGCTGGCTGAACACCCACCCCGGGGTGCGGCCGCGTGGTCACGCATGGAGGCTGCACTAACTTTTCCTTCTTTCTGAGGGAATTAAAGTGCTGCTAAAGCCCGTGTAACAGAGGAAGGAGAATGTTCCCTGCAGTGGAGCTGGGGATAATAGGATCATCCCATTGTTACAAGCAGCCAGGAAGAGAATTAAGAGGCTCTTTGGGCGCTGCTTTAAGTCCAGGGAGCTCAAAGCTGGAGTGGAATGCGGTATCGTGTCATATCATGTGGTCTCAAAGCTGAACACTTCCAAGCCCACCAGCTTCACTGATCAGAAATAACTCTTTTTTATTAAAATATAAAATGCTTCATTACAGCAAATTAAGGGTTAGGTGGCTCCCTGGGGTAGGTTCATAAAAGCAGTGGATGCCGAGAGAGTTTGTCCTGCACTTTACATCACAGCTCCACTTTGGCTTTATTGAAACACAAGGAGCCACTGCAGCACCTTCCTGAAAAAAAACCCAAAAAATCCTCTACTTTCCAATGCAAATTTGGATAGTTTTACCAAAATATCCTATAAACCTGCTTGGTTGGCTTCCTCTTTGCAGCCAGGGCTGTTGGCAGGCTCCAGAGTGCTAGGAGCTCATGGCAGATCCACAGGATGCCCTGAAACTGGCCCGTGTCCTACTCTGAGACCCTGAAAAGAGCCTAAATTTCTTATTCCTTAGGTTTACTTCTTTATTTTTCCTCACCATAATTCATAAACTCCAATATTGTTGAGTTTTGCTTTGTTGGGGTTTTTTTTTTTGCCACCAAAACAACAAAGCAAACTGCAGTTTTCAGTCCTCCTGGTCCATTTATGCCTGAAAAATGCAAAGTTCGGAAGGTCT
The DNA here is from genome assembly GCA_013389985.1 of Dryoscopus gambensis. Lineage (NCBI taxonomy): Eukaryota > Metazoa > Chordata > Aves > Passeriformes > Malaconotidae > Dryoscopus > Dryoscopus gambensis. Next base: position 579,152 of record WEIT01030453.1, on the reverse strand, counting down.
GGGCTGCACTCCAGGCAGAGGGGTCCCCTGGCTTTCCTTGGATTGCTCCCTGTGAGCCTCATCCCGTATTTTACACGTGTCCTGGAAGCTCATGATCCATGTAAAACACGCAGTTTGAATTCATCCCAGCCAGCGAGGGATGGAGGAGCTGCTCCCCGGGGCAGCACACGGAGCGTGAAATCCTCCTCTGGGGACCAACATTTGCCCTGAGACATCCACCTGCTCCTCTGCCAGGCTGGAATGGCAGGTTGCACGACAAATAAGGAGGGATAAATGCACATCAAACAAGCTTCAGGGGGATTCAGAGCCAAAATGAGGAATTTCAGTGAAGGCCAAACCCAAACCCTCGGAGCTAGGCATTGTGTTGGATGGCAAACACCAGAGAGACGTTGTTAGACAACTTTACTGCTCCATGTAAGCAGGCCCAAACAGGACAGCTTAGTTCTTTATCAGCCCTGAATTTCCCAAAGGCCACATTGTGGCAAGATTAAATTCTGAATGGAACACAACTGGAGAGGAGAATTTAATATTTTTCCTTCAGAGAGAGCTGCAAAGGAACACCAAACAAAACAACAAAGTGCACAGCAAATAGCTACAACTCACCTGATAATGGTATTTCAATAGCTGCTGCCAAACTCAATACAAAGAAAAACAGGCATATGGTGATGCCTTTTGTGCTTAATAGCATCTCCATCACTCTTCTGTAAACAAGGAGTCCAAACAGAATGAGAGATACCTTATGCTTCCGCTCACTGTCGCTTCAAATCAGGCGCAGGGATGTGAAAGTGCGAGTCTAGTGAGGAGAACAAACAGCAATATTAGCCTGCAACACCAGCTTGGGTCTGGCAAGGTTATAAAATTAAAGCAACGCTTCAGGTTTGCAGCTAAATTGCACTAAATGGTCCAATTTCCTCTCCCCCCATCCCCTGGCTTCAAGAGCAACCCCCATTAAATTTCTAACAAAAAAACACATGCACAAAAGTACAGCTCTATTATAGCACAGAAGTATAATTATTTTTTTGTTGTTTGGCAATTAAAAGTCGGGATGGTTTAGAATGCGGTGTATTTGTAATCATTCCAGTTCATAAATTTTTCTAATGAGAGTTGTGTAAGTCGGAAAGTAATGTAACAGATCTAATGAGAGAAATTTGGTACACTAATGACCTTGTTCATAAATCTCATCTGTCTTTTATCTTTCATTTATGCTCAAAGAAGGACACAATCTCATTTAGTTCATTACTAAGAACCAGAACATGAAACCTTTACTTTTCCCCCACAGTCCCAGAGCTACTCTACGTGGGATTTACACATTCCATTAGACATCCTTGGGTTCTGAATTACAAGGCAAAAATGTTGTGTAGCTGCGAAAAGGAGACATATCCAGCTCTAATGAGCATTTAAGTGCAATTCACAGAGAAGTAAAGGAGAGAATTCTGATTTAGATTAGATGTTAAGAAGAAATTGCTCCCTGTGAGGGTGGGCAGGCCCTGGCACAGGGTGCCCAGAGAAGCTGTGGCTGCCCCTGGATCCCTGGCAGTGCCCAAGGCTGGACAGGGCTCAGAGAAGCCTGGGATGGTGGAAGGTGTCCCTGCTCACGGTAGGGGGTGGAAGAAGATGATTTTTAAGGCCCCTTCCAACCCAAACCACTCTGGGATTCTGTGATTCCACAAAAGTGGGTGCACGGAGGATTCCGGTCACCAACTTCATCTACGGTTCCTCAGTGAATTATGAACCAGCACAAGCTGTGTTTGCCTGTGCACCCTCCAGCACAGTGCTGAGGGACATCAGGCTCGGGAGAATTTAGACCTCAGCTGTCGAGATAACTTTGCCAGAGCAATTTTGAAGACAAGGCCACTCTGCAGGAGCCAAGGACCGATGAGGCAGCCCAGCCCCGCACAGCCCGGCGAGCTCTGCCCCACAGAGCTGCACCAGGGCGATCCACTGCCAGGCTAAGCCTGGCTCACACACAGCCCTTGTATCTTTGCACATCCCGCCCCGTTAATCCAGGGATCAGAAAAGCAATCCCGGGATCACACGGAGCGGTGGGCACGAGGGACAGCAGGAGGCAGCTGTGGGTGCTCGTCCTTGCCCAGCAAAGCTGGAGCACAGGCAGAGCTCAGCCACACAGCCCACGCCCTCCAGTCTATGGGGGTTTCTCCTCATGGTTGCTTTTCCCTACAAACAGAGATTTCCCCTTCCCCCAGCACATTCCCTCTCACATCAACCCCAGGATGAGCACAGCTTGTGCTGCGGCCCTCCCTCCAGCATGATTTCTGTTCACACGGTCACCAGCCCACGAAAACTTCCTGGAAGTTCACATCTGTGAGACCAAAACCCCCGGGTGAAGATTGAAGCTGGCCAACGAGGGGCAAGTGACAGACACTATAATCACATAAGCCTCATTTGTTTAGAAATGAGGCTAAAAACCAGATGTCTTTTAAGTATCTTAGGCCCGGAGTATTTGCTGATGGAAGAAGCTGACTAATCTGCTTAGCGCCTCGCTCTGCAGAAGGGCACTGGGGGGGACGGGGACAGGCACAGCTGGGCCCCCCAGGCTATGCTGGGTGTAAATCAGCCAGAATCAGGCAACACCAGTTCTGCTTGTGGCAGTCTGTACCACCCCAGTTTGAGCTCTCCTGGCTCCGACTTTTGAGCTGTGGAGCTTTCCAAAGCCCAGCCTGCCAAAGCCTGGGCTGTGTGACAGCACAGGGGACACACAGGACACGCAGCAGCCCCAGCCAGCAGCCACCTGATGGCTGCTGTCACTGCAGGATGGGGCTCTCCCCCTCCTCACCTGCTCCTGGCACACTCTCCGCTCCAGATCTGTGTCATCGACAGTAAAACAGATGCTCTGACAGAAAACCCTCTGGATGCACAATTGCAATTTAGGCTCGTAAAACCTGACCAGCCTTGCTACCTGCAGATGGTACGCTGGTGGCAGCGAGAGCCTCCTCTCCCCCATCTGCTGACAGCTCTGGGGACAAGAGCAGGCAGGTCAGGCTGCCAGCCAGAGGCAGGGGAGCTGGGATTAGAGGAGGTGTGCAGCTTGCTAAGGTCGTGGGAAATTTCCTTTTATATGAGTGTTACACAGCACTGTATTAATTCAGATTAAATTCAAGGAAAAAATAAGAGCACAGCTCGATCCCTTAACCAAACCAATTAGCTCACACCTTACTTTTTTTCCTTCTTTTTTTTTTTTAATGAAGTGCCAGAGCAAAGCAGCAATGTTCCAGGCAAGCAGGATATCCTTTATCATGTGGTACAGCCCAACTTGCCTCTGCAGGCTGCTGTAATTAGTCGGCCTGTCTAGCACCTCACTCCTGTTCCCTGGCTTGAATGCTAATGCTGGGGGCTGACAGCACCAGCATTTGGAAGCAGCCAGCACAGGGGGACCAGGAGTGCTGGACTTGGGCACATCCAGGAGAGAATTCCGCTCGGAAGCCTCCCTGCAGCTGCGCTGGACCTCGGCTGCTTTATTCTGAGGGGTTTCCATGAGGTGCAGTCCCGGGCTGATGTGAATCAAGCAAGAGGCTCCTTGTGGAGGTATCTACCTTGTGGCAACCTCCCAGCAGGACAAGGCTCCTGCGTCTGTGTATTGCCCCGATGGAGCAGCAGCGGCAATACCCTGGCTGTGACAGCGATTTTGGAATGCCAGCACTTGGCACACATCTCCCCGTGTGCCCCACTCAGTGCCTCTGCTCTGTGCCCCGTTCTGGGCAGTGCTGGCACTCAGCAGAGAGCCAGGTGAGGCACGTTCTCCCTGCAGAGGCCTGGGCCAAGCGCTTCACCTTTTTAAGGTGACATTTAGGAAGGGCTGCCAAGCTTTAGGTGTTCAGGACGCCTGTCACGCCTTCGGCTGTCCCACCAGGCCTCAGGTGAAGCTGCAGAGATCCTGATCAAATCCCCGAGCTTCCCTCTCACCTCCAGCACCCGAAACACACCGAGCCCCTTCCTTAATGAGCAATATCAGCCATGCCCCAGACAGCCCATCCACCCTGGCTGCACACACAGCCACACACCCAAACTTCAGGCAGCACAATCTTTCACTGCTGCGATGATTAAACTCCAAACCCAAACTTCCCAACGTGTGCCAGTTCCTAGCAAATGAACAAGTTCGCTGCCTAAGTAATTTGGAGAAATGACTGAGGGAGCTGTGCAGGCACTTGGCAGCCATGGGCAGGTTTCGGTCTCGCTGGTGCCAAAGCACAGCTCTGTCCTTGGGTAGGAGAGTGCCAGGGACCCACTTGCAAAATCCTGACCTTGGGAAAAACATGGGCCCTGCTCTCTGAGCTGGGTCAGGCCCAGAGCCCTGCTTGTCATAGAATTACAGGATGGTTTGGGTTGGAAGGGACTTAAAAAATCATCTTCTCCCACCGCTGCCATGGGCAGGGACAGCTCCCACTGTCCCAGGCTGCTCCCAGCCCCGTCCAGCCTGGCCTTGGGCACTGCCAGGGATCCAGGGGCAGCCACAGCTGCTCTGGGCACCCTGTGCCAGGGCCTGCCCACCCTCACAGGGAGGAATTCCTTCCCAATATCCCATCCATCCCTGCCCTCTGCCGGTGTGAAGCCATTCCCTGTGTCCAGTCACTCCATGTCCCTGTCCAAAGTCCCTCTCCAGCCTTCTTGTAACCCCGCTTCAAGCACTGGAAAGATGTTACAAGGTCTCCCCCAAGCCTTCTCTTCTCCTTTCCCCCAGGAATTCCACATCCTCCTTTGTTCTCACAAGGACTCACTGCAGCACCACTTGCACCAGGCAGGGCCACACCAGATTGCCCAGGAAACCCTTTCTTCTGCACAACAAATGAGCACGGATTGCTACAACAAATGTTACATTTGCAACCCCTCCTCTCCCTTCTTCTTTCCCCCTCCTCCCTCTATTCCTGTCTTTCTATTTGCTTTTCTCTGCCTCAGGCTTAAGTCAAGTAATTTGAATTCACTGCAAATACTTATCTGTAGTTCCTTACCTGCAATTCATTATTTACTGTGCTGTTTGGTTAATAGTAAATACTGATTGCTCTGAGGACAGCTCATTTGTTTGTTTAATGAGCTGCCTTTAACTTACACCGAGCAAATCTTTCAAACTATCAGTATTTCCAAGGAGCACTGGAGTTCCAGATTCTTGTATTATATCCCCTTGCTTCCAGAGGGATGTAATGAAAATATTGGACAACCAAACAAGAAAAAAAAGATTGAATTTCCATGTATCTCATCAACCTACTGAACAATTTTCCCTACATGTAATTACTGCATTAAAATTGCTCATAAATAGTAGCAGGATGACAGCCAAAATTCCCAGATTACTGGTCTACCGCTTCCAAGAGAAATTATAATGCACTACTAAATGTGGCATCAACCTCAGCTCTTTGGTTCCCTCTTCAAATACTCTAAGGTTGGGTCCCTGTTTAAGCCCTGTACAGCACAAATCTTCAGCAAAGTAATGGATCCCCACATTGGTGCATCCCTGGGCTGAGCTTTTCATTAGCTAGAACCAGGTTTAATTTGGATGTTACAAGACTGGTAAATATTTGTCATTAGAAATTACAGCCTCCCGTGTGGCCCCAGTTATGGAGCAACAGGACTAAACTCTGGAAAAAAAATTGCTTTTTTGGTAGGAAAAAGAAAAGTTTGGTTGTCTAGTGATACCACATCAGAATCGCCAAGGGAGGAAAAGATGAGTTCAGTGCTCCAGAGCACTGCGAAGCCTTCCAGCAAGTGGGGCCTGGAAAACTCACCAGGTAAGGAAATGTGCTCTGAAGTGTTCCCAGGGCAGCTCCCAGAGGAGGGATGAGAGCCCTGGGGCCCAGGCAGAGCCCCGGGGAGCTCACGGAATGAATCAACCACCGGCGAGCTTTTCCACGCCCCAGGGAGCTCCCTACTTCACTAATTAGCTGGGAAAGGTGGGGATTTCTGCTGCATTTCTGCTATAAATGGACTGCTCCAGCAGCAGTTTTTATGCAGCTATAGATCTTTTCTTCCCTCTGAAAACCCCCAGGTGCAGAGTTTGGAAAAGAGGGGGAATATTCATAAGGACCCCATTTTAGTTCAGGTGTCACTGTTACCCACAGCTTTTCCCCTAAAAGCTTTTTGACATCCCAGTGTCAGTACCTGGGAGAAGATAACCTTCACTTGACTCTTCCCCATCACCTATTTTGAGATGCTGTCAGTTCTTAAAAAAGCAGCCCATGATGCATATGCTGGAGGTGATTACGGTAATCACCCAAATCAGAAAGCTGCTCTTCCTTCCGAGGCAAAGTATTTCCAAATACACTGCAGCACACAGCAGGCACAGATATTTTATTTTAGATGCAATTCCACTCTCAGGAGGTTTAGTGAGAAAAGCCCATGTATTATTTATCTTGCCAAGGACTTCATAAACATTATCAGACAGCATATCTGAAGCAAAAGTTTTCAGTGTAGTTACACAACTTCAGCATTATTTCCCCAAATTTACGTGTTTCAAATATGATTGCAACCATTACGCCTTCCCAATTTTGTAATCCATCAGTCTTTCAGTTTCCAAACCACAAAACCACTCTAAAAATGGAATTAATATAATTAAAAAAGAAATATGTACTCGCGGCTGTAGCACAATGCAGCAGTAAAAAGTTCAATTCAATAAAGGGTGCAATAGAATTAATTTCCCTGGGCCAAAGTATTAAGGAACTAAGGAATAAAGAAGGAATTTGGGAGCCCAGCTTGCCAGGCGCTGGTTTTCTGGGAGAGCAGGTCAGCCGCGGGCTGGGCAGGGTGACAGATGGGGCTGTCCCCAGGCTGGGACCGATGGCTCGGTTTGATGCCTGTGCTGATAATGTGCAAACTCCGTTTCTGGTGTTTCTGCTGCAGATCTGCCCTGAGCTGAGGGGATGCAGGAGGCGTACGAGCAGCTTGGAATCCAAGTGTGTGACCCTGGGAAAAGGCAGCCAGCACCAGCGATCCATTTTCACAAATATTGCCTTACCTGCTCCCAGCTCTTCCCAACAAAATCCTACAGTGCAGTCCCCTCAAGCCTCATCAGATCACACCCTTTGCTCTAAAAGGGTTTAAAAGCCAGCAATAAATGATTTCTCCTGGTCATCTCTCTGCCCATATAATGGCACAGCACCTGGGAGAGGTGATTAAATTGGGTTTGTCCATCTGGCAGCTGAAGCACTGCACTACCAAAGCACAAGGACCACATTTCTTACAGCTCTGCATGGCTTTCACACACACACAAGGATGGAAAACTAAAGAAATGTGGTTTGTAACCTGCAAAGACGCTCAGGAGCCCAGGTTTGCCAGCCCCACCAGACCTGCTCTGCTGGAACCTCAAAGTGCCTCTGAGCAGCACCTGCAGTAGACTCCCAAGAAAATCCCGGGTGGAAATCAGTACCTGCCTTTTTGTGACCAAAGGAATAAATGTGAACTGTGGATGGGCCATTGTGGATACAAAAAATGCTGCTAGCATGGATTTTCCTGCTGTCCTCTGTCTCGTGAGAGACTTTTCTTTCTCACAGAAGCTATCAGTAATATCTCCTAAGCTATGAACACCTGTAACCTTGTTCGCTTTTGTTTTTAGTACAAGTAGAAAAATATTTTGACAATGAATGTTATAAGAGTTCAGCCAATCCCCTATGGGGATGGCTAAGCATTTATCCAATTAGACCATGAAGTAGTAAGGCTTTATAAAAGAGCTGTGAATATTAAAATAATTCACTCTGCGGCGCAATCCCTGCCTGCTGCCTGCTCTCTTCTCTCCTCTGCGGCGGGACGGACACGAGCAGCTGCCACAGGCCACTGCTGAGGGCACCTCGGTGAACTGTGGCGATAACATCACTGACGCGGCGCTCCGCAGCAAATGCCCAGGACCCTCCCCGGGCGCTCCTTCCCGCAGCAGCAGCACACAAACCTCGCTGCCCCGCGGCCAAACTCCCCCTTGGGGACGTTCTTGAATGTGTGAGTAAATACCAACATCCGCGTTGATCTGAAGAGTTCCGCAGGGAAATGGGACACCAGGTGACCCCACCGTGGCTCTGGCTCAGAGGGGGAACAGAAATCCTCCCTCCTCCTGCAGCTGCCTGGGGTCTTCCTGAGCCACATCTGATCAAATCTCTGCTCTTTAATACCAGCAGGCCTCTCCTCCATACATTTAAGTAACTTTTTCTTTTTACTTAATTGCTTCCCTGCCCATCCTCACTGCACATAAAACTGTTCCTTCCCCAGTTCAGTTCTGGACTGGGTTAACTGGGCAGCAGCTCTGAGCGCTGGGAGCACTGAGCACCACAGCAGCCCTTGTAACAGAGAAGTTTAGGTCTCCAGACACAAACTGGATCTTTGCTTGAGTGTGAACTAATCCATATCTTTATATTCATCTTCTTTAGGCCTTCTTCCGGTTCTACTGTGGCACCAACCTCTCTTCAGGGGAAAATCTGGATTTAATGTAGTGTACTTGAGGAGTATGTACCACATCCTGCAGCACAAATTGCTCGTGGAGATGTTTTGCAGGCTTCTGAGAAATCCGCAAGTATTTAATTAGCAAGTTTCTAAGGTATTTAGAGTGGAATTAAAAATACCGTGCTGAAATTTTGGACTGTATTCCTTCACTGCACTGTAAAGTGCATTTTGCATAATTCCTGTACAAGTCACCATAAAATAAAGTTCTGGCTTTACAATATGCACATGTACAGATGTAAGAGCAGCCTAATCTCCCCACATGTGTCTGGTTTATCCCCTTCACCTGAAGGTTTGGCCACGCATCTTTCATTTCTTGTTAACCAATGAAAACACAGAAATTATTCCAGCATGAGGAGATAACGCTGTAGCAGAGGAATGTCGTGACCTACAAATGCACAGTGACCATCATGCTCCTTGCTGGTCACCAACCAGCCCAGATCTGAGCTCTGCAGACACACCTGAAAGCACAGCCTGTTAAAAATTCAGCTGTTGTCTGAGGCTTTTGCCATTCTGCGTTTCCTCGAGATACTGCATCTCCTAAACGAGTTTAGCACATTTCTGGCTGAAACTAGTTTTATATTAATTGAAATTTTCAACAGCCATTAGCATTTCAGCGCACAGGTCAAGCGTGAAGCAGGAAGCAGAGGACGGCGGCAGGTGGGGTGGGAGAGCGGGCTGAGGCTGCGGCACCAGGCACAAAGGGAAGGAGCAGGTTGCAGTTTGTGTTGGGATGAGACTGCCAGTGACAGCCTCTGCCAACAGAGGCCTCCGAAATTTCAGCATGAATTTGCAAAGGTGCCTGATTCTTTCGTACACTCACTCTGCCTCCTTCGAAACACATAATAATGGGGAAATTGTGAGCTTTCTCCTGCTAATACAAACAAGCATGAGTTATAGCAAAGCAGCACCTCTTTGAAGCAGCCCTGCCTCACCTTGAAAGGCTCTCCTGGGAGCCAGCACATGCCACAGCCGGTCTGAGCCTCTCCAGCTCCTGCTTGGAGCACATCCTTGGCACACACAAAGCCAGGAGAGCTCTGCTGACCGGGAAATGTGGGCAGGGATGTGCCAGGCAGAGCTCTGGCAGGCCTCGGGCTAATGAGATTGTTCAGTCAGCAGAAAGCTCAGGGAGAGCAGCACAAAGCTCACTCCAAAGGCACAGCCAAGGGCTCCTCGCGATTCTGCCGCGGGAGGAGCCCTGCACTCTCTCAGGTACTAAAGCAGGGGGGGAATTTACACACCCAGCGCCTGATGGGCTCCATCCCAGCCACAGGAACCATCCCAGTGCCAGGAAAATCGTCTGACAACGGCAGAAACCACAGCAGGGCACTGAGGGCTCGGCTTGGTGTTGGTGATTCTCACAGCGTGGGTTTGTGTTTGCTGGAGAGCTCCCTGTGCTGGTAACAAGGTGACAACACGAACAGGGGGGGAAAGGGGATTTAATTGCAAATGAATGACCTCTTTAAACAGCAGAAAACATGTATTATTCCCACTCGATCCATTAAGGATCATCTTTTCCTGCTGCATCACAGGCAGGTGAGGTCACTCAAGATGTACAACACTGGCCATACTGTCAGATAGCAAAAACCCTAAATCTGAGCTCCCTGCTTCATCTGTGCTATTCAAAATGCACACACAGAGCTTCTCTGCCTCAGGGACTTGGGAGATGCTCAGTGTATTCCCAAAACCCCGAGCAAAAAATCCTGGTGGGCTTCACACACAAAATCTTAAAACCCCAAGAAAAACTTAACCCCAAATCTGCCACAAATCTCTCTGTCTTATCCCTGTATCTCAGCATAATGGCAGTGAAAGTCACTGGGACACTGCGTGTTCCTAATTTAAACTGCAGCCAGTGACTTGTGACCACGGAGAGTTTCAGAGCGAGCAGGCTCTGTGCTCGCTGCCTGCCTCTGACTCTCCTCCTCCTGTGCAATAACAGAGATTAGCTCTTCCAGCTTCGTGGACGATCTCCCCACGCTTGCTTTTCCCAGTAAGTCAAGGCCATTAAGCTTCCAACATTTTCTACGTTGCCAGAGATACAAGGGATGACTTAGAAAAAAATAAAAATCTAGTGAAATGTGGTGATTTCACACAGACCCTGCGTGGAAGCGTTTAAGGGTTAAACACCACCCACGTCACTCCGAAATCCTGATGTGCCCGTCTGGACAGGGATCGCCATCCCTCAGTTTGGGAATCTTGGTCTGGTTCTACTGGAGGATCCACAGTTCCCAGTGGGACTTACAGTCTGCCAAGGAAGCACCACCGGAGGAACTGATTTAGGGCAGTAATTGCAGGATGTGGCCCAGTCTTTAGGGATCTGAGTACCTGAGCAAATAGGATGGCATTAGAGATGCACGGATAATTCATCCTGATTCTGCGTTTCCTACTTTCCTTGTCTTCACCTGGAATCTACAACAATTTCCTTTTTCCATGAAGAACTTTACAGCTCAATGAAACCCCCAAAAAGCCGAAATAAAAACACACATTCAGCAGCCCAGCCCACCCAGGGGAGACACTCCTGTTCCACCTGCATTTTTCAGGAGCTGCTACAATCCCAGCAGAGACTCATGAGGAAGATGGGACCAATTTTTGTCAGGATCTCCAGGGAGGAAAGAGCTCAGAATCATACCAGGAGTGCCTGAGACATTCTTCTAAGCAGCATAATGCTGCAATTTACCTGGTCATCATTTTGTTCCTGTAGCTTCTGTTAATGAAAGCGTTTTTTGGCAAAGCTTTCAGGGAAATCAAGTTGTTGATAAGGTGAGGATTATTTCTGAGCACAGCAGCAATTTTCTGCACTTGCTCCGGTAGTTTTACCATTGTAAGGGAAAAGCATCACTCAAAACACTCCAAATCCCAATGATTTTCTAGCAGCAACAGTTGCTTTTCCCCATTAATGCCTTTTTTTTTTCCAAGGCACTAAATCAAAACATCCATCAACCACACTGAAGACAGCTGGCTGACAATATATTGAATATATCTACTGTAGCTGTGAAAGAAAGGGAAAAGAGACTCTGTAATTCTGTTTCTCTCTCCTCGGGATGCACATTCATCATCCCTTTCAGCACTGGCGCGATGCAGAGCAGCAGCTGTCGCTGACTGCAGCACCTCCAGGTGATCACAGGAGATGTTCCATCGGGCACATCGCAAGCCCGGGGTGTATTTTAAGGCACAGTTGATCTTCAGAGATACAATTTGACTCCAGCTAGGTGGCTGAGCAGAGGACAACGAGGAAGCAACAAGGCAGCGAAACACTCTGTTCCAACAGCCTAAAAGCCGTGGGAAGCTGCGATTGCTCACCTGTTTACCCAGCACCTGGGGAAAAATGTTTTGAGGGGAATTGGGCAGAACTAAATCGATTCCCTCAGCGCGTGAGGGGTTGGTAAAGTACCTCCCAAGGCCAGACAAGAAGGTTTAGAAACAACCTGGAGGAAGTGCCCTCGAACTACGCCAGGGCAATTTAGGTCCCTGCTTTTCCTTTCCTTTTGCTTTTTGCTTTCCATGGCAACAGTAAAATCCACTCACCGAAACCCCACCAGCGAATATGAAATCTTTGTTTCAAAAGCTGGAGCTCCTCCTAGTTCCCCATGATGTGACTTTATGAATGCTGAGCACAAACCCACCATTATCTTCCCCCAGTTTTGGAAAAAGCTCAACTCCACCTTGCTGGAAATTAAAGTAAATAAAATCAAATTAGAAGTGCAGCAAGCAAATATCAGGAGTGGAAAGTTCTGCCTGAACAATTAAAATCTGCTGAAGTTATGTAAAACTACGAGGGGGAGCTTCACGTTGAATGTCAAACAGGCAGAACCAGGATTTCATTGCCCATTCTGTCCATAACACCAAGTTCTACGGAGTGGCTTTTGCTCCCCAGCCCACCTGCAGAAGTGTTGCTCTAATCAGTGATATGCACAGAGGGAGAAGTGCTTTCCATGCCACATGCATGAAAACTGCATTACAGGACTTCATCCAGAGCTCCTACAGCATCACAGACATGGTTCTGCCTTTCTCTTAAGAAAATTAATGAAGAAATTGTCAGTACTGTTGGTCTTATTTTTTATATCTCATGTGTGTCACATCACGGATACATGTTATTGCCCTGTAATCATTATCTCACATAACTGATTATGTTCCATATAAAGACTAACCAGAAAATGGCTAAAAACACCAAAAATTACCACGGAGAGGAGCCAGTTATGCACAAAAGATGCACAACGCCTTCCATACACTTGTCTCTCAGATTATCTCTGACTGAACTTGTGCTCCTTCAGGATCCCTGCAGCCCTGAGCCCGGAATGTCCCCAGAGCACGGGAAAGACTCATGGATTTACCCCTGATGGATCCGAGCATCTCAAACAGCTCTCCTGACACAGACCACACATGGACACTCCGCATTCCCCTCTCTTGCCCAACCCAACTGGGGGGCCAAACAGCATTTATTATGGAACTGAACTGCAGCTGGGAGCCTCAAGGATGCCGTGAGGTACTCCCTAAAAACGGGACTACATTATTATAAATAACATTTCATCTTAAATAAAGGGCGTGGACCTCTGGAGGTCCAGCTCACAACGTGGCAGATGAAGAAGGTGCAGAGGGAACTCACCGGGAGTCTGCTATTAAATGCAGAAAACTGCTCCCAGCTGGGGCAGCTCCCTGGCACGAGGGCACAACTGCAGCACAGACCCACACCTACCTCTCCTTTAGTCAGGGAACGCTAGAAAAGAGCTGATTCTGCACCTACCAAACTCTATTTTGTTCTACGTGGCAGAAAAGCCTTCCTGAGGAGACCTTGCACACCTCAAATACAGGCAGCAGGTGATGTCTTGGCTTTCTTGTCACTCCTCTCTCTGTCAAACTCCCAGAGCCCAAAGCATCCTGGTTTTCCAGACAGGCAGAGAAGGAAGCTCGTGGCTCCTGGAGACACCAAAATGCAGACATGAACTTCTGCAATTACAGCACAAGCCCTCAGAGCTTTCCCCTCCACTCTCCTTTTGCTCCCTTTATTTAGCTGAAGTTATTTAGAGGACAGATCTCTGTTTAAGCAGCTGCTGCCACAACTAGTTGGCCCAAGCAGCTTTTTTAATTAAATATTTGCTGCTGTGAGAGTTTTCTCTCCCCTCCCTGCTCTCCTTGTGGACAACATTTGTTCCTGCAAAGATAACAGGAATCAGCCTCCGCCTTCGCCTGCGAGGCCTCCTGCACTCCCAGCCCCTGCAATGGTGTGAAATCCCCACAAGAATTCATTTTTATGATAGGCATCATGACATTCTCCTATCAAGGACAACCATCAACAATGAGGAAAAGAAATAAAGCTTGCTGGGATTTAATAATGATTATTAAATTATGTCATTTACATAATTAGACCTTAGTAATAACTACGGCGTATCTCTTTTATGGCATGGTAAATTGGCAGAGCACTTCACAAAGGGGGTTTTGGGGTGTTTTTTCCCTCCTCTCCCACCAATAACAGAGGAGTAGATCAGGTAAATGATATCACAACCCATACTAAGCAGGTTTACTCAGAGGCAGGAAATGGAGGTGAGTATCATGACGTGAATGAGAAAATTCTTGAGAAATGTGGATTTCAAACAGGTTTCTTACACATTTGTAGCTCTCAGAATTTCTTCCCAGTCAGCAGCCAGGTCCACCAATGCCTCTGGGATGCTTTAGGGTATTTCCCAACCAGGACCAGGGAGGCACTGGGTTTACTCTGCCATTGGTGTGCACAGAATTGTTCCCTCTGTTCCTCCCAGCAGGTAACCCTGGGAACAGCATTAAAGGCAACTGGGTTGGATAATGCCAGTAAAGGCTTGGCTTGCTTGGGGAAAAGCTGCCTTCCAGCTGATGTTTCACAAAGCAGATGTGTCTAGACTCATTTTTACCTGGTGCAGGTGTGACTGAGATTCTCACCTATTTCCACACTGGAAACAGCAGAGCCAAGTTAGTGTGAAAAAAACCCAAGCACAACTCTTAATCAGAGCCAGTTTGACACTGGAGGTAGAAAAGGTAAAGGGAAACAAAGAATTTAATGCTTTTTGAGCAAAGCTGTTTCAGCAGCTGGCACAGACACTCGGGGTCTTCCTCCATGCAGAAATGAAGGGACGAGTTCCCTGTGAGGGTGGGCAGGCCCTGGCACAGGGTGCCCAGAGCAGCTGTGGCTGCCCCTGGATCCCCGGCAGTGCCCAAGGGAAGCTTGGATGGGGCTGGGAGCAGCCTGGGACAGTGGAAGGTGTCCCTGCCATGGCAGGGCTCAGATGAGCTTTGAAGTCCCTTCCAACCCAAACCATTCCATGATTCCATGAGGCTGAAGGGTTAAAGTGCCATGAAGCAGCACAGAGAGTGCAGGATTTGGAGTGTGAAATGGAGATGGAGAGAGGCAGGTTTCAGGAAGGAGGAGGCAGCCAGAGGAGCACAGAAGGAAATCAGAGCAGGCACCGAACGAGGCTGGTGCAGCTCCACGGGGCCTCAGCAGCTGCTGTTCCATGGAGACGGGCGAGGGAACAGATCCTGGGAGAGGGAGGGATGGTTCAGTCAAATCTGGGAGTGCAGCTGAGCAGGGATCAGTGCTGTGCAGAGCCCCACAGCACAGGGACTGGGGAGAATTCGTGAGGCTGGAACAGGAACTCACTGGGGAAGAAATGAAAGAGAGCCCAGGTCTCAAAGCCCCGAGCAGGGAACTGGGGACCCCGCGATGGCAGTGCCAGTCGGGGGGGATCAGAGAGCAAAGCAGCAAAATCTGCATTTGAGAGTATTTCAAACCTGCCTGAACTCCCCAGGCTGGAGCCACAACGGGAATTTATTTCAAAAAGAAGTATTAGTATCACATCACCAGGCAATTTTTTTAAATATATATAAATAAGATACATTAGGGCAGACAAGAGTATACAAACTATGCAGCACACGGGCACAGGAGGACTCAGGCTGCACTTACTCCAACCCACACCAGGGTGTATCCTCTGAGGACAGCACAGATGCTCCTGACTGACATCAGCCTCACTGGCAAAGAAGAAATAAAAATCTGATCTTCTGTTTCCATGGGAAACCTGTCAAATTCCACTCATGCACCACAACACCTCCCTGCCTTTCCAGTAACAGAAGCAATGGTGAAGAAAAACAGGGCTGGGGCCACTTTCTGTTACCTGTCTCAGGAAAACCTTTCATGGGGGGATTTATGAGTATGATTTACATGTTTATAAACATCACCAATTAACTGCAGCTCCGTGTGCCTCCTGAGAAACAGAAAACTGCAGGATCCCAATGCCCCTGCTTCCTGCAGATCCACTCACCATAAACCAAGGTCACTGGCGCTCTCCTGGGCACCAGGCAGGGAAATCCAAGCTGACAACACACACAGACCCTTCAAATCAGGGGAGGAATCAGGGGAGCCTGAGAGCTGTTCTAAAATGCCTCTCAGATTATGAAGCAGCCAGAAAATTAAAAAATGAAGAGTGAAATCCCCAGTGGGCTTCCACCCCCAAGCGACCTCTCCAAAATCCGAGCACTCACCAAAGCAAAGACAAACAAGAGTCCTCCTTTGGAGGTAACGCCTTCGGCAGCTCCTAATCCAGGTACACGCAAAGTTTCTGTTTCCTAATTTTGTCTGCTTTTCCTTTGTAATAACAGCATGTCTAATTTTGCAACTTTGGCTTTATTAGAGTGAAAGTTGTTTTCATTCTCAGCTGGGCTAATGTTTAAATGGGCTCACAAAAGCTTGTTGGGCACAGGGGATTCCACTTTCACACTCGAAGAAATCAGTGTTTTCAACAAATACTTTAAGCCTCTATAATCCAGGACAAGTTTGGGCATCCCAAGCGTCTGGGAGTGGCTCTCACTCGCTGCAAAATCAGCTCCAGGGCTGCTGAAAGGAATCTGCAGGTGAGGAGGAACCATCCCAGGAGCTGGATGTTGTCTCCAGCACCACTTCTCCCCATCCAAAGGGACAATCCAGGACCCCAGAGAACGCCCAGGCTGGTGCAAAGTGTGGCTCATCTGTTTTTAGACCCAGTGGAGAAGCCTTGGCAGGGGCTGCCCAGGGAGGTTTGGAGTGCCCATCCCTGGAGGTGCCCAAGGAAGGGCTGGAGGTGGCGCTCGGGCTGGGGACAAGGTGGGGATGGGGCACAGCTCAGACTCGATGATCCTGGAGGGCTTTTCCAAGCTCAGTGATTCTGTGACTGCTGTGTAGATGGGACTGGTGTTGGAGAGCCTGTCCCAGAGCCTCACCCAGCACCTGCTGGTGACCTCTACACCTCAAAATATTCAGCTCAAACACACACCTGCACTCTGGGGCTGACCTGTGTCACTGAAAAGCCCCTGAGCAACAATTTAGCCATGAACAGTGAGAGGGTGGCTTTAATTTCACTGGAAATCTGGCACTACCTTTGCCCCAGGCTCCCCAGAGATCACGGGCTGAGGCGTACCCTGCAGGGAGGAACGACACCAACCTGACCCCAAAGCCAGCCCAGCTCCCCTACAGGTGACAGAGCCAGGATCCCACGTATTCCCCACGTATTCCCCACTCCAATAGGTCTGCCTGGGAACGTTTCACTAATCCTGAACCACAAAAGGGCTTAAAATATCTGTCAGTCAGGCTGCTCCCCGCTGGCGTGCCCGCAGCCCTTGCAGCCTTGCTGGGAGGATTGTTATTGAGATCACCAGCGCTGCCAACGTGCTGAGGAAAATTAAACCCCAGCCGTGGAAACAATAGCTATTACAAAGTGTGTAATCAGCAGGAGATGGGATGAATGTTTGTAATTCCGAGGCGTAGAAAGCATTTTTAAAACGCCTTTAGTCTCATCCATACTTCTTTAATATTTTTCTGCCTAACAGTGGCGTTTTATAGCCAGGCCGCAATTTCAGTGAGGTACAAACTTGTGGAGCATAATGTCAAGCTATGTGGTAGAGTCGAGTAAACATTTGTAGTAATTATATGCCCAGGAGATTTCATCACCTCACAGAATTAACAAGCAGCTCAGCAAATTACCCCTCACCCGATCTGCAGTTGCTGCAGCTCCAGCCAAGAGCTCGGCTCCATCCCCAGCACCCCTGACACGACGTGTCAGCGCACGGTGCAAACCTGTCAGGCTGCTATTGTGCACTCACATCAGCCACCACCTCGCCTCACAAGGCTCCTGTGCAAAGGTCTGCAGCACAATTCTCTTTCTGGAGAAAACAAAGCCGCAGCCAGTAAAAAGGGGCAGCTTGCTCACACCTTGTGATTCGCGCTAGAATTCGTTTCCACTTCGGCTTCGCCACAGAGCTACATTCAAAGGGATGGGCTCGGTGAAGTCTGAATTCCAAATGGGTGTCTGGAAGCACCGGAGTGCTCCCAGGCTCAGGAGATGCAGGCTGCCCGTGGAGCAGCGTGCCCAGCCAGCAGCAGCGAGGTTCTTGCTGCACACATATGCTCCGAAAGCGCCTGCTCGGCACAAAGCTCATTAAGAGCCCCGACAATCATCCTGATCAAGCAGAAGCCAAAAGCTGCTGCCTCTCCTGTTGGAAACTCAAGCAGTGAGAATGGCTCCGAAGATTTCCAAGGGGGAAAATGCAGATTGCTTTTAAATATCTCTTCACAGACTACCCCAGCCATGCCAGGGTTACCAGGCACAGCGACTGCAAACAAGCGCCTCGATTAGGAATTGGAGCACAGCAATAAATTGCCCAAGCAGCTGCTGCTCTCTGGCTCAGAGATGAGTGCCCTTTAGCGTTTGCTAAAGTGATTTCCTACAAAATCCCTGTCATTTGTCAGGCCACTACCTGGAGAGTGGAATACACTTACAGGACTCGCAGATTCATCACCGGCTAATTCTGTTTTCTGAACAGCACGAAACAAAAAGGAGACAATGCTCAGCCATCAACTTCTTTCACATCTTACATCAGTTTTAAGGCAGTGGTTACTGCCTTCCACAGAGAATCCCAGAATGGTTTGGGTTGGAAGAGACCTAAAAGCCCCTCGAGTGCCACCCCTGCCATGGGCAGGGACACCTCCCACTGTCCCAGGCTGCTCCCAGCCCCGTCCAGCCTGGCCTTGGGCACTGCCAGGGATCCAGGGGCAGCCCCAGCTGCTCTGGGCAACCTCTTCCAGAGTCTCCCCAGGAATAATTTTTCCTAATATTCCATCTAAACCTACTCTCTTTTCAGTCTGAAATCATTCCCCCTGTCTTGACCCTGCAGGCCCTTGCAAAAGTCCCTCTCCAGCTCTCTTGGAGCCCATTTAGGCACTGAAAGGCCACCATTAGGTCATCCCAGAGCCTTCTCTTCCCCAGGCTGAACAATCGCAGTTCTCTCAGCCTTTCCTCACAGCAGAGCTGCTCCAGCCCTCACGTCCAACACACCTGAAGCTCACAGCCTTGGGCCTCCGTGTGGGAGATGTTGCTCCACTCCAACCCTCCCAGGGATGAGCTGAGCCCCAGCCTTGGCTTGGCACCATCTGACCTCTGAAAGGACAGGAGCTAAAAGGTGGAGACACAGCCAGGGATGTGAACAAGCTGTAACGACAGCGAGCTCCTTTCTGACACAGGAATCTATCTGTTCATTTATTTAATTTCCCTGGCAAATTTAATCCTGCTTCTAATCCTTCTGGTTGCAGGAGTGATGTGCTGGAACTGCATCTCTGAGCAGAGTCAACGCCAGCACTCGAGCATTGTTTTCTTTCCCTAAACAACTAATTTATATTGTGCTTTCTCTAATGCCACAGCCATCTGCCAAAAGGTGTTCAAACCATCCACACTGCAACAGACTCCATTAATATGTATTAAAAATCACATTACAGTTGACATAAGCCATTTTTGTACGTGCATATGAAAAATACGACTATTATGTTTAAAACTTTCAGCTAATCATGCATCACTGGTTTTCTCCCTCTGAGTTTATAATTTAAATCTTTAAATGTTTCATAGCAGCCTCATCAAGCCAAGATTTCTGATGGCTGTGGAGCTGAGACAGCCCATTACAGTAACAACAAGAAAAAAAGAAAACCAATAGGAACCTGGTTTTGGAGGGGGAAAAAAAAAAAAGAAATTATTTCTAGATGGCAATAAAGTAACAATAATTAAGAAATAATGTGCATCTGCTTCCTTCATTGTTTGCTGTGATATTGGTCACGGTGCAGGGATGGGGTGTGACATAAATCTGTCCAAAAGGACATCGATGGCCAGCAGACAGAGCAGCTGTGACAGATGACATGCCCAGAACAGACAATCAGAGGTGACTTTGGACAAGCCAGCACAGGACCAGTCCTGCTAAAAGCTGTCTGAGCATCAGACCCCATCCAGCTCCCCAGCACAGCTCTGCCTTCTGCAGGGCGCAGGAAACATCCCCTAATTTCTATTTCACTCACCGTTTCAGGGCTCATTTAAAACCTTGGGACTCAGCAGCCTGAAAGCTCTGAGCAGCTGAAGCCCAGAGCAGGGGCACAAAGTCCCCAGTCCCTGCAGGACACCGAGTCCTGCAGGCCTCTGACGTGATGGGGACCAATACTTCCAGGGATTTGGATGCTCTGCTCACATTAATATCACCAGCAATCAGCGAGCCCAGTCTCTGGGGGTAATTTGAAAACCCCAGAGCAGGTTTTGGGTTTTATTTTTGTGGTTTGTGTATTCCCCCTCAAGAACTTAAGGAGCGGATCCTCCTGTGGAAGCTTTTATTAGACTTGCCGAGCTTTTTCCCACCTGAATTACCTTTTGTGAATGCTAATCGCTGCCAGTACACAGTTTAGTGTCTGTCACACACTTACCTCCCTTGCCGCACGTGCCCCAAGCCAAAAAACCAAATTAAAACAAAATAAAGCAGGTCAGGAGAGAAAACAGGGAACACTGGGCGCCATTTCATAAAGAATTTTTCCCAGAGATTCAGATCCCTTCCCCTCTTGGCCACACTCCTCATTTCCAAACTATTTCAACCACCTTTTCCTGTAAGCGTCTTCAAGAGCAACTCTCCAAGAAGTGCAGTGCTCCTCTCCATGAGGTGGATGAAAACCTCTGGATTCTCTCACAAGTCCAAGATTTTATCCCAGCTCTTCTTCCAGAGTCCCTGAATAAAGCACCAGCCACTGGAATCCAAAGTGCTGCCAATAAATTATTGCACTTAGAGTTGAAAGCTGAACTGGGAAAGGGGATGAGGACAGCAGAAACAGGTTTTTCTAAGGACCTGGAAAACCTTTTGAGTTTCAAGACTGAAATGTATTAATTGCTATGAATTTATGAGGTTAAAATTATCTGGAAAAGTCATGCATGTATAAATCCAGAATCTAAGATTAAGATGTTTCCTTCTTTATTCCTTATTCCAAGATAATCTCGTGTAGTTTATGCTCTGTTTTCTTTGGTGACCTGGTACCTATTAAATTTTCCAAAGTGCTTCATTGCCCTTAGCAAAAAAAAAGTGAGGAATTATAACAGCTGCATTCAGGTTTTATGAATAAAATACATAACAAAATCCCAATCTTCCCTTTTTTTTGCAGTGTTGGTTGAAGCAATTTACAGAACTGGAATACTGCAAGAAAACCAATTTCAAATGGGCATGTGCTGAAGAACCTTTGGAGAAATAGCTGGAATAATCAAGAGCCATCGCTTTGCAAATTCATCTTTCAACTATTCCATTCCTACACCTGCAGGAGCAACTTCATGCAGGCTTGCTTTTCTTTCCTGTCGGATTTCAAGGGTCCCGGCCAGCCTGGCTCATCCTGACACAAATAGCTGGAAAAATATTCCATCCACTGCCACAGAGCAGCACCAGAGGCACCTGACACTGCCCCAGCAGAGCTGGAGCATGGGCCAGGCACCCCAAAATCTCCTGGGGTCACGGTCAAGGACAGGGGCTGCTGCTGCCCTGGCACCTGAAGCAGCAATAGAAAAGCAACAGCCTCTGAATACTCAAAAAGTTCCCCTAAAAAAACCCCAAACAACAACAACAACAACAACAAAAAAAAAAAACACCAAAAAAGAAAAAATAAAAAAACCAAAGAGAAAACCCCTGCCAAAAGTAAACCCCAACTCCTTTAAATGTATTTCACTGCAGATATTGAGGGTCTTTTCCCTGAATGCTTGTAAAAATGGAGATAACACATAGGAAATGTGTTTGAATCTCTTCTGAACCACAGAACTTCAGCTGATGTTCAAGTGGGTTAAAGAGAAGACTTGAATTTCTGCCCAGCATCCCTGCAGACAGACAGGTATTACTGTGATTAATTTTAATCTATCTGAATAATGTTTAAATATTAACACTCATCCCCAAGTTCATTTCAATTATTAACACTTGACTATCTATTAATTGATGGCATTATTTTTTCATCAAGTGCAGGAGTTTGTCCCTAGGACTGGTGCTGTTCCAGCTCCTTCCTTCACCCTGAATTCACCCATGCCCTGCTCCTGGTTGTAAACACAGCACCCACGAGTGAGAAATCAGCATTTGTGCCACAAATTTGGACTTTTGAGGAAGTTTTTTTGTATGAAATGAAACTATCTTTCATTCTATCACTTGTTCAACCTCTATTTATTTTTTTACTACTCACAGCCAAACTCCAGTCCACCAGAGAACAGCAACCACCTCCCCGGGTGTCTGCTGCCCTGCAGACCTGCCTTTGCACAAACATAACAGTTGGCTTTAAAATTAAACTTTAAATTACATCATTTTGCAAAATATTTAATCACACAGAAAGCAGGATTTGAGGTTTCTCTCAGGGCAGATCATGTCTCTGATAAAGGATTCTCTTTAACCTCCCTGTTAGGAACTTTGGACTTGAAAATGCCAAGAGCCATAGGATACAACTTCCATGACAAAAATCTATCATAACAGGCCAGCTTACGCAATACTCATAATGAATGGTTATACTTAATAAATAAAATCAACTTTTACACCTTTTCTCCATCTTAAAAAACACCTTTTCAATACTGATTTTCAAACTGCTGCTGACGTCCCTCAGCAGAACCAAGAGCACACCCTCAGGGAGTTACACAACCGATGGTTGTGGGATCTTGGTGTGAGCTAAGCTCTGAGTAGGGCTAAGACGCAAAGATTTCACACACATTTATGGGGATTCCGCTACTGCTCTGGGGAAACAGCCACAGAAATGCATGTGGCATTCAAGTGCCATTTTTCTGGAAAATATCTGGTATTAAAGGACAACGGGCAGTCAAGGTTTGCACACACTCACTTAGAAACCAATGTGATTATTTGCACCAGCGTGTGGGGACAGGACACGGGGGAATGGCTTCAAACTGAGAAGGAGCAGGGCTAGATTAGATATTAGGAATAAATTCTCTACTCAGAGGGTGGGGAGGCCCTGGCACAGGGTGCCCAGAGAAGCTGTGGCTGCCCCTGGATCCCTGGCAGTGCCCAAGGCCAGGTTGGATGGGGCTTGGAGCACCCTGGGATGGTGGAAGGTGTCCTTGCCCATAGCAGGGGTGGAAACAGATGATCTTAGGTCCCTCTCAACCAGAATAATTATGTGATTCTAGGAACACATCACAGCACAAAGATATTAAATCTGAAGGGGAATATTTAGGATAGAAAGTTGCATGAAAGCTGGTTTGGAAGGAGAAAGGAGTAAGACAACAATCCAGTCACACACAGAGGGGCTCTGAAGGTGAAAGGGAGGATATAAATAGCTCCAAGGAAGAAAATGCAAAGCCATCCTTCTGGCTTTGGCTGCTGTTTTATCATGGACGTGACATCCCCCTCCCTGCTCCCTCCCGCCACGGCAAACCCCCCTGGCACACTCTGTGCCCAGGACAGCCCAGCGCCTCTCCCTTCCCTCCTAACACCGCCGTTCCTCAATATCCCACACCTCTGAAACACAGGCCACGCTGGGTGGGGCTGGGAGCACCCTGGGCCCGTGGAAGGGGTCCCTGCCCATGGCAGGGGTGGGGCAGGATGGGCTTTAATGTCCCTTCCAAGCCAAACCATGCCAGGGGCCTGTGACACTGAAACAAACAGCGACGGACAAGCGGCCCAGCTTTGGGAAGAAGCCAGCCCCGAGGCAAAGCTCCCAGCAGGAGCCAGCCCCTGCCCACGATGCATCCCAGCCTCCATCCCTCAGCACAGGCAGGAGCTGCTGAGCAGTGCCATGAGCCACAGGCAAAGCCCGGGCGCCCTTCACACTCAGCAACTAAAAGGGTACAAGTGGAGAGCAGGGAGAGGAGTGCTGAGCTCCAGCACATCAAAGGCTTAGTGACATTGAAGCAATAAGAAAGAATGAATATTTAACTCCCAGTTCATATTAAAAACCCGATTAATGTTTTATTGTGTCATCCATAATGAAACAAGAATTTGGGCCAGTGGTTCTTAATGATATCTGTGGTGCACAAGGAACATTGCTGGGCCCAAACCAAGGCAGGAGTGGGCAGCTGAGGGCCCTGCCAGCCTGGGTTTGGACTCTGGCAGCCTCAGCCACAAACCAGCACTTCTCTGCACTCTGAAAAGTTTGTGAGGGTGCAGCAGGAGCTCAGGACAGGATGACGTGGATTACAAATCTTCAATCTGACCCTGTCACTGCAGCCCTTCCCTTTCCAAATCACTGTGGTGGCTTTAATTAAGGAGATGGTCTCGGACAGGAGGCAGAAATTCAAATTCCAGCTCTGACAGACTTTACATATGGTCTTACTGAACTTTTCAGTGTCATGATGCACTTTCTTCTTCCATCATTTGAACACCTGCTTGTATTCATACCATTCTCAGGATGGGACCTGTGTGCAATGAATGCAATCCCTGGAACTGCCATGGATACACAGGTCTATTCTAATAACAGTACATTTAATCACGGCCCTAAAGTACTATTTAAACCTTATTTTAAGGTGCGTTTGTTCCAAATTTGCCAGGAAATCCAGGTTTTTAATTACAAACAAAAGGATGCTGAAGTCAGTCTTGTACCAGCTCACAACTGTGACATGGAGGTTCCACAGAAGAATTGACAGCACCTGTGATCCTATAAAAATGATGAATTAAAGTGTGCAAGCCCCAAATAATGTGAGTAAGTGCCCAGGGTATTCAGCAAGGTGGAATGAGTGGAATTCCTGAGCATGGCACACCATCTGCTCTGCTGCAGGCACTCAGCTCCCACCCTCCACGGGCTGCCCGTGCAGCTGAAGGGGCACCAGGAGACAGGAGGACATCAGTGACAATCGCTGCCCCTCGGGCTCCTCACGCTCTGCAGCTTCCAGGGAACTGGGGGAGGACACACCGAGGAGTTCCAGCAGGGACTGACAGGAGTGACCAGGCTCATGCAATAAAACAGCTGAGAGAAAATCCTGGATTTTCCTTCCTGGAGCAGCCAGTGACAATGACCCAACAGCGCTCTCCCAGGGATCCCTTCCTCCTGCTTCCCCCGCGGTGTAACAGGCAGGATAATAATGCGGTATTGGTCCAGGGGGGTCCAAGGGTCAAGAACCAAGGTCAAGAACCAAGGCAAAAGAAAGAGAGGCGCTCTTCCCCTCGAAATGAGTTCTTCAGGTGTTTATTCGGTGGGTCCAAGAAGGGAAGAGAGAGAGAAGACCCCGGGAGAGCCCCTTTTGTCCCCCCAGGGAGGAAGAGGCGGGGGGAAAGACCCCGCCAATGGAGTACAGCTGACGTGGGGAGCAGGGTAGGATTTCCAGGTGAAGGTGTATGGTTTCAGGGGTTACAACATCACCATGTGCGAGGGACAAGTCAGGACATGTGTAACATATCATCACCCAGTGCAAAACTTGTTAATAACATATCAATAACCTCACTACGGTAGTGCAATACAACAGGGTAAGGTCACGCTGGCAGCACTGATCCTGCCCTCAGGAAAAACTGGAGGTCTGGGATTTTGTTATGTATTTTATTCATGAAACCTGAATGCAGCTGTTAGAATTCCTCACCGGGCTGTATTTTTTGCTAAGGGCAATGAAGCACTTTGGAAAATTTAATAGGTACCAGGTCACCAAAGAAAACAGAGCATAAACTACACAAGATAACCTTGGAATAAGGAACGAAGAAGGAAATATCTTCATCTTAGATTCTGGATTTATCATGCAGCGTCCCCCACCCTGGCACCACTCACTCCTCTCCAATTCCTCACCCATGGAGCCAAAACCCCCACTATTCCTCACTCCTTTGGCGCTCCTCCCTCTCTCATTCCACCAGGACCCAGGCAACAAAGCTCACGCATCCCTGGAGGACGCGCACCTGCAGCAGGGTGGATAGCCAAGCCCTGGGACACACCCGACTTTCACAGAACACTTTACCCAAGCTGGCCCCAGCCAGTCGAGGTTTCAGCTTCCCTGCTGTAACTCCATCATTTATTACATGCCAGGCCCTGCCCGAGCAGATCTGCTTTGCATATCCTATTACTGATCAGAGCATTTAGCCACAGGACCCTCTGGAGAGCCCATTATCAAAGATTAGGGACTAATTTGACCAAAGACTTCCCTGGAGAGCAGCAGAGCTCCCGTGCAGAAGAGGCAACTGCTGCTGCAGCCCAAGTGACAGGGATGAGTAGCGAAAAGGTTAAACCTTCCTGCTTTGGGTTCTCTCCAGTTTAAACTGGCCACTAATCCCTAATAATTTAATTTATCTGCATTAATGGACCAGGGAGTCAATATTTGCGTTAGCCTATTGCACAAAACAATTTGAAATGTTTCTTCTAAACCTGGTTCAATTTCATTTCTTAATGCTAAAGCACCTTTATTTCAAGAGATACGGGGAGCCTAATTAATATTTCATGCTTATTACTTAGGCTCAGCCTCACAATAATCAATTCCTAAACCCAGCTTCCACAGGACTCTGCTTGGAGGATTTAATCTTTTGGAATCTTCAGTGCACCTCTGATTTGCAATGAATTTACGTCAAGCTGATTTGTTTTTATTTTCATACCCAAACCCTTATTGTTAATTAAAAGAGAAAAATAGGTGTATTGTTGTCTCTGCAGTTGGGGTGTTTATTTCCTCTCCTCTCCCTCACGTTCCTCCTCTGCACTTTTTGCCTACAAGGCATGAAGTACTGAGTGACTTCCAGACACAAAGTTCCTGAATTTAATCTAAATTAAGCCCCATGTCCAATTTGATAACAAATCCCTGCAATGTGAGTATTCACACTTGGTAAATACTGCATGATTGTAATTACAAACCTAAAAATCCTAACATGAGAGTGTTGATTAATGCTTCAAAGCAGCTTTCCCAGCTTTCTGTACATGGAATCCGTCTGATTCATCCTATATGTGATTGCTCTGTTTGGCCTCGGGCTAAAAATTACAGTTTTCAAACTTTCTTCCCACTATAAATGTTTCTGCTGGGAAAAGCAGCTACTTTCTTTCTTTCTTTCTCATTTAAAGATCTTTGAATTCAAGTCACACAGCCAATAAATACATCTGGAGTTCATTATTTTCTGGGAACACCAAGGTGGCTTTTACTGTAACAGACATCACCCCTGAGTGGGAATTGTGACTCTGGGAAGCTGAGTAGCTAAATTGCAAAGGATTCTCCAATAAGAAGAATCAACAAACAGCCAATTTTTTATTTCCTAGTCCTTTTCCACAGCCTTTTCACGTGAAAGTGAGGAAGAAAACTATGGTTGGAAATGCTCCATTCCCACTCCTAAACCCTCTGATAAAGCTGGCTAAACCAAAAATATGTTCAGACTTATTTCCAAGTCTAAGACAGAATAAAATCACCTTTCTGGGGTGCAGGAGCATCCTTCCAACCTTCCCTTCTGGGAAAGAGCTGGATTCCCATATCCTCCTTCTCCAGGAATCAGCTCTGAATATTAGGCTGAGCTTTCCATCCTGCCAGAGCAAACCTGGGCAGCCTCAGCCCATCCAAATGCTGCTCCTGCAAGGGGTTTGGGAACCTGCACTGCTGATAATTAACATCCCCTCTGAGCTGGAGCATCCCTGCTGCCTTCCCTACACCAAGATGCAGCATTTTAATATTAAACAGCCACAGTGGGGGAAAAATAGGGAGGGGAGGGGATGGGAGGGAGAAAAGAAAAAAGGAATGTTAAATTCTTAAGTTTTGGTGCCTGAAGGGGATCAAATCCAGTCTGAAAATATCTGTTTGGACAGTTATGGACAGAGCTCTCAGAGCTCGGTATCAGCTCAGACTGATGAGCTGGATATTCACAAATTCCTCACCCACCACTCATAAATGACTTTTCTTCAGCCCAGCAACCAGCAGCTCTGCTGGCAAACTGGGGGGGGAATAAGATCCCACCTAAGCAGAGCTTTTCCCGTGCATATTCCATGGATTCTGGGCAGAGTGTGCAGTGGGAGGTGAAGAAGCCATGGTTTCAGTCCCAGCTTTCATCAAATTTCTTTTCTTTGCAGCTGCAAAAGCCTGTACAAGGAGAATTAAAGCTTGTTTTATGGGAGCAGGAGTGGAAAAAATCCCAATCACCCCAATGCTGATGGAAAAGAAGGTGAATTCTATTTGAAAAGCCAAATCCAAAGTCCCTGAAACTCCCCCCTCAGTGGTGTTGTTTGCTGGGCCTTCCACAGACAGATGGGAAAAATTCACTGATCTAATGCACAAAATTATCTTCATTCATATGAAAACCTAAACATGCCAGTGAGGGGCATTCTGAAGTTTTATCCTCCTGGATCCTGTTATTCCTCTGGAGAAATGTCAGCAGAGGACTGAGCAGACAGGAAAGCTGGGAGACTGATTAAACCACGTTTAAAGCATGAGAACACGCAAAACTGAGTATTTTCCAGGATCATTAAAATAAAACTTAATTACAGAAGCCAGGTTTATCTGTGTCATCCAATGTCACAATACTTCAAGGCTGATGATGAGGGGGAAAAGGCAAAAATCCCTAACAACTGCACCCAGCAGCAGAGCAATATCTGCATTATTCATCATCAGTCGTGCAGTGACAGATCCAAAATAATTAGTATTATTCACATTAACTTATGCAACTCCCCTGCCTAAAGAGAAGCCATAAAAAAAGGTAAAGTAATTATAAAGCAGAGATGCTCTGGATGGGCTGGGAAGTTCTGGTGGAGCAAAGCTTGGAGGGGGGAGGAAGAACAAAACTTAATAACATGTAGTGGCAACAAAATGCAGTTGTCAAAGGAGAAAAGTAAATGAATTGAAAATGCTGGTGTGCACCTCACAGAGTTGGGAAACCTGGGACTCTACAGCAAAAAGGAAAAACAACAAAAAAAAAGGGAAACAAAAAATAAGTAAAAAGGAAACAAAAAATAACACGAGAGAAGAAACAGAAGAGAAAAAAAAAAACAAGATATAAGAAAGGATATAGAAATGATTTAAAAAGGTATATTTTACTTATGTTCCTTTAATCTGAGCTTTCATGACAAAAACCTAGGACAGAGTCCAGTTAAGTCTGGCACAGAATCCTGGAATGGTTTGGGCTGGAAGGGACCCCAAAGCCCATCCATTCCCACCCCTGCCATGGGCAGGGACACCTCCCACTGTCCCAGGCTGCTCCCAGCCCCGTCCAGCCTGGCCTTGGGCACTGCCAGGGATCCAGGGGCAGCCCCAGCTGCTCTGGGCACCCTGTGCCAGGGCCTCACACCCTCACAGGGAACAATTCCTTCCCAATATCCTATTAACTCTACTCTCTTTCAGTCTGAAGCATCTCTCCTGTTGTATCACTATTTTTTCCTGGACAAAATCAGAAACTTCTATCTCTGCAGGGACCTCTGTCTGGAAAAATAATTGACATTTACTTACTGTCCATATAGAGCCAAAGGTAGAACGACCACTAAGGTAACATCAAAGGTAGCAAGAGATTCCTGTGGACTTTAGCAGAGTTTGCCTCCCACCTCCAAAAGGAATTGCAAGAAACTCCAGCACAGTTTGGATAAATCTTCAGAATCTGGAAGGGCACTGCCTCGACGTGCGGCCGCCCCCATTTATTACAAAGACAGAAAGAAGCTGCTTTCCCTCAGAAGGAGCCAAAAAGAAAAAAAAAAAGCTGTCAGGCAAAACCTGGCACATCCCAGAGCAGCCAAATCTGGAGCTCATTAGCCGGGAGCGCCTGCACAGCCCTGGGGACTGCACCTCCTCGTGCCAGCTGGGAATGTTCAGAGATGCAAATGGTTGTGGTAGGACACTCTAAAAATCCAAGCAGCGCTGAAGAGAATCTGATTTTTACTAGAAGAAAATCAGTGTTTCAGTGTTTTCTAAAAGGTCCCCCCACAGCACCTGAAATCTGAGCTCTTCAAAGCTCAAATGTATCAGGAACACACTTAGTAAAGAACCAGTGCATTTGGACTGCAAACAACTGGCTAAAAATCTCCTTCCTCTCCGACCCAGAAGACAGAAGAGGTACAAGGAATTGTTCCAGTAAAGGTTATTTCAGATGTGTTCTAAGAAGCAGGAAGCACCAGGCACTTGAGGATAAATTCAGATCTCTCAGCTCTGCCCATCAGCTCTGAGGCGACATCGGGCACAGCTGAGACACTGAGCAAGCAGGGTTTGTTGAGAGAGAGAAAAGAAAAGAAAAAGAAGAAAAGCCCATAACAGCAACAACAAAACCCACAAAACATCTGGTCCAAGACCGGAATTCAGAAATCCTGCCTTTATAGAAAAAAGTCCTGACCTTACACCGAGATGTGCAGTAACCAAGGCTCTGCCATACAACTGCAGAGAGACCAAGAGAAGGTGGGGAGACAGACAAAAACCCAGAACACCAGCTCAGGCTGTGCCGGGACACAGCACAAACACGTCCCCAAAGTGCTCTGACACACCCCAACTCCCAAACCCTGTCTTGCCCTCCATGAACCAGACACTACCTCACATCTGCCCCTCTCTAGTCATCAGCCAGCCACAAGACCCCCACACCTGCCTCTCACCAGCTCAGAAATTCCAGACCTTCCTGGGGTAGCCTGCAGGATTCTCCTCCTTGTCCTCACTGCTCTGGATGGCTCTGGGACCTCTCTGGCCCCCTCATGCTCCTCCGGGGCTGATGCTGCTCCTTTCCTCCAGGACCTCGGAACGGCGCTGCCTCTGCCCCCAGAGCAGCTCCCAGGGAACCCCGGCTGCTGCAGGGAATTTAACCTGAAAGCTCCGCAGATGCACGGAGTGGCCATTTAAGCAGTGACTCATCTTCTCTGGGAGCCTTTTAAGGAACTGGGCTGGCACATTTTCCGGGCGCATTTCTTAGACCCGAGTTTTGCAATTTGCAGGGTGATACACCCCGGAGCTGGGAATATGGATCATATGGCAGCAAACCACATTTATCAGGGGAAGAGCATTTAGCACCAGATTCTCCTGTATGTGGCACTTGCAAAGGGTGATCCTAAAATATCTGAGTTTGTCCTTCTACCCTATTTCAATTAACTCCTCTTTTAAAGGGAGTCAGCTGAACTTGGCCAAGAAAGACTTAAATTCTGTCTTCTGTTACAGCTGAGCAAATGATATTTTTAATATCTTTAAAATGAATTCCAGAACTCTGCTTATTTCTGTCTCTGACTCTCAGAGCTATCTGAAACTTTTCCAAAGGTTTTCTTCTTTGTTTGTTTGTTTCGAGGGGTTTTTTTGCAATCCCCTACGCCTGCCTTCACTTTCTGGGGCGTTTCTGTTAAAGATCAGCCTATCAATAAATTTTATACAGCCAAATTACTGAAAGTACTGTGAAACTCTGAGTAATTAGTGTGTAAATAATTAACACTCAAGTATGATCCATTCCAACAAGTCCATCCTAGGCTATAATCGCCTCTCACACAATTTCTCTTAGTTCATCATGAAACATTTCTACATCTTCATTTTTCAGCCCTGAACCTGCCCATTACAGAGGGGAGCAGGGTCCTTCCTGGAGGATCTCAGGATTCACCAGAAGACCCTATATCAATTTATGATGTCTGGCACCTTTCTTACCAATTACATTTCCAAACAGCAAATTATTTTTGATTATTCTGAATTTTCTAGAAGTCAGCATGCACCTGCCTCTGCTACGTCACCAAGCTGCTGCTTCTCTGCAATGCCTGGGGAGATAAAAGCCTGAAAGTATTTTTATCCCTCTTTCCAAAGAGGCAATGGGCTACAGATGGGTAAAAGTGGAAGACTTGGAGACAAAAAAATCCCAACCCAACTGAGTCAGAGAAATCTGATCGTTCATCCAAACCCATGGGAAGAGGAAGGAAAGCGATTTGGTGTCATATTTGCTGTAAAACAAGTAAATAATATCCAGCGCATCCAGGTCACTAATCTGGACAACTCAGCAGGGAACTGGACAACCTCCTCCGCAGAAACAGTCACAAATTAACAATCCCTAATCACTAATTAAGCTAATTCCTTATGTTACACTTCTCAGTGAAACGAGGTACAATGGAAGTCTGGAGATATTAATACCAAAATAACGTTGCTAAATGTGCACCCAGCAATGGAGCAGGGATGAGCACCAGCTCGGTCCCTAAGGATCAGGGTGCCAGCCTGTGCTCTGCTGTCAGAGCTCCCACCTGAGCTCATGGCACACAGTATTTATTCTTTCTACATATAAATGTGCACCTGTGATCTGTAAAGGACACTTAACTCGCAGCAAGACGGAGAATTGATGACATTAATTAGATATTTTATAACTGAAAGTCTCTGTTCTTTGCAATTCCACCACTCTACAGCAAAACGCTCCCTTACCCCTTCACACACACACAGAAAAAAATGCTGCTAAATCCAATTCCTTTAACACACTGATCCTTTTCCTGATATATTTCTCCCCAAAATGGTGGCACAACATTCCTTTGCTGCCTTGTGGCACAATCATCCTCCCACCACCAGCATCCAGACCTTGGTTCTTGACTTCAGTGGGATCCAGAGAGGCACTTTTCCCTCAGGCACAGCTCTAAGTGCCAGCTCATTTGTTCTGCAGGTGTGAGAATGACTTTGAACAGAAACAGCGTGATGAGAAACCGAGGCTCAGGTTAATCCTAATACCGGGCAACCTTTTCTCACTGATCTTTAATACTTCTGCGAGAAGGGAAAGTAAAGTTTCAGGGCTGGCCGTTGCCAGCAATCCTCAGGGGGCCCAAAGGCTACAGCTCGTGATGGCAACTTCAAAAAATCTGTCAAAAGCATTAGCAGTTCTGAGGGAGACAAATGTTCGTGTTCC
The DNA here is from genome assembly GCA_013389985.1 of Dryoscopus gambensis. Lineage (NCBI taxonomy): Eukaryota > Metazoa > Chordata > Aves > Passeriformes > Malaconotidae > Dryoscopus > Dryoscopus gambensis. The sequence continues at coordinate 546,707 of WEIT01030453.1, read as the reverse complement.
AGCCCCTTGGCTGAAGAAATCCTCTAATGAGTGGCATCAGGAACTGCCCTTCGTTGCAAAGCAAGTAACAAGCAAAAGGTTTTGCCAGTGCTTTCTGAATGTGGCTGTTTTGGTCTTCCACGAGTGCCTTGGCAAGGCTAAAATACAGAAAGATTTGTAAAGCCACTCCTTCCCAAAACGCTGCTTTTAAAAGTAAAAATGCCTCTGTTGTCATCTTCATGGCGAAATTATCATTTATTCAGTGCCAGGCTGGGCTTTCAGGGTTTTACTGAAAAATGTTCAACTATCCAAACCCTACCCCAGCAACCCCCAGCTCTGGGGACTGACCCATCCTCACCCACCAGCCCTGGAGACAGGACAGCAGCATCCCAGAGATGCTGGGAGACCCCAAAAACATCCCTTTCCTAGGAATTCACCAACATCCTTCCAGATAAAAACTCAGGTGTAAACCTTTCAGAGAGAGATGAAAATTCTGTGTAATGAGCAGGGGTTCGGCAAAAACGGCGCATCTTGATTTGAGGGATAAAGGTTCTAATGTTGAAATGGACTAGATTAAGGAGAAATGCTTTTTTTTTTTTTTCCCCTTGGCAAAGAGAAAAAAAGAAATGCTCTTTTCTGGGACAGCTTGTTGAGGAAATGAGGCTCTTTCCATTCGTGCAACCTGTCCCATCCATCCAAAGCCCTCCACCACTGGCAAGCAGGGGAGCTGCAAGAGAAACGAACTCCAACCAGTGCTTCATCTGAGAAAAAAGACATTGCAAATTCTGTTTGAGAGCAGCTGACTGGCAAATCTCAGCGCATTTTCTGGCAGCTCGGGCAGGCTGTGCAGAACACGGGCTGTGAGCAACCCGGGATTATCTCCTGCCTGCTGGGGAAGGCACCACAGGCACGAGCTCTGCCCCGTGCAGGGACTGGGAATGCCAGGCAGCAGGAAAGCAAGACAGCCTTTTAGGTTCACAGGTTACAGAATATCTTGTTTTGTCAGAAAGCCTCGATTTTTAATTACCTGGAGAGAATTGCTTTCCCTGTTATTTTGTGCTCTAGGGTTATTATTAACTTTTTAACATAAATCTGCATTGTAGAACTGTAAACCCGAGTTGGTTAATGAAAACAACCACCCTGTAGGGACACAGCAGCTCAACAGATGATCAAAAAGCCTTTTTTGCATCATTAATCTGCAGGATTTCAGGAAAGAATTAAGAAAAATAAGCATTTCTCTAGCGCGGGCATGAAGCATCCCTGAAAATATCAATCCCTCCCCCAAAGCCAGTTTGCCCAGAACCACTGCACAGCAACAGAGAGTCCCTCAAATCCGAAATGAAATCATTAAGCAGCAAGAACTCGGCGGAGAGCTCTCCTTGCCAAGTGGAAGAGGTTTCATAGCCCTCCCATCTGCACGCTGCCCTCGTTCATTAATTCCCAAATGAGCGATGACGAGCGCAGACAGTGTCCCTTTGTCTCCTGGCTGAGTCCCTTGTTATTGGTGTCCCCTCACCCCTCTCCCCGAGACACAACTTGTGGTGTGACAACAGAGACCTCGTGAGGAGCTCCAGCCAACGCAAACTGACCGGCAAAGAGCATCACAGCGTGTCCTGGGGTGCAGGGTGGGATGTGCCTGGGAGCTTGTATTCCATCACCATCTGTTGAGACCAGGTGTGGCTGTGCTCCTGTGAATGGGTCCATGAATGCCTCCTGCATGAATCACAGATAACTGCTCCTGGACTATCTCCTGTGAATGGCCCATCAGCGCCTTCCCCATGACTCATCCTCCCACTGTGAGATGTCCCACCCAGAGGGAGGAACCAGGCATTCCATGCTCAATATAAGCTGAGATCTCAAACACCAGAGCAGCCCGCTTCCAGTGGATTTTTCCTGGAGGAGCAGCCTTCTTCTCTACTGGAAATTCCAGAGGAAAATTACACCCTTCTACAGGATCACTGCTTCAACAGGACCACACCTACCACCACAGGAGGCCTGCAGCCACCGTTTAATCGGACTGCTCCCAACTCTCTGACCAACAGGGTGTCAGGTTGGATTCTCCTGACTCTGTCAGTGGTTTTGTTTTGTTTTGTTTTGTACTATTGCATTTGTTCTTGTTCAAACTTCCTAGTAAAGAACTGTTATTCCTATTCCCATTTTTCTTTGCCTGAGAGCTCCTTAATTTCAAAATTCTAATAATTTGGAGGGAGGGGGTTTACAGTTTCCATTTCAAGGGAGGCTCCTGCCTTCCTTAAACTGACACCTGTCTTTTCAAACCAAGACACAGCGATTCCTCAGCAGCCTCTTCCCAGGGAAAATCCGCCGTGGCCGCATCCCGGCGCCCTCGCACCTTCCAGCAGCCCCCATCCCACAGCCAGCAGAGCCCTGGCCCTCAGCACACGCAGGAACCCACCGAGCATCTGCGGTGTCTGCCTGCCACGCAGCAGATTACAGGGAACCAGCCTTTGGAAAAACGCGCCTGTTAAATCTGGAGAGCGATGACAGCGCCTAGGTTCTTGAGTTTAACGAGGCAACAGCACTTAGGGCTGACACTTCCTAAATGGATACATGGAAATAATTCCCTTGTAACGAACTCCTGTGGCAACTGGCTCTGCCCTTCCTGCTACTGGTAATAAATTCCATCCAAATTACTCCAGGCACTGAATAGCCCCTGTCCTGGACTTGGCCCTGTGTGAGGACAGAGGAACGAGTACACTGAGGGGAAAAGGTGCATCAGGGCACTGAGCAATAACTCATTGCCCCAGTTTGCCACACTCATACACGACCAACGATTTTGGTTTTGGCAGGATAAAAAATGCTAAGCTTGGCAGGGAAGTGTTTAGAAGAAATTGAGGTGTTTTTTTTCAAAGGGAGTAATGGGGAAATAGGCAAAGTGAGAATTCTCCAAGAGATATCTGCCTGCTCGGGAATCCTATTTCCAGGCAGCCACAGAAGATGGTACAGCCAAATAAACAGATTAAAATCCACGGGCTGTCGGTACAATGATCCATCTTAGAGCTGCTCAGGAATAACTTCTACTGCAGCATTTATGATGTGGTCTTACAGGGAGGGCTTGGAGGGAGCATGTCAATAGCTCAGCAGCATTTAAAGAACGTTTAAAGTCACCTGTCACATCTCTCTCGGGCCACAGTGTCCCGGGCGAGGCGCTCTGTAACAACAGCAGCTTTTAGAAACTGGAGCTGCACTGACTTCCGAGCCTCCTGGTGCTGCCAGGCAGTTGATTTGGTCAGGCAGGGTGTAACTCTGGGAGTCTCCTCAGCCTGTGTGTGGCACAGGAAGCAGGGATCCATCCCGGGCATCCCTCAGGAGCAGTAAGCACCGGAGCGGGAGAGGCGCTCCCAGACAAGCAGCACCTTGGGCGGGCGTTTCCTCGTCCCGCCCCGAGCACTGTCAGGCAGGAGAGGTGACCCCTGCACTGAGCGCGTGGCTGGGGACAGAAGGGCAGGGCTGGGGCTGCCCAGAGCTGCCACATCCCCAGGGCAGGCAGGGCATGGCCAGTGCCCCTCTGCCGCCTCAGCGCCGGCTGGAGACACGCGGTTGGGTCGTTCTTCCCTGGAGAAGCCTCAGCTCAGTGAATTCCATCCAGATCAGGAATCCCATCCAGATCAGAAATCCCATCCAGGAGTCATAACTGGGATTCAGACTGTCAGGAAACAAGGCAACTCCTCATCACATCAACACCCAGCCACTGCTGCCTCAAGATGAAATATTGGCAGTGCCAATAGTTTGGCTCACAAATCCCATCTTCACACGGTCGCTGTTTGAGGCTTTTCAAGTTACCACAACTCCAGAGAAAACTGCAATTCTAATTTCTAGACTGATCATCTTCCTGGTCTTTATTAACTTAGTATTTTACCTGATAAGGAAAAAAATTAATACAATTTTTTGGGGTTTTTTTTCTCTTCCTCAACTGACTTTTCTGGGTTTGCCCCACTGACTTCGTTAGGGCTGTTATTTATCTGAACTGGCTTCCCAAATAAATGCCATTGGTAAATTAATTCTGTAATCCTCTTTATGTCACAGGATGCAAATCTGTACACATAGCATTTGCTTATCTACTTTTTGGTTGTAATTCTTACATTTTTAATCACTTTTCATTCTCTGGCATTTACTTATGCTATTCTGTCAAATAATGAATATAGAAAATAATTCAACAGCAGCTCAGTCACTCTCAGAAAATGAATTTATATTTCCATTTTCTGAAGGATACTGTGTTGTTTTTTGCCTTGAAATTATTTCCTTTATTCCAAAGCACAGAACTGAAGGGACTTTACGATCACATCTGTCTCAGAAATCCCTAAGTGGAAGGTGGCATTGCAGAAAAGGAGAATATTCTTCATAGCAGAATGAAATACATCAATGTTCTAAGTCTGCACGGGCAGGACTTGGAATAAACTATTGAAACATAACAATAAATAGGCTGCAAATGTTTGATAGTATCTTAGAATGCATGGTTTACCACTCTTTTTTAATACATTTATCATATTTACCATGTATTTATTATTCCAATGTGCCTTTTGCCACCATCATGAGAAACACTGCAGTGTTATCAAGCTCTAAAAATCCCAGTGCACACCAAGATGGGAGAGATTTCCAGTCTAACCCTTCCCTCCTGGCTAACCCCCAGATGCTGGATGCTCGAACTGCCAAAAGACAGCTCCTCCTCCTCCTCCTCCTTCTCCTCCTGCTGCTGTTAAACTGGATTTGCTCCACTCAGAGTGGCTGACCTGGACCTGACTGAGGATCAGACACCAGGACAGCAAAAAAGGGCAGGAAATGCAGTAGGAGAACATAACCACACCTGCAGTGCACTTATAAAAACAATACAGCTGCCTGGGTATCGTGGGTTTGATGAGCAGTGCAGAAATGTGGATCTTCAAGTCTTCCAATCCAATTGATGAAGACTAATTAAGCCATAAGAAGTCGTTCATATAAATCCTAATGAGTTTTTCTAACCCTTCAATAGTTGAATTAAATGTGATTAATCAAAAAAAGTAAAGATGGTCACTTACAAAAGAACCTTTTACTTTTGGCGACAAGATCCCTTCTTCCTACCTTGCCTGCAAAAAGGGATTGTAAAGGTGAAGGGCAACATTAGTCCATTATCTACCTGGGAAAGAATTTCAAATCACAAAAGGTTGGCATTTTCTACATCTTTTTTTAACTTCTTTCTGCATAAGAAAATGTTTTACTGTGACCAGACCCTCAGCAGAATTCATTTGAACTTGGAGCTTGGACCACAGTCTCAGCAGAGAGCTGAAGACTCCATGGGTAAGATACAGCTGGGTAAGTCATTAAGGATTAAATTCCTTTTGAAATACTTCTGAATCTGCTGAAGTTCTCTTTAAACTATCATTAATTAGTTTTTAGCACTCTCTGGGAATGACTGAGGGCAAGAGATGGTCAAACAGAGCAGCTGTTTTTTACAGTGGGAAAAAGATCATCTCCGTAAGTCTAAATTCAGATCGTTGGAAGACCCAGGAACAAATGATTAAACAATGAAATTGTGAGGGCCTCCAGGAATATAAAGTGAAAAGAAACTGCCAAGACGTGAAGTTCTAATCATCTCAACCCAGTCTTCCTTTTTTTTAATCAGGATAATTACCTTATCACAGGAGGGAATTAGGCGTGATACATTTTGAATAGACAAACAGAGTATGTTTGTCACTGTAAAGTCCGTTCACCCACTTGTGAGTTTAGTTTGACAATAAACACACTCAAAGAACAGATTTTGCCTGTCTGTTTCCAAATTGAGGCCCACACCAGCACGCCTGCACAGGTGTTTGACTTGGCCCCATATTTCCATGAGTGACTGAGGTCGTACACAGCGCGAGGGATTCACCAGGACCCGAAAGGACAACACATACTGTGGATGCAAAACAGCTGCTAGCAAGAACTTTTCTTGCTAAATTCTAATCCCATGAGAAATTTTCCTCTCTCACAGAAGCTGTCAGTGAAGTTTTGTAAGCTATGGACACCTGTAACCTTGCTAACATCTGTTTATGATACAGTAGAAAAATATTTTGAGAATGGACTTCAGCCAATCACCTACAGGGGTGGCTGAGGCATTGACCAATTGCACTATGAAGCAGAAAGTCTGTAAGAAGAGTTGTAAATAATGAAATAAATCACTCTTACTGCACAATCCCTGGCTGCTGCCTCTCTCTTCCCCTCTCGGCTACCGCAGGAGATAGCAACAACTTATGGTGAAAAACAACCTGAAATCATGAAGGTAATCTAATAAAAAGGTATTCAAAGTCCTATTTATTTGGGAAATAACCAAGGGCAAGCTTTAAAATATGGGTTTTTTCTGAGGGGCAGTGGCAACAGAGGTTGGAAAGGATAAAACCCAAGCGTGAGTCAGCAAGCAGAGGCTGCTGCCAGACACAAGAGGTGTTTGGGGAAATATGAGCAGATGTTAACCACAGGACACAGGAGGTAATTATCCATGTGAGATTCAGAAAACATGACCTAGAAAGGAGGGTATTTGCTCACTCCATGAAGGGAGAGGGCTGGGAAAGGGACATGGCAGCAATATTCCAACACATGACAGGGTTTAATTAAGAAAGCTCCAATCAGTCGTACTTTGGGAACACCACCAGTGGCTGCCTTAATTCACTGAGAGGAAAATTAGGGACAGATAGTATGAAAAGCTGTCTGAGCTATATAGTTAATCATTTTAATACATTATCTCCAAGAAAGCTGCTCTGACACGTTGCTGGGAGCTTCTAAAATAACCTTGACACAACCACCTCTGCTGGAGGCAGGGGTTGCACTGGGCTCCAGAGGGCTCAGCTGGCTGACCCCCTAAAATCTGCACCAGATTTGCATTCTAACCCTTATGTTTTAGTGTCAAAACCCAATAAATTACATCTTACAGAAAAGCTATCTCCTCTGGAACAAAACCATTTAATCTGGCACAAGTGACTGCTGCAGCACCAGCCTTGTAGTATCTTCCTTTTCAAATTCATATTGGATGCCTTCAAGTCAGATCAAATACGGACAATAAGTGGTCCATACCTGAGAGTTCCCAAAGCATCTTTCCCTAAAGGCATCTCTTCGTCCCAGTGCTCCCAGTTTTATCTTTTCCAAACAAACAGTCTCATAAAACCAAAATAGGGAAAGCTCCCTTGTTGCACTCCTAACACTCCTGTGTACACTGGGTGTTTAACATGATCTGCTCTGTATTATCCTCAGGGAAAAGCCTTCAGGAGGAAAAGGGTGGCATGTAATAAACATCCTTCGTTGTGATGTTTGCATTACATATTCTTACTCATTTTTCCTTAATTTCCCATACATTTGGTAGTCCCGTACAGAATTTTGCAGTAAAACTTTTTCAGCCTCAAAGCAGAATTTTATATATCAATTTTCTGAAGTAACAGATGAGCTTTGCTGATGCTGAATTTAACTTTGTATTTTTATGTGATTTTATTAACTCATTTATATAAAACTGGATTACACTCTATTACCAATCTATTTTCTCTGTGTCTACAAGCACCTGGTAATATAGCAGATAAATCTGAAATAACAGGAATAACAGAAGTACCATTGTGCACAATTATAGCTTGTAGCACCCCAAATCAGACATCATTAATAACAAATGATGATATTATATAAAAGAAATACCATCTGAAAACTGATTTTACACGGCATATTAAAGACTTGATGGCTCGGGAGATGGGTAATAGAATAAAAAGCCTTTTATCTCAAGGTCATCAATTCAAACCCAAGTCAGACTGATAGCAACTGAAAGCCATTTGATGAGAGCGCTAATGAGCCCAGCCTTGTTACTGGAAATTTAAGAACACCTCAGCATTTAGCTGTTGCTGCTGCCCGGAGAGCAGGGGCCGGGCGGGTTTGGGGGAGCAGAGCCAGCCCCAGGCAGAGCCGTGCTCCCCCCGTCATCCCCCCCAGCCCCGCGCTGCCCCTGCTGCAGGGACCCGCTCCGCTCCAAAATCCAGCAGCACTGCTGAGCCTTTTATTGCTGGGAAGGCTGAAAAAGAGGATTGTGCTTCCAGCACCCCGAGTGACCACTTCAAATGATGCCGAGGCAGCGCTCCTCGGAGCTGTAACAACTCCAGGTATTAATGCATCACTTTTATTTGAGAGCTCACTATTTTCCTGGCGTGCATCAAATAATGTGCCAAAGTAAACCGGTGCAGGGAGAGAAAAGAATCCCTGTGCAAACTCCAGCAACTGTTCAGCTGCTCTCACACCAGCCTGCAAATAAAGCAGAGCACATATTGCATGGCTTGACAAGCAAACTCAAAATATCCTCAGATAAAATCCCCGGAATAATTTCCTTTGTTCTGGTGTAATACCTGCACAACTCGCTGTTGGCTCTGGTATTAACGTGATGCAAAGCACTGATAAGAACCCCATTGATGTTGTCCTTTTTATGCTGAATGAGATTTTTATTAAAAATACCCTTCCAATAAAAGCAACAAAACACTGGAGATGAATTTTCAATTATTTTCCAAAGGAAAAAAAAGCATCCCAGAAGGGATTTGCTTTCATATCTTTCACAGGCAAAGCTCAGTGTTAAATCAACACCTACAAACACCTGTTTGCAGGTGTGCATGGGGACACAGAGCAGCATCAGTGTGACATAATCAGTACAAACTCAGCAGCCTGGGCTGGTGGAAAATGTCCCTGCCCATGGCAGGGGTTGGACCAAGATGATCTTTGAGGTCCCTTCCAACCCAAACCATTCCATGATTCCATAGGAACACGGTAAGTGTTTCTCATAACCTTTAATTGGAAGCCACAGATTCCTTTTGGAACCTCCTCAGGTCCCTTCAAGCCTCAATGGTTTTAAGATTCTAAAAATTAGCCACCTCATGGCTCACGTAAATGCCATCTTCAGTAGTGTCTGGGCTTAGAGGAGCAGGTTTGGGTTTCAGGAGTGAATAATGGATTAATTTTAAAGGTACCCAGGTGCCTAAAGATGCATTTTACAACCAGCTCTGGCTTGCCATGTCTGGATAATCAATTCCCTTAATTCAATTTTTCCCCAGTGTAATAACCATTAGAAACTCAGCCCTTACCCCGGGGACACAGCAGAAATCCCAAACTCTCACTTTTCTGCTGTCTAGAGATGCCTCAGCACCTACAATTCCTCAGCTAAACCCCTATGGATGCCTCTTATTTTAGTGCTGAACTTAATAACTTATTCCTAAATCCTGATAATCCCATATTTATAACAGTGGGAACAAAACCTGCAAATTTATGGAAGCTCCCCAGATAGAATCACAGACTGGTTTGGGTTGGGAGGGACCTTAAAGCCCACCCGGTGCCACCCCTGCCATGGCAGGGACACCTCCCACTGCCCCAGGCTGCTCCCAGCCCCGTCCAGCCTGGCCTTGGGCAGTGCCAGGGATCCAGGGGCAGCCCCAGCTGCTCTGGGCACCCTGTGCCCGGGCCTCACACCCTTACAGGGAAGGATTTCTTCCTAATATTGGATCTAAACCTACTCTCCTTCAGTTTGAGGCCATATAGATATAAATATATGCTAGAGGTATAAATTGTATATCCCCCATCAGCCCAAGGTGTGCACCTCTGGTGCAGCTGTGCAGCCTCCAACGCTGCACTGCCAATTCTTCCCCTTTCAAGGGGTCAGGATTTACCAGTTCTGGTTACCTGAAGTTAAAACTAGAGATTACTTTGGTTCAACAAAGAGCTTCCCCCCCGGCTTACAGCACCAAAAGGCCCAACTGACTTCATGTCTACCCAGCAAACTGTCAAAAATACAGAAATCTGGGTTTGAGTGGATTTTGGAGCGTGGAAAAATCCCAAATCCATCAGTTAAGGTCATTAGCTCATGTGACACACCTCACTGAAGTCAATTTTCAAGGATAAGCATGTGACAAGCTGACTGGAGGAATTCTCCTTTAATGCATTATTAATTCATTTATTATTACAGTTATTATAATCTTTATGCAGGGCACTGAAGTTTAATTTGTTCTCTATGAGCTAATCTTTTTAATGAGCCCTTTCTTCTCCTCAGGATGGGAGCTTCCTCAACCACTTACGGAGCTTTTAAGCAAGTAGAAAATGACAGGACTCTGTACCCTCCTCATAAACACATTCTACATATCATGCCCTGAATTTTAAATGAAAAGGAACGATTACCAACTTTCCCACCGCCAAGTATCTTTTAAAAGGTAATAGATTCACGAAGAATGCTCTAAATATAGGAACTTGATCACGCAATGAAATCTTAATTACAGTTCCTCTCTGACAAAGAGGAGAAATGCATTTAAATAAAGAGACCCTGTGTGAGTAAATGCAGTTATTTGTGGGGCAGCACAGATTAACTCCAGTCTGGAGCCCCATCTGAATGGCTTTGGGTTCATCCTCTGGTCACGCAGGGCAAGGAGGTCACGAGGCTGATCCCTGCCCTGAGAAACGGGTTCAGTCGGAGAGGAAACAGCACAGTGACACAAAAGTGGGTGGTTTGAGTTGGGAACCAGAGGGAAGGAACAGCCCAGTTCCAAACATCCACGCTGCAGGCACAGCCAAGCGCCAGCTCCAAAGGCTGCAGCACTTCGGGACTTCCCTGGTATTTAAAAACCGTGCGGGTGTGGCGCTTGGGGACACGGCCTAGTGGTGGCCTCGGCAGCACCCTGGGAATGGTTGGTTTTGATGGCCTTAAAGGCCTTTTCCAACCTCAGTGATTCTGTGATTCCACACAGGAAGATGCTGCAGTCTGCCCCCGGAATGTTGCACCTGCATTTCCAGTGTTTCTCCCCAGAAACAGAACAGCTCAGCCCACAGGGGACCCTCCCACAGAACACAAGAGAAGGTTTGGGGGATAAAAGGTAGAGAGAGGGTTCTGGAGGTGTGGAAGAAGAAATAACACAGATTGCCTCCCCAGGAAAAGCAGAGTAAACCTTTCCTGCTCTTCGTTCATTCCCAAAAACCAGCCAGCCTCCCACGGAGCCCTTTCCAGCTGGACGCTCTTGAAAGAGGGAAAGTTTATCAGCTAACTCCCAAACACACAGGGCAGTCAGCTTCTCAGGTCAGAGCTGCTCCCTCAATGAGATAAAGGAAAATGTAACCAGATTTTATGGAGCTCTGGGCTCACACAGCAGCTGGATGCCACTGCCTGCCTGCTTAGCTGGGGTTAATAAGGAATTAGTAAATTATTTTCTACTTGGAACAATCACTGACTACAAGGAAAAAACTTGATTTATCAGTGGGTATAAGGAAAGAATTTTTTAAAAAGCCTAAAAAATTTTAAACATTAATCAGACAAACCACATTTTGTCAATAACTTTATCATTCTGATTTTTACAGACCAGAAAAGTTCACAAGATGAAATTCAGCAGCAGAGACATAAGAAATGTGCTCTCTACAGCAGTCAAGGCCAGCAAGCAGAACACAAAATCCTAATAAATGGCAGCTCAAAAGGAAGTTATGGTGTAAATAATTCCCATTATAGGCAAAGCTTTCACCTCAGAGCTCCTGTAAATAAAAGTTCATGGGAAATGCATATATTGGTAGCCCAGACTCCCTTTCCCCCAGCCACAAACAAACAAAACATAGAATTACAGGAGGGTGGTTTTCTTTTTTCTGAATAGGATTTTAAAATAATTAAATAAATAGACAGAAACCCCTTGCCAGTGTGATTATTTCCTCCAAGCACATCTCACTACAGGAAGGGTGCACAGGCACTAAAATCCCATGGAAACAAACTGTCCTGGAGAAGCCCAAGCCATAAATAACTGCAGGCTCCAAAGCCCTTTCTCCCTGATGAACAGCCCTTGGCAGTGCCACCCCTCAGGCCCTGCTCTTCCGCTATTTCTCTTCATCGTGCCCAACTTTTGGGAAATCCAAGGAAATCCATCCAGCCCCTCCCTGCCCTTCTGGCCACCAGCAGCTGCCGGGGAGCAGAATGGGACACTGACCTTGAAATAATCAGGGGAGAATGGTCACAGCACCTTTTTCTCCAGAACTGAGGGGGTTTTTTTGAATGTAAAATCACAATTTCCTCACCAATTAGTTGCTACAACAGGATAAAGCCTGTCTTAGGGCTCAGCTCCACACACAATAACAAATGAATGTTTGCTTGAGCTGCGAGAAGAGAAGACAAACAAGCTCCATCTGACCTCGGAGCTGTCAGGCTCTGAAAGCATGTCCACATCCTCCAGGGAATTAAAATCCCATGGAATCATTCCAGAGCACACCTACATGCACAAACAGATACACACACACGTGTTTATGCTTTTATAGAGAGCTTTTTCCAGGCAGAAATGGTATCAAATGGGTCCAAAATGGTTACAGTGAGTTTTTCAGTGATGATTCAGAAATAGAGGCAAATAAAATCGACATCTAAAACACAAATATTTAATTAAAAAGAAAAATATGCATTTCCAACCAGTATGTGCAGCTGTTTCCTCACCAATGCATGGTCAGTTTGTGGTTTTACATCAGAATCCTTCTCCCCACTTTACTGCATCTAGAAATAAAGACAAAATCGTGAATTGAGTAATGGCATGTCACATGTTGAATTTATCTAAAACCAGCACCTTTATCAGTAGAATTCCTTTGCTTTTGTTTTTTTTCCCTGTATACTCAGTTTCTGTCTGTTCTCATTCTCCTTGCCCTTCATTTACCTGGAAAATGAAAGGGTTTTCCATATTTGAATAACAGACGCAACATACCCCATTGAATAGGGAAAAATTGGCTGAAGTGAGAAGATCTGATTCTCATTCCAAATGAGGTTTGTGGCCTTGGAGTGAGGCACTTTTTCTGCACATCTCCCCTCTCTTCCTCTGCCTATCTTGTCTGCTTACATTACAAGCTCTCTGAAGTCTGTTAAGTGTTTATATAGCACCAAACAGGTAAGATTCAGCTTTCCGTGGAACCACGAGATAACACAAACCCAGAAACAATAAATCTTATCAATCACCACCTACATTATTGCTCTCCCAACATGAAACACGTCTCAAAGTGATTTTCAATAGTTACTTTCCTTTATAGGAGGAGAAATAAAAAAAGGCTCATGGAAGAAAAGCACATCCAAAAGGAAACATCACTTAACTGGTTTTTTTCCAATACATTCCACCTGTTTTAAAGGTCTCACGTTGACTGAGAGCTGCATTTCTGTATCGACCTCTCTCCTGCAAGGACAGGACACACCTCTGCTGTTGACCTCGATATTCCCACCCACAGCTGGGTCACAGAATGCTCCACTGTGTTCTGCAGCAAGGAAAAGTCTCTGGAGCTCTAATCTCACTTTTCCTGCTGTCCCAAATGACAGAACACACACCGTGTAAATACCAGACCAATTCCTGTGTCCCCCAGGAGCAAAAGAAGAATACAAGCACCATTTTGGTCTGGTTTTACCTCTGTGGGTCACCTTTAAAAGTGATTTTTCTTTCCAGCCTCTCCGTATGAATGACAAGATATTCAGGGAGATGCCTTGAGGGAGAAGAAGTGATAAGGAGGAACTCAGCCAACCTATTTTCTTTCTTGTCACTACTTGATAATCTCTTCATCTGCTCTCATCTCACCAGTTGCAGACAGACTTATTTCCCCGTGGACAGAGCCAATCCTTCTTCCAAAGTGCACATGTGCACCTGTACCTCCCTTCCCAGAGCGTTTCAAATTCGTGTTGCAAAGTGGCCCTGATCTTTTGGGGTAAATACAGACAACTTCAGCACGCGCAGATGGAAACATATAAAATGTCAGTGCTTATTGCCAGACACATCTTTAGCCTTTCAGCGAGTTTCTGTGGCCATGGCCACGCAGGGAACATTTATAAGAACCTCCCCACCACCAGAAGTTTGCAGTTTCACTGAAACACAATTCACTAGCACATATATTTTACACTTCGACCCCTCCGTCGATAAATTATGGTTTGTGATGCGAACAGAAAACATTTTCTAAAGCTCTACGGTGATTTAGGAACCTCAATTCCACTTTCAGCTGCACCTTAATCCTCCTTGACTTCTATTGAGGCTTTAGCTTAGCAATGTTTGCTCTCCTGCTGGCACTGCACCCGGCCTTTCAGAGAGCCTGCGCCTCCCCGAAGCAATGTGACTGCAATTTGTAATGCCAAACGCAAACTGCCTGAGCCACAGCCTGTGCCAGCTGGGCACGGCCCAGCCGCGCTGTGCCAGCCTGGGCCAAGCCTTGCGAGACATGCCCGGGCTGGAAAACAGAGCAAACCCCAACCCAGCCCCACGCAGAATCACAAAGCAGAGTGGAAAAATCCTCCTGCCATGAACCGGCGCAGAACAGAGGCCATTTTCAGGATTTCGGCTGATCACAGGGCTGGATTCAGGGAGTTCAAGGCAAGATGCTGTTATTACATCAGGTCCAGACTTCCTGCCATTACACTTGCCCCAGTTATCTCTATATTAAGCCAATTCTCCTGTAATTGATTGAAAGCTCTCCTCCAATTAAAAAAATCTCCTGTTTATTTAGAGACATGGGAAGAAAAAGAAGAAATTCAACACTATTTCAATCTGAGATTCTGAGGGAGGAGGGAATGATGATTTGTGTCTCCCCCTCCTCCTATTTTTTAATCTCTCTCAGAAATCACAGCAAAGAACAGTAACTCAAATGCTTTATAGCTGAATTCATTTTCATCAGCTGTCTCCTATCTTTACCGGTTGTTTGTCTGCTTCTCCCATTTATGCTGTGCATCTTGGACTTATCGATCTTGTAAGCTTTAAATTACAGCTATCCAGGAAAAAAAAATAAAAAGAGCAGGAGGAAAACCACAACAGGAAAAACCAGACCTGATAAAGGATTTCTGAAGGGCTGCTCACTTCTGCTAAAAGAAAATCTTGATGCCATTTCCCAGAGAGAAGGTCTGTTGGGCTGAAGTTGTTATCAGACTGTACGGACAGAGGGTGGGCAAAAAAAGCTGTCAGACTGAAGGAAAGGGTATATCAAAAACATTTCCAGTGAGAAGTGTAGGAAAACTTGGGGAAAAGATATAAGATTTATACAAGTGTTAATCACCTGATTTGTGGCACTGGGTTTATCAGAGCCAGCTGATTTACAGCAGTTCTTATGGCTTCAGGCTGACTTTAAACAATAAGAACTCACTGCTCCCCAAAACCACTGTAAATATTTCCCGTGATAAAGGCAGAGCAGGGGCAGAGCTGATTTCGGTGCTCGAGGGCACCCACTGCAGCTTCAGCTCAGCGCCTGCTCAGGGGTCACTCCAGGCTTTTGGGGCTGTCAGAGAATCACAGAATCACAGACTGCCGTGGGTGGGAAGGGACCTTAAAGATCATCTCATTCCAACCTTCCTTCCACGGGCAGGGACACCTTCCCCTGTCTTCCTAAAAGAACTCCGTGAAACCCCACAATCCTCCTCCACCTCCAATCCAACACTCCCTGCAGTGATATTGAAATTCCCCAGGGAAGGTTATCCGGTACTTTGCCCAAGACTCTTCTGTAACATGAAGGAAAAATTATGACTCAGAGGCCTCTGCTCCAGGTGTTCCCACCCAGCGTGAAGCCTTTGGAGGAGAAGGGAAGCACCATCATTCCTCCCATGGAAAAGCCAGGCACAGCCAGTTCTGGCCTCCCTTGCTGAGGGTTCTCTGGCTGCAGCAAATTACTTAAATTTAAAAATCGACCACAGGGCTTGTTTCACAGAGGAATAACTGAAACCAGGTCTGTCCTCATGAGAAAAGCTGTCTCCAGTCTCTGCTAAAAACTCAGCCTGTTGTTGGTTTTTCATGCCTTGAGTACTACAAGGAAAAACCTGCACCCTTCCAAACTGGGATTCGTGACTGTCCTAGAAACCTGGTGGCCTGAATCAAAGTTAGGTGCCCTGGTGTGGTAAATCTGTTGGGATTTTTAAAGCTCAGAAATAAAAAGCTACTCTTTTCCTCTGTGGGTCTGCATGTCTGGGTTCCCAGTGCTGCTTCCTGCGCTGCCAAGGCATTTTATTGTTCTGATACTCCTCAAGTACAGTCACCCTGTCTTTCAATTTCCCCGAAGGTCAGAGGGAGCTGACAGATTTCTCGGTGAGGGAATGCAGTTCACGTTTCCATGCACCCAGCTGGGCACTGCTGCCTCTGACCCTGCCTGGCACCGAGCCCTGTGTGCCACAGGGAGGGGAGAGGCAGCAGGGCACGGAGGTGGCTTCGAGACACCCCTGGTCCCCGTGCCCAGCTGGGGCTGCTCGGTGTCTGCGCTGGAGCAGGCGCAGGGCTGGCATCACCCGCTGCCTCTGGCCATGCCACAGATGGCACCAGCAGCTTCCTGGGCTCCTGCACGTCCCGATGGCCCAGCAGGGAAAGACGAGCAGGGATGAGCGGCCCCTGCTGCAGTGTGACCTTGGCATTCCATCCGTGCATCGCTCCCTCACAGATACACAAATGGATGAAGTAAAAACCTGCGAGTCAGGCTCAGGTAACGTTCTGGAAATGACAAATAAATATTTAAATGTTGTTTGAATTGTGCCTGCTGCAGAGCCCTGCAGCACGGAGGAAGATCATTCACAGATCTGTCCCCGAGGACTTGGGAAAGAAGAATGGCATCAAAGGAGGGGACTGCTGGCCAGGATGGAGCTCTGGCACTGCTCTGGCTGCTGCCGACGCCAGCCTGCTCCCCCACACTGTGCTCTGCACATCAAACCTGCCTTGACTCTGCTCTCAGTGCACACCGTGAAGGTCGATCCTGTTTCAGGGACACGTGGGTGGCAAAGGGATGAAAGGACCCAAATCCTGGCACCCAGGGCTGGGCACTGCCCCCATCAGCTCCAGCACCACCGCCAGCGAGGCATGAGCTGCACTTGTGCATATTAACAGCTGAAGGGTTTTCGAGGAGGAGGTTTTGTCAAGCAATAAAAGGATGCATTAACCAGCTTGGAAAATAGCACGGGATGAAAGGGATAAACTTCCCCAGCAAAAGGTCAAGGTCCTTACAGCTTATGGATCCCACAGAAGTGCAAATGTGCTAAGGGGAGTATTTACAGTGATGTCTTCTGACTAACACCAAGTACATAAAATTAATATGGGTTGAGAATAAGAACAGCAAGAGAGAAAACTCTTTCATAAAGAAGCAAACATTTTCGATGTAATTTTACCCATGTGCATTTTGAATACAACCCAGCAAAGATGCAGTGTGCTGAGAAGAGTCAGCTCAAGCATTTTTCTCTTTCTTTAATAATATTATTATTTTCTTTTTAGCAACAGAGGAGGTATTAATTCTACAGGAATAAAATAAGGAAGTCTAGTTTAGTAGACACGCTTTGCTCCTATTTCAACTTTTCCCACCTGGAAAAAAAATTAATAAAAATATGTTTTTACTCTATGGCACATATAGAATAAGGTGGCTCATAATTACTCCGAGCACAGTGCTACAAGTTGCTCAAATATCTGTTTATTTATTACTGGAAGTGCTATCAGAATATGAAGAGCGCCTTGCAATACTAATCACAGCTGTCTGGGCCCATCACATGATGTTGGCTGACAGCTCCTGTGATTTACTGCACCAATAAAAGAAGGCAGCCGTGAACACGTTTTTGTAAATCAAGTCTATTGGGCCAGATTTGGGCCCTCGATTACTCAGGCATAAGAAATGTTATAGCTCTTTGCCAGTACATAATTCAGGTGGTGAACTTAATAACACGGATGTAGGGCATTAAAAGCTGTTAGAATGGTTACCAGGAGGAAATCACCTTGGCTCCGACACCCATGCAAAGGCTCATTGCTGCACACGCTCTCTCTGAGCCTTGTCATTACCCAGGGACAGCAGAGCCATTTTTTCCCTAAAGAAAATGTCAAGGTCTGTGCGGAATCACCCAGGTTTCATGTTCAGCCCTGCCACGCCATCAGCGAGCGCTCAGCAGTTAAACCCCACGCCACAACACACACGAGTTGAGTTTAAATTTACAGTGCACACCAGGTGTTCTTGCTGTCCCTTAAGGGAACCTGGCACTGGGGCAGAATCACCTCTGTCAGTACTCCCCCGCTGGGTCAGTAAATCCTGATAGTCCATAAAAGTCAGCGAGCAAAGCCGACACCCCGCAGGAGCCACGAGCACCTTGGGGTAACATTTGGCACACTTAGTGCCTGCCTGTTAGTTAGAGTGACTCTGCGTTTGACGTCCCCGAGGCACAGGCAGCACTTGCACTGGTTTTAACAACCTCCTCATGCTCAGACCCTGTTTCGGCCCTGCTTGGAGCTCCTCAGCACGCGGGCTGTGCAAACCCAATGGCTCGTGGGCTGCCAAAAGGGCTTCTCCAAGCAGCAACGCAGCATCCTCAGTGTTTGCACACCAGCTGAGAAATGGCCACCATTTTCCAGGAGATCCATGGATTCCCATCACAGTATTGGGGTTTCAGGGATGGAGACAGCCAGGAAACTTCGCTCTGTGGTTCTTAAGATACAAATTATTTTTCACCTACTCACACCCAACCACAAGGTCATTCTCAGGCATTCTGGAGCAATTCTCATCATAGAGAAATGGAATCTCCAAATGATTTGGGTTGGGAGGGACCCTAAAGCCCACCCAGCCCCACCCCTGCCATGGGCAGGGACACCTCCCACTGTCCCAGGCTGCTCCCAGCCCCAGTGTCCAGCCTGGCCTTGGGCACTGCCAGGGATCCAGGGGCAGCCCCAGCTGCTCTGGGCACCCTGTGCCAGGGCCTGCCCACCCTCACAGGGAAGGATTCCTTCCCAATATCCCATCTAAACCTTCTTTGAGTTTGAAGGTAAATAGTCTTCAACTCAAATAAATCATAGCAGGTCTTTGAATTTGAATTTATTTACCCCACGTGACAAACCATTTCCTGATGTTTCCTGGTTAAAAATTTTATGCAAATTGAACTGAGGATGCTTTTTTCCACTCTACAACCCAGAAGTCAATCCCCTGCAAGCTGTCATGAGCGTGAACTCTGGTAGATCAGAAGGACCTAACCCATGGCACTGAGTGCAAATAATAGACAAAGAGGTTTGAAAATATTTTTTAAATGATCAGTTTTCCGCTGCCCTTTTCATAACAGATATAGAGCATAGTTTTAAGGAAGGATGATTTTTTTCCTGTTATAAAGATAGTTCACTTTAAACCATAATTTTCACTTTTTTTTATTCCTGGAAATGCCCTTTAAATGCACTTGAAAATTGTCCAACATTAAAATTAGAAGCTTAACCTTATAATATGTGATTCTATGCTGAGATTGCTAATGATCATACAAACTAATAAGTAACTTATTTGGTATCTGAAATGATAAGCAAACCACGAATCAAGCAAACTAAAAGATTTCTACACCCAACTGGCAAATGATTTACAGGCTAAGAAATCCTCTACAGACAGACTTATAAAAGTGAATGACTTTCAAGCAGAAAGAAAAAATGAAGTCAGTAGTCTGAAGTTGCTCATTATGCCTCATTTGTTCAATTCTTATCTTGATTTGGTCATCAGCTCTCTTGCTTGCTTGTTAAGATGGTCAAGCCATGCAAACAAAGTGATATTTGTTCACATAACAACATTGAACCCTTATATAGCACTTTTCATCATCAAATCTCCGAGCCTTCTGCGAAGAAGGAGAGCTTTGTTATTTATCCCCAATTCAGATAAGGAAATTACAGCAGTGGGATAATTGCAGAGCCAGAAATAAAACTTCCGAGTCCCAGCTAATGGCCTGAGCAGCAGCACAGGGCGTTTTATTAATGCAGGAGACAACTGAGGTCAAGATGGGCAATTTGAGCATCGCAACTTCTGAACTGCTGAAAGCACAAGGAGGAAAGTGAACTGAAAAAAGTCATCAATTCAACGAGTGCTTTACACAGGCACTCGAGACTTGAAGTGTGCTATTAACTCCTTCTGCCCACAGACATGCACGAAGACTTCACACCAACAATCCCTCAGCAAGAAAGGTCATCAAGAAGATGCTTAATTTATTATGGTACTCTGAGTATTTGGAGTCCAATAGGAATTCATTTTTTTTTTCCTATCAGAAAAACATCATGTTTCTGCTGGAAAAGGAATTCTATACAATTAAAAGGTGTTTAAAACAATGCCAGCACAACAGAATTTTCCTCAGAAGAGATTAATGAGTTTCAGAATTATTTCTCAGGAATTTTATGCTGTGAAATACGTTTGTTGGGAGCTAATGATTGGGGGTGAGAAGGAGAGAGGCTAACAAGGAGGATGCTGCTGGGGAGGTTTGCTGCCCACAACCCAGTTAGGAACTGGAAGTGGACAAACTTGATTCAACTTTCACAAAGGCCCTGGGCATCCTGCGGGACTTCGGGCACCCTGGTATCTGCAGATATTGGAACTGGTGGTGCACCAGCAACTGAGATTTCCTGGCAATACTGAAATTCCGGGGAGCAGTTTGGCTTGCTCTGGGAGATGGGAGGGGTAAGGCCATGGCTGACTGCCCCGCGGGGCAGAAGGGCACAGGAAAACTCCGTGATCTTCATGGAAAACCTCCTCAAAGTACAAGAACAAGCCCCTCCGATGAGTGGGAAGTGGAGCAGATGTGGCAGAAGGCTGACTTGGCTAGACATGGAATCCCTGACCGAGCTCCAACACAGAAAGAAAGTGAACAGAAGGTGGAAGTGGGGACTGTCCAGGAGAACTACGGAAGCCTGGTTTAAACTGCAGGGAAAAAATTAGGAAAGGCAAATCAAATCCCAGGTGGAGCTGAAGGTGGCAAGGGACGCTGTGGATGGTTAGAAAGGTTCACCCACAGGTACAGCTGCAGGAAACGACCAGGGAAAATGTGAGTCACTCATGAATATGTCACCAAAACCTACTGACAAAGGGTACAAGGGAGGGATGAGGAACTCAGTGAAGGGTTTGCCTCAGCCTTCACTGCCAAGGCCTCCTCTCGGGCTGCCCAGCTCCACAATCCTGATGTCTCTGTGTGGGGTAGGGAAGTCTGATGTACCATAGAGGAAGATTTTGTTAGGAATCACTTAATCGAACTCCCTGCAGAGGTCTGTGAGTGTGCAGGAGACACACTGACATCACCCTGAGGCTGCTCTCTGTGTCCTTGAAATGTCGTGGCAGTTGATGGATCCTTCTGGTGACTGGAAAAGGCAACTGCCATGGCCATCCTCCAGACAGGCAGGAAAGAACAACACACACCCACATCTAACCACCTTGTGACTCCCACCTCAATCCCAAAGGTTATGGAGCAAATCTTCCTCACTACGGTCTGTTTACCACTTAATATCTTAATTAACAACTTGGACAACGAGAGCAGCAAGTTTCCAGATGACATCAGAGGTGGAGAGTGGGGCAGCAGCTCAGGGGAAGCTCAGTCAGCTGGGGAAGACCTCTCTGACAGAAACCTTCCAGCATTCCAACAGAACAGACAGGGAGCTCTGCAAAGTGAAACCCACAGTGCAGAAAGCAGCTCCAGGGAACACAGCCTGGGAGCTGAACAGGAGTCGGCAGCGTTGGTGACAAATGCCACCCTCATGCTGGATTCCATGTGCAGGAGCAGAGCCAGGAGGCCAGGGAAAGCAATTCTTACTCCTTATTCAGCACTTGTGAGGCTGCATCTGGAACACAGTGTCCTGTTTTGGGTTCCCTGTTACAAAACACTGACAAACGGGCAAAAATACAGCACAACAGATCAGGATGACGACGGTGTTGCAGCACAGAACTTAGGAGAAAAGCTGGGACAACTGTGTTTGTCCAGCATGGGCAGAGAAGCCTAATTCCTATTTTCAACCCAACAAAGCCCTGAGCAACCTGATTTAAGTCAAGCTTACATTCAGCAGGAGGACCTCCAAAGGTCCCTTCCAACTTATACTCCTCCACAATGTTAATGGTTTCTCTGTCACTGGTGCTTATCAGAGTGCATTCACTGTAAAGTAGCATTTTAAATAATTATTCTGACTTTGTGCGACACTTTCAAATGCAATACAAAATTCCATACATATTTGAGAAGTATCCAACTGCAGGCGAGGAATAGCATGGCCTAAAAGCCAGTCAGCTGGAGCCAATTAAAGCCTGATCAACCTCCCCTGGCACCAGAAGGCCTAATTGAACTTCTCCCCTCTGTGCAAGATGGAGATCTTTGCCTTCTCCACAGAAGCCCAAAATGAGGGGTTCGCTGCTCCGAGCCTCTGCAAAGCAAGATCATTATCAAAACATAACGATGAAAACAGGAAATGTCTGCAGTGATTAAAATAATGCTATTCCACCCTCTCAGAAAAGAAAAAAAAAAAAACCACTTCCTCTGCAAAGAGCCGACCTCAGATGTTTAGTCCCAGCACCCATTTTTACCCTCCTGGCAAACGGAGAACGTGAGCAGGAGCAAGTGACACACAGGCAGATTTAGAATTAAACTTCAAAAGCAAGTGGTTCATTAGCGTAACACGAGGGAAACGAAGACATGTTTGAATGATCGTTGGCTACGGTCTAATAAAACCTGAGCCTGCTTTTAAAAAGAGGAAAAAAATAAAGCTAAAAATGCATGTTGACTGAAATATATAAACTTACAGTGGAAATCAATTGGTATTTATAGCTGCTGAATAATGCACTCATTACTGCTCATTCTCATTACTGTGCATTTTGCAACTGTCACAAAAAATACAGTGACTGACTGACAGCTTTTAAAATATTTTTATGCCTCAAGAACCAAAATAGCTGAAAGAGAGCTGGAATTTCGAATTCAAAAAGACTGGACAAACTGCCAATAGTACAGCAATCTAACCTTCTCTTAATTCCTGGTTTTAAGTTCAAATGTCCCCAAAATTCTAGGTTAATCTGAATAATCATTTTGCTTTTCTTCTTTTTTTTGGGGGGGTGGAATCATGTTTCACTTCATGTGGCTTTGTTGTGCGAAACATCTCTGAGTATCAGAAAGAGCACGAGCAACATTTTCCCCTAATTAGTCCATAAAAATGGTAATTTCTCTAATGAATCAGATTGAAATATCACAGGAGTCAGTGATAGCACAAATACAGAGTTTGCTTATGGGGTAGGCTTTTGCTAATCACTACCACAGCACCGGGCAGCCCACAAAGCCAACACTTTAATGAGGTTAGAGAGGCAAAACATGCTCATCTTAATTTTTTTGTGCGAAAAAGAGCCAGTTACTTGCCTGTGCAGTCACAGCACCCTTGAATTCATGACTATATGTGAAGAAAACCAGATCCCCGGTATTTATATCCCAGCTCTTCCATCCCCACCCGGTCAGGTTCTCGGCCTGTTTACTCAGACTGAGGATGGGGCCATAAATCTTTATTCTGCCCAATTTCATTGTTAACATAATCCATTTCTGAGACAGATAAAATAATACTTCCCTCTTTTTCATGGACCAGTAGCTAATAATGTCACCAGTTTGAATGATATAAGGCTGAGATCATTGTCTGTCTGCCCCACAGCATCTTTCTCTCTATTTTTTTTCCTGCCCTTACACTTTGGCTCCTGCCTTCTGTGCTGGCACATACTGAGGCACTTGTATCCATGCTGCAGATCTAGGAAGGAGTGGTCTCTCCCCAAGTCAAAAATCTAGGAGAATCAATGAGCTCTTAGAGGAAATCTCCTGGGGTTTGACCTTCAGGGTGGCCTTTTACTCTTTAAACCCCATGTAAAACAGCGACTCTGCCAGTCAATCCTTAGTAAAGATTTGAAGAAAGGGACTGTTGCCTATTGGTGACACCAGAAATCTAAGCAGGAATTAAGCAGCTTGAAAAAAGCCTTTAAATTCAACTCACCATTCTCCCCCAGCTCTCCATATATTCTTTATGGCCCTGTGTTCCCTCAGCCCTTTGATCATTTTATATTGAAGAAGTCTCTTGTTTAATACGCAGCTAAGATGACTGCAGGATAACATCAAAACAGGAGGGAACAGAGAGAACATGAAAGAATATGAAGTCAATGGCCTTGCAATCACAATACACAAACAGGGCTGGTTAAAAGGCTCGGCATTACAGAGCTGCCTTTATGCTCTCACAAAGCTTCACGCAGCGTTAAGACCAACGACAAACTGAGACTAATGATTAAAACTACACTGGGCTGCCTTTCTTCTGCTTTAATTGTTGCTTGCTTTGCTCAACAGATCTGCAAATCCAGCACCTATCTTTGTCCCACACCAGCTGGTCTCACCTTCTTTCTGTGAGGAGTCAGAGCTTCCAAGCCAGGGTTTCCAATAAAGCATAGTCCGTCATCCTTGTGCCATCACAGAATGGTTTGGGTATGAAGGGACCTTAAAGTTCATCTCGTTCCAAGCCCCTGCCATGGACAGGGACACCTTCCACTAGACCAGGTTGCTCCAAACCCCATCCAAGCTGGTCTTGAGCACCTTACAAAGGAGCTCCAGCCATCCAGCAAGTCCCACAGGTATTTTTGACAAGAAGCAAAAAAGGAGAAGAGTTTTCATTGAAATCTCCCTTGTGCTCCTCTAAGAACATCAACCCAATTCCACAACATGAAAAGGAAACAAATCCTGGTTACACAATACTTCGTCTCCTTGATCCCCAACAACTTCCTGGTGCAGTGTTTACATAAAAATCCACAGCATGTTTTGGATGCCAGACAGACGGAAAAGTCGATGTCTTCTGTCTAGAACTCCTCTCACACTTGGTTTTCATGCCATATTTCTTGGCTGCCTACACTCATGTTAATCTGCTAAAATCACTTTACCCACTTGGAAGGCAACGTTTCACTTGTACTCAGTTCTATTATTCATCAGACAACCACGACAGCAGCTCCATGACTGACTGCTAATTATCATTTCCCCTGCATGGCACAGACAGCCGCGTTTTCGGCAGCAATTTATCCTTCCTCCCATGGAGCCACGAGGTGGGAGCTGAGGCCCATTGAAGTCGGTGACAAAGGCCCCGGTGATTTCAATTGTGTCGGGAATTCATCTTCTAATGGGAAGAGACCTGCCTAAGTGTTATTTAGTGTATGATGTCAACAGCCCGAGATAACAACTGACAGGAGGAGAACGTGCACATTACCAGAGGGGCCAGGATGGGACACAGCCCTCGGGGGCTCTGCTCGCTGTCACATCCCTGTCACAGGGCCGGACAGGATCGTGCTACACTCCCATTTCAGCTGCCTCCTAACAGGGAACAGCCTCAGGTCTGCTCAAGCCCAGCGTGCAGCTCCTGCGAACTTTGTGGGGGATGGAGAAATCCCGTTTGCCTTTTTGATTTTTCAGATCCAGTGTCTAACAGGGAGATACAATCCCTGTTGCGAAAGGAGTTTGGAACAGCTGCAGTAATAAAAATTCCCAGTGTTCACTGCTCCTGAACTTCTTTAATAGAAGCAAGAGCTAAAAGGACAATAAATGAGATGGCAAAGCAAACTTCCCCTGACTTCTTTTTTATTCACCCTCCGAGACATGCTGGCAAAGGAGGGAACATAAAGAACACAAATATTGTCCAAAATGCTCACTTCTTACCCAAAAAGTTGTAGTTTTCACTGGCAAATGTTTTGTGTATGTAAATGAGAAATGGAAGATGAAATCCAAGCATTGATTAACACATTTTCTGAATCACAACAGGCTTTGAGGATAATTTTGCTGCTTTGTCTGGGTTTTTTTCCCTTCCAAATAAGCTATCGTGACTTATCCTTTCTCTCACCTCATCCCTCGTCCTACTGCCTTAATCTCCCTCACTTACATAAACCAAAGTGTCTCATTTCTGCATCTTCTCACTCCCATTCCCTCTGCCTGAACTCCCAACTGGAAAGAAAGATGGAGAGAGATGATTTGTGAGAGCATGGAGTGATAGGACAAGGGGGAATGGATTCACATCAAAGGAGGGCAGGTTTAGAGTGGATATCGGGAAAAATTCTTTACTCGGAGGGAGGTGAGGCCCTGGCACAGGTTGCCCAGAGAAGCTGTAGCTGCTCCATCCTGGATGTGTCCAAGGCCAGGCTGGACAGAGCTTGGAGCACCCTGGGATAGTGGGAGGTATCCCTGCATGGCAGGGGTGGGACTGGATGGGCTTTAAGGTCCCTCCCCAAACCAGTCTGGGATTTAGGTTATAACTTCTCCAGGTTAGAGCCCTGAGGATGAAGCCACCAATTCCTGCACCCAGCACCGACGCCAGTGAACAGCCCCAGTCGCACAGAGGTGTTTGGATTTGTGATGAGCTTTGTAGGGCAAAGCTGCTCCTCAGGGCACAGCTCTCAGCAGGCTGCAGCAGCACAGACAGGCCTGGGGCTGAAGAAGCAGCAGAAATCCATCAACTTTTCCCCACCTGAGCAGGGAAGGGAAGGGGATCTGTCCCCCGAGGGCAGCAGAATGAGGAGCTAAGCTGGGAGCAGTTTGCAGCAGGTGCTTGGCAGCAGCAGGTTTTGAGCAGCCACCCTGCCCAAAGCAAGCAGAGGGATACTGTGAATAAATCCATCTTCCTCGTGTGGCTAAAACCCACAGGTGGGAGCTTGGAACGCAATGATCTTAAAGGTCTTTTTCAACCTAAACAATTCTCTGGTGCTAATGGAGAAATCCTCTGTGTTCAAGTTACATTTCAAGAACTTTACCTTAAAACAGATGCTCCAAATACATTAGAAAAACCTATTCAAGCCAAATTCACAGCCCAGCCCATGAGATTTCATTCAAATATGTTTTTCTGTGCTTTTGTACCAACTGATTTCCACTTGCTGGTCCTTTTTTCCTGGGCAAGGCTCATTTTCCCTGTGCTGTTCCAGTACCACCAAACCAGGCAGGTGACCTCTGAGGACACAGGAAATCCATGCTCCTCACTCAGGATTGGTCTCTGGAGCATCTAAACCACTGAAGCCTTGTACAATCTGAATTTGCTTTTCTGACATCTCCCTCTATTTTTTTTAATGCAGAAAATCATTGCTTAAATTACCAGCAATTCTCATGTATTGGAGGGACAAAAAGAAGAATGCAAAAAAAAAAAAAATAAAAGATTCCTATGTGATCCCGACAAACTGGTGTAAAGCAAGATGGGTTGTAAAAACTACCTTGAAATACAAAGCAGAATCCACAAGAAAACACCCCAGATTAAAAACAGACAGCTAAATAAATAAATAAATACATAAAAATCAATGTGCACTGTACTGGTTGGTTGCAAAATTAGACAATTAATTCTGAGTAAACCAACCTATCAGGAAGCCACACCGTGGGGATTCTGAGAGCTGATACTGCAGTACACTGGATTAGAAAAGAATGCTTTAATGAGATCCCTGGAGAGTCTCCATGGGCTTGGACCGTCCTCTCCAAAAGACCATTTTTACCCCATTTAACTGCCAGTGTGTTGCATCTCTGATACACACGTGAACAAAAAGAAAGCAAAAAAGAAGAAAACCCCCAAATAAAGAGCACTGTTAACACAACTGCCAGGACCAATGAGAATGGGGCTCTTCAGGCTCAAAAAAGACATTATTATGTCATTTTCATTATATAGGACCCATCAGAAAGAACATCTGTACATTAAAACCCACTGCACTTAAAGCCACTTACAGCCAGAATAGCAGCAGCATAAAGAAAGCTTTTACACACAGGGAGGTGTAAAAAACCATAATAATAATAGAAAAATAAAATCACACTGTGCTCGCCAGAACAATCTGCAACCTGGCTTTTAGTAAAATTTTATTTTTCTTTATGTAAAGACCTAGTGGAGAGCTTGCCAAGCGCAGTAAATGTCCCAGTTTAATATGTGATTTTTTCAAATAAACTGGAGAAAACCACCTTGAGCCCCAAACCCAAAATGGTTGTATTTCAAAATGATCGCTTGCTGTAAAATAACAGCTGGAAAACAGCACGGCAGAATATTTTGATGAGGAGCTGAGTAGTAGGGTTGGAAGCTGTTCTTCTATTTGCAGATTCCCTGTAAAAACATGTATAACCACATTTATGCCTTCAATCTGAGCAATCAATACTCTCAGCTTTCAAAAAGCTTTTCCAGGGAAGCCTGTGGATTTTTCTTACTCTTGTCTGTTTTACAGAAGTGTTTTTTGCAAGTGAGGCCTGAGATCAGAGAGGAAAAACCCTGAAAATTTGAAATGAAGTGCAAATAAATAAACAAGCCAACAGAGAAACCCTTGGAAACATTTAAGCCAGCCTTAAATTAAGATGAATTACTGCATTTCCTCTCCAGCTCTACTGTTAGGGAAGGACCTCTACCTTTAGGCGAGGACCAAGTCTCAGCTTCAGTAGCAGAAGGTGCTGGACAGCACTAACTGTGAGAGCAATGTTTATTTCCCGTAGTGTCACGTTTCAGACAATCAGCGGGTTCCAGGGTGAATGGGTTTAGGAGTCAATAGGAACACGCAGAGATTAAGCATTAGGCAGTTAATGAATGCAAACCCTGCCAGTAAATGCTGAATTCTTATCGTGCTGCTGCCGTTCTACCTGGCTCAGCTGATGGGACATCCTCTGTCCCCACCCCACCTGGAGCATGGGACACCCCAAAAGCCAAGCTGGGAAAAGCCAACGGGCGATTGCTCATGGACAGCCACCATCGGAGCCTGCTCCCCACAGGGAAGCACGCTCCAGCGTGCTTTAATCACCCCTAATTGATTTTACAACACCAGGAAACTGAGAAAGAGTTCAAATACAGTCTTTGAGTCCTAATATTTACATGGGCAAACATTTGTTTATCTGTCAGCTGTGTAATCTCAGGGCCTCTGCAGAGCCTGGGACAGCCCCTTAAGTAGCTTTCCCCAGTTTTGATTAGCTGGCTGCGGAGCCAGCCCTATAAATATTCCTAACATTTGCACCCAATGGACCAAGTATTTTGTTGAGCAGACTAATTGGTTCACAACCCCTGCTAAGTATGGGCCCTATCATCCCCCACTGCCATAGGCTACGATCATCATTAGCCAAGAGACAATCTCCTGGAGAATTTGGGCTCTTTAATCTCCCTGCTCCCCCAGGACATCAGACTTATTATGGGTTAAAGCTCTCCGAGCTGGCTCTCGCTCCTTTCCCGGGCTGGATCCTCAACACTGAAGGAAAAACCTCCTGGAACATGGGGGCACAAGGGAAACTCGTGGCCACGTCCCAGAAAAGGTGCTCCAGATCTTGGTGCAGAGGGACAGATCCTGCCTGTACGCGCATTTCTGCAACGCCACCATTTCCAAGAGGCGTGAATTAACAGATCCCTGATGAAAACTGTCCTTGATCAGCATCAAACCACCCTAACCCCAAAACATCCCCACTGGGAAGGTTCTGGGGGCTGCAGAACCAGCCCCTGAGCTGAGCACACCTGCCCTGAGACCCAGCAGTGGTGGGGACAGGAGCACTGGAGAGGCAGGAGCAGAGAAACAGATGAAACACGGGTCAAATGCGGGAACAAAAGGTGAAAAAGAGAATAAAGGTGGGAAAAGGAAAGGCAAACTGTGAGAACACGTCATGTCCTCAGTCAGGCAGAACCCACACAAAGAGGAGCAGCTCCAGACAATGCAAGCCCGACCTCGTTAGGGCTGGGACAGAAATCTGGAGATTAAGGCAAGAAACACAGAGGTTTCTCCGTGCTTTGTTTCATCAGGAAGAAAGTTCTGCTCTTAAACTGGGGACATCCTTTCACATGTTTTAGATCTGGAGTGGTTTTTTAATTCAAAACACGTACAAACCACAGACACCAATTTCCTAAAATACATGAGAAAAAACACCCCACCACAGTGAAGAGGGACACCCTCTCCTCATTGCACCTCTCCCCATCCAAAATGAGAGCAAACACCTTGGCACGGACAAAGAGCCCTTCCTGGCCCTCTGGAATGCCTGCTTTGACACCAGATTCCTCCTCCTAAAAACACCTGTGCTCACTGATGCTGTTCATCTGATAAAGAAGATGTTAAGCCCCCAGTCACCACCTGGAGGTAGAAGGGAAAATCCAGCTGTGCCTTGTTGGCCTTCCTGAGGTTTCCAGGAGGGAAAGGGTTGTTGAAGGAGTGAAGTGAAAGCAGCTCAGTGACGGACAGGGCCTCTCTTGTGCCCAAATTTGTACCGAGGCAGCAAACTCAGGGTTTGGTACCAGCGCTGCCCCCTCCCACCGCAGCAGCCCATCAGCATGGAGAGTTTTATTTCTCTTTGAGCCAGGCTGAGGAATCTCTGCAGTTTAGAGCTTTGGAAAGCCTCCACATTCACATCTAATTTGAAATTATATCCTCCCTGTCAAAACATGCCTGCGGGGCAAGTCACTTACGGAAAAAAAACCAGCAAAATATAAACCTGAATCTTCTTGTCTGCTCTGAGTCATAACATCTGCCACAGAGAGTGCCAGTGCCCAAGACAGGATGATGTTGTTCCTCAGAGAGGAGCACCCAAATAAAACAATATCCCAAAACAGAAGGAATCTGAACCACCTCTCAGGTAAGACCTGATTGTTAAATATTAGGAAGAAATAAACATTATTATATGAACTTTCCAGCACTTCTTTGTGCCCACACAAGGCATAAAACCAATTTATTTATAAATAGAAGGTATAAATGCACTTGAGTGTGCACACTCATGCAAACACATTATAGGGGTATAGTATCAAATTTCAAAGTTCACAGCTCAGGAATAATTCTAAACATTTTATATGCTCCACATTCAGCTGCTTCACTTGGGTTTGTTTCCCTTTCAGGCACATCAGATGTTGCTGTACTCTCATTATTTTCAGGGAAGATAAATGTAATATCAGATTCAAAAGCTCAGGGCTAAAACTACTGCCTGTTGCACAAAATGGTTTTGAAATAAAAATAAAGATATATATATACATAGATATATCTCCCAAAAGATTTTATTTCCAATGAACTATGGGAAATAACCACTATGGTTAAACAACTCTGTGCAAAACCACACATATATAGTAATTTAACTAATTGTGTGCACACATATATATACACACAGAGATAAATACATATATATCTATATTACATATAGATATAAATACATATTTATACAGAAATATATATTTATAAACACTTTATCCACTCAAATTTCAGCCTCTTCAGAAACAACCAGGCCACTCAGTTCAAAGGAAACTCTGGAAACCCTTGCAGGAGACAGCTACAGGATCATCCATCCAGGGAGACATTAATTTCCCATCCCTATATTTAGAAGCGACCTATGATCTAAAACATGAGACTTCCTCAAGGGTCAGAATAGATTTGTTTCATTTGATGTAAGTGAAGTTAAATTCACCAAATAGCCCCTGGCCTTCAGGAGGCTGAAGGAGAACAGGTTTCAATTGGATTGTTTTCTTTCCACAAAAAAGAAGAAAAAATCACGTCAATAGGAAGCATCTGCTCAGCAGCCCAAGGTGCTCAAGATGCAGCTGAGATGAGGATTCTGCACAGAATGCCTTTGAAAGGACTAAAAGAATTATTAATAATAATTTTTAGTAATTTAGATGTGCTGCTGATTTTTTTTTTGCCTTTGACACCAAGCATAACTGCATTCAAAAATTACAGATATAAAAAGGACTAAAAGAGAAAAAACCCAAGGAGAATCTGAAAAGTCCCTTTAAGAAAGGAATGAGAAGAATCCTCAGGATTTCATGTACAGATTGAACATCTCAAGGAACGGACATGACAGACACAAGCATTTATGGGAACAGGTGAAACAAGGTCAAACAGTCGCTCCAGTGATCACACTGGAATTAAGACACAGCACATTTACAACAAGAAAGAAAATCACAATAATTAACTTTGCGACCTGTCTGACACAAAAACGTTATTGATACAAAGGGCAGGATGATTAGGAGAATGATTAGGTGTTTAAAGTGCTGATAATAATACTTTCCCAAGGCAGGAGAAGAATTTATAAAGGCTATTGATCTCATGTTTCAGGATGGAAGCCAAGCTGTAAGTGCTTGGGAAGAAGGAGAAAAAAATAAAAATAAATAAAATAAATAACATAAAATAACCTTTAAGGGACAATTTGCTCCTTAATTGTGATGAGAGTTCAGGGCAGGAGGGAGGAAGGTTTGGGGCTTTTCCCAGGGTGTTGAGTCATGTGGTGTTAGTTACTAACAGAGAGAGGATTCCAACTTAATTGGCTCTTTAATCGGATTGAATAGGGTAATTCCTACCTCTCTGCATTCCTAATGGATGTCACAATGTCAGGAGTTAAACGCTGAAGGGCTGCTCTGATTTGAGAGCAGCTTCCAGGGGATCCTTAGGCAAAGACAGTTATTGGGATGTCCACTGAGAAAGAAAATGATCATCAAGGTCGATATATTCCAGCAGGATTTTGGGATAATTACTGCCCGCTCAGTCACTTCTTCCAGGTAGGACACACATCCTTTGCTTCATTTTTTTTTTTTTTTGCCCTAAATCAGTTTATTCCCGTTTATCACTGTTCCTGGTTCCAAGGAGAATATGGCCATAACCAGCCCAGTTCTACGCTCTGGCACTCGGTTTGCTGGCAACGCAAAAGGTCCATGGCCATCCGAGGCAGAAACAGAGCTGCAGGTGGCTGGAGCTCTAACTGATCACAAAGAGTTTATGCTTCTGCTAAACAGTCCAAAGCAAACACACTCCTGTTTCCACTGAAAAGATCCTGAAATAACGACTCTCTTCCAACCCAAAAACAATGCAGGAAATGTTGCTAAACAAAGGTAACAGCTTCGGGATGGATTGTAAAAAAAGAGCATATGTGAGGGATTTCCCTGCACAAAACCATTACAGGATATTCTCTGCTGTGGAGGGAAGGCAGTTTTGGAAATTTTTCTGGAAAAATGATTTCCGGTCCTGGCTAAAGAGCTCCATTGACAGAAAAATTTCTGACAGTCTTTAAGGCATCTGTTTCATTTCCATTATAACTGAAGATCCACAGGAAAAAAACCAGTGGCCAAGTCACCTGGAGCATGGTCATGACTGAACCACTGCACTTCCCCACAGAAAAAACACAATATTACATTTAAATTAATGATTTCCTCATTGTTGGGCACTGAAAGCAGTTGTAATAGGTTATTTCTTCTTAGGGAAAAAAGAAGTCGCGATCACTAGTCTGGTGAAACTATTTCAAGAGGACAAACATACACAGAGAACTCATCAAAACCAACTGAGACCACAGAGATTTCCCTGTAGGATTTCCGGAAAATTTGGTTTAATGGTAGAAATATGAGGTTCTCAATTTCTTTTAACGCTTGCGTGTGTAAAACTGATACCAGCAAGGTGGGGCACACGAGAGGGACATCACACCAGTGCCCAGGGACACAGGACGTGCCCTGTGCTCCAGGGGAAGGTGGCCCAACCCTCCTGCTGGGATCCCAGCCTCGGCCCCACCCGGCTCTTGGCAGCACCATCCTCTCCCCCAGCACCACCACAGGGAGCCCACGGTGCCAAAAGCCTGGTCCACAAACAGGAGGTTTCTTTATCATCGTTAACAAAGTCCAGAATCCAAAACTGCAGTTCTGACTGGGAAACAGATGACTCCAGCTCTGCCAACACCCAAGATGCTCCCAATGCCAGAACTCACTTTGCTCACACATATGCTCCAGTACTGTGAAACAGAAGCTCTGTCTCCAGCTGAAACTCCTTTCTTTGTCCTTTCAGTGCTTCTATTCCTCCTTTTTGTGCTTCCCATGTAAGGTCCTCCCTTTTCTTATCTTCTTCCTTCCGCTGCCCTTTCAATGCTCACAGATTTTGAGCTCTTTGCACCATTCTGTGCAGCCCATTCTGGTGTGTTTTTTCCTATCCTCTGCAAATCGTATCCAGCAACTCATGTTTGTGTCACACGAGGCATCCAGTCTCCATCTGAACACATCACAGTTCATTACAGTGGTTAATCACAGATAAAACAGAATTGTCTTTAATGTCTAATTTAAAATTGTCTGGCTGCAGCTCGCAGCTATTGGATCTGATTTTTCTTTTCTCTTCTTGATTAAAAAGCTGGATATGCTTTCCCCATGAAAATACTTGTCCCTGTAATCAAGTCGCCTCTCAATCCTCTTTTTGATGAGCTAAGCAGATTGAGCTCTAAATCTCACTGTGGGGAATTTCCTCCACTCTTCAAATCAATATTGTGGTTATTTCCTTGACTCTTCAGGTTTGTAAACCCTTTCTTTCAGCTGTTGACACCAAAACTGACCCTGGCTTTCCAGAATTCTCATGGACTCAGATAAAATCCCTGTGTAAAAGGATCCTCGTTGTCCTTCAGCCTGCTGGGCTGCCCCTGGATCCCTGGCAGTGCCCCAGGCCAGGCTGGACGGGGCTGGGAGCAGCCTGGGACAGTGGGAGGTGTCCCTGCCCACGGCAGGGGTGGCACTGGGTGGGCTTTAAGGTCCTTCCAACCCAAACCATTCTGGGATTCCTTGAAACAGGATTGCTGCTAATTCCACACACCAGCTTTGTTGGGTTGGTTTGGTTTAAACTGAGATTTCATGGGATATCAAATCTAACACCAGAAAACTCTGCCACAAAGCTCAGTTACCCACATTTTTCATGCCTGTAACCCCACGAGGAGCAGGCTCCCTTTCCAGAGAGGCCTAAATCACCTCTCTATTCTTTAACTCTATTTTAATTCACTCCTCTATCAACTTCTCCATTATTTTTCTGGGGTTGGTGCCAAGCTCTCCAGACAATCATCTATTACCTCTTCTGCTTTACCCTCTGCACACGGGCTTCTCCTCTTTTCCCACAAAACACGGAGATATGCAGGATAACAGAGCCAAATCCGCTCAGCCATCCTTGTATGATGCATCACCCTATCTTTTCCAAAGAAAACAACCAAGACTTTTTCCAGCAGATATTTTATCCCTTTGTGAGTGCTGCCTCTCCCTCCCACACCACTCCTGCCCACGCATCCCAGTTTAGCTGGCCCACAGGTACACAGATGCCAAATCCACGGGCTGAGAACAACACACACCCAAAAGCTCTTTCAGAAGCTTCAGTGCTCTGTTTTAGCTGTAAAATTTGATTTTGGGGAGAATTCAGCTTTGACCCATCTGTGTATTTCCTCAGGGACTGGAGTGATAGGTCAGGAAGTAATGGGGTCAAACTGAAAGTGGGGAAATTTAGGTTGGTTATATGGAAGGAATTCCTCTCTGTGAGGGTGGGCAGGCCCTGGCACAGGGTGCCCAGAGCAGCTGTGGCTGCCCCTGGATCCCTGGCAGTGCCCAAGGCCAGGCTGGATGGGGCTTGGCTGCAACAAGATGATGTTTCAGGTCCTTTCCAACCCAAACTCTTCTGGGATCCTGTATGATATCAGCTCAGTGAGAAGTTTGTTTCCCAGGAATTCCCTCCCCCCACCGCATCCCTTCGAGGCCCTGCTCCAGGAGCACATTTAGCACCAGAGATTGATTGAACTTTCAAGCGCCAGCCCCACGCTGGGTGATCCTAAGTGGACTGGACAGCCTCTCCTCTCCAAGGTGTGCCGCAAATTGCTGGATTAGCGGCGCGCGCCGCGGCTCAGGCAGCGCCCGGGATCTCGCCTGTCCTACATCATTTACCTGTGCTGGAATTACAGTTCAATTACTGGGGTAATATCTCATTCAGGCAGAACAAAGAAAGGGAAAATATGCAAATCAGGGAATTTAAATTCACTTAATTTAAAGGCCTAAAATTTTTAAGGGCACATTGCCTCTCCGGGGACATTCGGGTTCAGGGATTATAAAATACATAAAGCTATAAATGGTTAAATGGACTGTCGTTGCCTGAGCATCCAAACTTTGCATACATTATTCTTTTCAGTGAGTGCATTATGTAATTAGCACGGAAAATACACATCATTCCTGACTACATCCTATCTGGGGATAAAAAAATTTGGTCTAACTACCCATTTCAGGGAGCTTTGTGCACAGACAAGCTCAACATACATTTTGGAGCATCACAGTGGAATAGGTTTGTATGGAGAATACTGCTTATCTGCTGAATGCAAAGATTATTCCGATTTTTTATTTGTGCTACACTTGATAAGATTATGAATAACCCTCCAGGTTTGTTTCCTGTTGTGGTTTTCCTGGTTGTTTGTTTTTTTTTTTTTAAATAACCACAGAGGCAGATTTTAATGCACCAAAGATGAAATTTTCCTCTTGCTGTGCAGCTGGAATTCTGTGAGGTTTCACTGCACAGGGATGGCTGACAGGGGGAATGGCTGACAGGGGGAATGGCTGACAGGGAAAATGTGCTGCTCTGGCACGATAATGAGGTACAGTGCTCCAAAAGGCAGGATCCTGCACACCAGGAAGAAAATGGGAGAAATTTCCTTTTCTTCAGGGGCTGCATCACCAAATAACTGCATTACAAAAAAGAGAGAGGGACTATTCACAAGGGCATGTAGTGACAGAACAAGGGGGAATGGATTAAAATTGAAATAGCAGGTTTAGAGGGGATATTGGGAAGGAATTCCTCCCTGGGAGGGTGGGCAGGCCCTGGCACAGGGTGCCCAGAGCAGCTGGGGCTGCCCCTGGATCCCTGGCAGTGCCCAAGGCCAGGCTGGACATTGGGGCTTGGAGCAGCCTGGGACAGTGGGAGGTGTCCCTGCCATGGCAGGGAGTTAGAATCTGAGGATCTGTAATGACCCTTCCCACCCAAACCATTCTGTCACTCTGTGATTACTTTCTGGTGCCACCACACTGACTGCACTTCACCTTTAATAAAGTTTTGCTCCATAATACTCCTCAAACAGCTCAATTTTCAGCAATCCCCGGGATATAATGCGAAGCTGAAAAGGCAAGCCTGAGCCTCTGCCAGCAGGTAGGCACTGTCTGGACAGGAATTAGCCAAAATCAGGGTGGGCAGAACCCCGGGCTGAGTGCTGCACACGCACGGACAGCAGGGAGGCTGCAATCCCACAGGCTAAGCAGAGATCATAAAAATCCCAGATTTAGGTGAAAGCCTAAGCCCAGCCTCACGCAGTCAATGACAGAAAGGTGCATTTGTCATGCAGGTGGTAAACCCCGAGCAATTACGGTGGATTTCAGTGCTAACCCTGTCAGTTTAATGGAGCAGGTATGGCTTAGCTCTGTGCAGCTGGGACAGCCCTTTAATCACTGCTCCTCCATGCCCCGCACACCACGGCTGTCGTCTGTGTGACTCAGAAAACAGAATATTCATTGCTGTTTCCTGGTTATTTGTTCCCAGCCAAAACATGAGACAGGGACATGGCACTGGAGAGGGGGCAGAGCCACGGAGCTCCCAGCACTGCTGCCCACAGAGCCCACGTGGATCGTGGATCCTCCAGAAGCCCAGATGGCTCCGGTCAGGGTAACCCAATCACCCTCAGCTGAGCCACCCTCATTTGTATCAGTCAAGGGCCCGAGCCATTACACCTCCTCTTCAAACTGGTTAGGTTGTAAATTAGATTTTCATCACTCCTGGGACAAAAACCTGACTCTGATGAGGTCACTGGGAGTTTGA
The DNA here is from genome assembly GCA_013389985.1 of Dryoscopus gambensis. Classification (NCBI taxonomy): domain Eukaryota; kingdom Metazoa; phylum Chordata; class Aves; order Passeriformes; family Malaconotidae; genus Dryoscopus; species Dryoscopus gambensis. Next base: position 509,492 of record WEIT01030453.1, on the reverse strand, counting down.
GCATCCATTTCAGTGGCGCCATGACTTCACCAGTGGTTTGCCTGTGCAATATTCAGCCTGGAAGGCACCAAGGTTCATCAGGCTTTCCTAAAAAAATGGTAAATAAAATCTGCCACTACTACTGGCACATACCAGCAGTTCAGTCCTGTGTCATTTTCTCCTGCCCAGATGCAACAAAAGGAGTATTTGTTGCAAAGGAATGTGGATGTCAATGACCAAAATCTCTGCAGTTTTGGCCAATGCCTCAGCCGAACTCAAAGCAAGCACTGAATACAGTTGATTCCCATAAAACTGAGTAATAAAAAAAATCAGACAGGACCTCCTCTGACTTATAGCAGGTCACAACAGAAATCCTCTAAAATCTATCTTCTCAATGAAATTTTACTGAAGCAAAGTCATTGGTGGAGTGCTATGAAAGAATAACCTGTGAAAAATAAAGCACTGCGTCTTTATTCAGTAAAACACTTGAGCAATAACCCAGGTCTTAGGCACTAAGTTGGCTGAACTCAGCACACAGATTGTGGTTTGGAGTATTTTGCCTATGAAGAAGTAAAATCAGCACATTGAGCCGAACAACCATGGATGCAAGCGTACCTGGATCAACCAACACAGACTGCCACAGAGGGAAGGGTTTTAGAGATGGGACAGACCAACCTGTGAGATCAGCCTTGGGAAAAACACGTGGGTGCTTCCAAACCTACAGGCAATCTCCTCGTATCAACCATTCTCTGATTTCAGTAAACTGCAAAAATAACGGTGTGTTCTGTGAGCACGTGTTAAAAAACCCCACTGGGTTAATCACTCCTTTAGCTGGAGGCATTGCTGGGGTGTTTTCTAACAGAAAAAAAAATCTGCCCTGGAATAATAATTTTACTTTCCCTATGAGCAGAGCAAGCTTCCACCAGGACTGATTTTATTCGAAGCACTGGGGAGGCACACTGGCACCAGCCATTTTTTACTGAGACATTGTTCCAGGTTTCCATCGGCTTTAATGCTGGAACAACACGTGACAGGACGGAGCGCTGCATTTTTCAAACATCCTTTAAAGCTGTGGGAATACACTCCTTAAAGGCAGCCCTCTCTCCTTTCAAGTGCCATACAAGCACAGCAGGCAGCATTCAAAGCCACCTCTTCTGTGGCAGCCAGCGGGGAAGGCTGACAGGGAATTGCTTGTGTCACACTCCAAAAGTCACCAAAGCAGACACACATCGAAAGATGGGCCCAATTCTGCATTTTTTTCCCCTACTCCTCTGAGTAGATTTCTGCCTTTCCCATTCATCCCAGCCATGATGCTGTTCTGAATAGTGACTTAAACCTTGCAGAGTCATCCCACGGGTCTCCCAAAAAACAGAGAAGCTTGAAATGAGATTTCTGAAAGCAGTAAAATCATCTAAGCTCTGTTGAGAGGTCAGAGGGCTTTGGCTCAGTGGAATGTTTAGAGTTCTTTGGGACTGGAGCCTTGTGCTTTCACTGCTTGGCTTGTTTGTAGTGACACTTTCTATTCTCCAGGAGGGCACAGAGACTCCCCAGCCATCAGAGCCCCTTCACGGGGGTTCATCCCACCTTTAAAGTTACAGCCCTCTCAAAAGCAGAAGCGCACAGCCCAGGTGCTGCCTTTGATGCCCTCATGAGGAGGAGGAGGAGGAGGAGGAGGAGGCAGGGAGTGCAGCAGCAGCAGCAGCAGGCAGGGGACAGTGACACAGGGCCAGGCTGGGGCCCAAGAGCACTCCCAGAGCAGTGCAAAGGCCCCTCGGTGCTGCCCGGAGGATGAATACCGGGCAGCTGTCACCTGTCCCCACCTCCCTGACTGCAAACACGGGGAGGATCCAGCAGGGACACAGAAGCTCCGTTTTGGCACAGGGACAGTGGCTGTCTGAGGTCACCTGTCTGGAGCTCGGCTGGGGCTGTCCCCGGGCTGACAGCCCAGCGCTCACAGCCAGACCGGGGACCCGCTGGTAAAAACATCCTCAAAAGCTGCACTCTCACACCAACAGCCCTGCCCAGGCCCCAGCACTGGCTCTCCTGCCCCAGCTGCTCAGGCCAGATCGAGACTTCTCAATTCTGGTGCGCCACAGAGCAGCAGCGAAGGTGGGGATGGATCCACGCAGGCTCATCCCCGTCCTCCCCAACCTCCTATTCACCCTCGCTTAACCTGAGTCACCACACCTCACCATTCCTCACCACACCTCTGGTTTAGCTCCGTCCTGCTGCAAGAGATAAACCAAACAAATGGCGAAAACCACCTGAAGTTGGTAATTTTCTTCATAAATGGAGAAAAGAGAGGGCTTGCAAGGGTGAAAGGAAAATAGGAAAACTGAAAAGCCCTGCTGAAAAAAAGCAACGTAATTTTTGTCCTTCTTTCATGGAACAGGATCTACACCTGGAAATCACACTGAAAACCACAAACTAGTTAAGCTGTAACAGCAAACACAACTTTTAATGACAAACTGTTCTCCATCTGCATTTTTTTGATTTTTATACATCCAGGTGCAATGGAGGAAGAAGGAAACATCTGCTAGGGAGTGCTGAAACCCCAGAAACTAACATCACCACAGCCATCACACACTGTGTGCTTCAAGCAGGGTGCCTGGACATGCTGGCAGGAGAAACCTGAGGCACCAAATATTACCAAGTACCTTCACCTGTTTATTGTGCAGAGACAATCACTAATCAGCATCTGGGAATGCAAATGCACTCGCAGAAATCAATGAATAAAACAGAAGAGAGTAGCTAGGGGAAAAAAGAAGCTAAATACAACAACCTTGAGTTTTGAGCACTGACTTTGTTACACAGAGACAACAGGGGGAAAAAACAACCCACAAAGTCAACCAAGATCACAGGTACCTTAATCTCTACCTAAGTCTGTCTGAGCCTAGAAAGGCAATTAATTACAAGTTCACAGATTATGAACTGTAATAATCTTAGCCTAGGAATACCAATGGCGAGCTGGGATTTGGTTCAGTGTGGTCTTAGCAGTTCCCGTGGGCAGTGCTACAACATCCCCTCTCGTCCCGTACACAGCAAATCATGGAAACCCAAGTTCTACAAAGAGAAACACCTGGATTCCTTTTTCTCATCCACAGGGCAGAAATCTTCCAGAATGCCACTGCTATTCAAGTAAAATGAATGCCACGACATCCTGCAGTTCCCCCAGCCCTAGCAGGGTTTTCCCAGGCACAGTTTTAGCAGGAAGAGGATATGTCTATATGAGCGGAGAGCAGAGCTCAGAAGGGTAGAGCAAGATAGAACAAAACGGCGCTGGGAACCCCAGGTCCACCCCTACACACTGCAGAGCTCTGCTCCAGCTCGTCAGGAGGCCACGGATGAAAAGCCCAGCAGCAGCTGAAGTGCACAGGGTGAGCTCCTGGAACAGATATCCTGGCTCAGGTCCAGCCCGAACTCATCCCGTTGGTGCCCTGTCCCCGCAACTCCAACAAAAGCGCAGAGAGCGGGGATGGGACAAGGCAGGGGTCCCTTCCAAGGTGCCCTCCAGAACTAAGGGGCAGCACACGTGGAGTAACAGAAAGAGTTCACCAACAAAAATATAATTCTTTGAAGCCAATGTTGGTGTTTCACGTGTATCACCACGATAACATTTTTCTTCCTTCTGCTCTTCAAGCACCAAACCTGCTATTCCCTTACACAAAATAGATCTGTTAAGGACTAGTGGCTGCTGTGAGGACAACCCAGCAGAGCTCCCAAGCCCTGTGGGCCATGGAATAATGCAGACCACAACCAAGCCACACATTCCATGCTCCATTCCACAGTGGAGCGTAGGGGAACCCCGCAGACCTTGCAGGATCTCACAGCTCAGGACAGCACGAGGGGAACTGTTCAAACAGCACTTGGTAGATGAACGTCATTGTTACAACTTGTCCCACTAACTATTTGGGGTTTTCAGGAGCCTAACCAAGAAAGGACAACTGAAACTTGTTATAAAACACTGAGCACATCACCACCAGAATATGGTTACCAGGTTCCTGCTCTGTTTTCATACCCACACTCTCCCAGACTCTGTGCTGGGACATCGATTTTCATTCTCCATGACTTAGGGTTGTTATAGGGTGGGCTTTGTGCTAGCAAAGAACCCATGATCTGTAACAAAACTGAATTTCTACTTTACTGGACAAATATACCAAAAGAAATTGTGGCATCTTGGAGGGTTGCTAAGCAACCCAGAGCTCCAGTGTCACTTGTTTGTGATCAATTCAAGTCATTCATCGGGCTCTGAAGCACCAGCTCAGGAATTCCAACAAAATCTCTGCCTTGGGAAAGCCAGGGGGACTTCCTGACACACAGTAACACTTTCTTTCCTCTAAGATAAACTTTGTAGATGTCCTTTTGATCTGTGTGATATGTTAATTCATTATTCTTAACATACTGCTAATGGGAAGAGCTATAATTAACTAACTACAGCATTGTAATGCGTGCAAGATAAACTGAACTAATTAGTAGTGTTTAAAGTAGTCCCTGTCCTCTCCCCCTGGGGAAAGGAGCAGATCCTTTCTTATCACAGAAGCAACTGTCCCCAACATCGTTTCATGTAAAGAATAAATACCTTTTTGTTCCATTTTTTTTCTCCCAGATAGAAGTGATAAAGTATATTTTTATTGGCAAACAAGGTGGCTCCAATCCAAACCACTCGAGGTCCACATCCAAGCTGTGAATAATGTAATCTTTCATTTAAATGAAGGCTTATCTGTTTGGGTAAAGAAGTGGACTGTTATATTTTTATTCATGAAGTTTAATTACTGAAGTTACTCCTACTAAATGGCCACAATAATTACACTCACCGAGTTAAACGTAATCCAAGTGTATCCTGCTGAAGTACAGTCTCTTTATTTCAGCCTCATATTAAAGATTCATCCTGTCCCTATTTTGATTAAAAAAACAACAATAAACAGGAACAGTTTAGAAACAAACTGGTTTCCAAGCTGTGTGCTGCATATGGCAAAACTTCAGCTTCTTGATTGCTGGCAGGTGTTTTTTTACTGAAGATATTTAATGATAATTTCACATACACTGGGCAGTATTTCTAAAGAAATTACCTTCTGCAAATCTCGGTGTCCTATCTTGTGCATCTTATTTTAACGTCACATGATCTGGACTTGTAGTTCCTCTGCAAGCCAGACTCCACTGACAGCAGATGCTCAGCCTAAGTGAGGGCCAGCAACTGGTGAACCAGAATTTCCTAATTTTTAATAACCCATTGAGAGAGGGATTTATTTGGTTTGGGGTTTTTTTTTTTGAAAGATGAGAGAAATTTCTTACTTCTAAGCAAGAGAGAAGTGGTAACACAGCAGAAGTTGTGCACTCTGATACTTCATATCAGAAGATAAGCAGAGGCACGTGGGAAGCGATGGTCAGAGGACGGCAAGCACAGCTCCAACAAGGTAATATTTCACATTCATAAATGGCCAAAAAACCACATATTTATATAAAGTACAGCTTTTTCACCCCTCTCCTTTCCTCAGACCGGTATCTAAAATCATAATATTTATTATTTATTGCTTATGGAATGAGTTTTGGCGGAGCTACACAGCACACATCAGCTCGGTCACACCAAACGAACCCTTGGCAACAAAACAGAAATGCCACCTGTCACCGCTCTGGTGAAATTTTCCAAAACCATGTTTCAAGCAAAAGTATTCCCAGGTAGTGCTGAATACCTGTACATAATCCAGCATAATGTATCTTAGTCCCTTTCTACCCCGAAAGAAGCCAAGCCTCACTAACGGTGGAAGTGACAGATGAAAAGCCTACGTACGTTTGCTGTGTCTGACTACAGAAAACAGAATCTCCTCGGACTACGTTGCCAGGCTCCCCGATGCTCTGATCGTGCAACACAAATCAGTAACACACCGCACAGGCACCGAGCTCCAGAGATTCCAACAGCTCTTCCGCGGTGCAACACGAGCCCATCGCTTCCCCAGCGAAAAAAAACCTGGGGACTTCGGTAATCATTGAGGTACTGCAGCAAAACCGCCCGGAACGCTCTCCAAAACCGTTCGGGGAGCAGAAACAAGCGTTCGCCTCAGATGCAGGACATCCCGGCCCGCGAAGTTGAGCCCACCTAAAGCAGCGCGGGGCTGCCCCGCCGCCCCAGCCGAGCCCCT
>WEIT01030453.1:477013-487039 GCA_013389985.1 Dryoscopus gambensis | reverse complement strand
AAAAAAAAAAAAAAAGGAGATTTGCTATTTGCTAGAGTCTTCCTAGACAGAAAATTGCAAATAAACATCAACTTTTGTGTGTTTCCACTATAGTTGCACAGACAATTTGCTGGTTTTCAAAGCAAGGTGGCATCATGCAGGGATGGATGCACCTGCACGAGTGTTTGACATCCTTTCAGTCCCCTTTACCAGCCAGTATTTTATTATTGCTTTTAAAGGCAGAGAGACTTTAAAAAAAATAAATTAAAAGATGGCTGTACTACAATGGCTTAAAGCCTTTGAATGCAACACAGTGAGAAAAATGCAGGAGCAGAAACCCTGGACATTTCCATTCTACCCAGTACAGCAGCTATCCTGTGATATAATCTCAGGAAAATACTTCACCTTCTTTCTCTCTTGCTGTTCTCACCTTTTAATTTTCCCTTTAGACCAGAAGTGCTTTGGAGAAGGACCTGTGTGCTCCGAAATGTGAACAGAATCCTTTCGTTCCCAGTGTTCCGCTCCCAGTCGTTCTTGGAAGACCAACAATTCTAATTACATGGAGGCAGGATGCATGTGGATGCAACATTACTTTGTTCAGCCTAATCAGCTCAATTCCATCGGCGGAGCCTCTCTCAATTATAGGACAACCCATGTGTGCCACCGAGACAGCAGGAATCAATCCTAATTACTCCCCACTGCCTGCACCATTCTCCTGTGCAAACAGACAAGGAACAAGAGGTGTTCCCACCATGGATGGTGCTTGTGAGTTCCCTCTGCTGGGAATCTCTCACTGCCCCGTCAGGAAAGGCTTGTGCTGTGCCCAGCAGGAATACCAGCACTATTTATGGCAGCAAGAGCAAGAAAATGTGTGTTTCGAGCAGAAGAACAACTGGAAAACTCATCAGAGGCCTTTCTGCAGAGAGCAGGGTATGCCCCACCTCCCATCTGAGCAGTGGATCCAGGGATCCGTTCTTGTCTAAGAAAAAATAAAGAAAAAAATAAGGATTTCCCTATGTTTTATGCCAAGTGAGAACTTCGTAAAATCATTTTCCGCTCCTGACAGAAATTTTGTGGTCTTGGTAAATCCCACATCACAAATCAGTCCCAAACCAAAATCCCCCTGAGGATGGGCAGTGGAGTCCCCTACACCTCTCACCAGGCACGGAGCAGGAGGGAGCTGTGGCCCCTGGGTGGCAGGGGCAGGATCAGCTCACCAAAGCTGCCCCACACCTGGCAGGACCCCCTGGCTCCCTCTGCAGCCACCTCCAGGCAGCCCCGGGAGGAGCAGGGAGCTGCTTTGATCCCAAGAGCACCAATGATGTGCACAGACAATTTTATAGTGCTCTGAGTACCTCTTGAGCATCCCTGGCAATCAGGCTTCGAGTCTGTGTGTACTCTTACCAAATGAGGGAGTGAATGGGTTACAGAGTTCCCTTTAATCATCTTCATTTGGATATTGGGCTCCTGAGTGTGCTCCTTCCTGCACTGAAGTCAATTTGAGTTACAGTTTGAGCACTGACTCCCCAGAAGGGCCATGGGAAGGGGTCAGCCCTTGATCCCAGCTCTGACCCCAGCACACAAACCTGCTCTCGTTTTCATCCTCCCAGCTCTGAGTGCCTTATCTGCTGTAAACCCACCCAGCAGCCACGCAGGAATTAGAAAGCTGCTGCCTCTCAGAGAGTGATTTTTTTTTCCGCAGCGTTAACACAAATCAGAAATGAGTGAAATTATTCAGCAGAGTTGAAAGTCAGGAGAAGAGGGCAGTGAACCAGAATGGTGCCCAAAACCCTCCTGCAGCACAGCATCCTCTCTTTATTTGGTGCAAAGACAGAATGCTGCTTATTCCCGACAGGAACTGCACTTCCAGGAGTCATACCCATACATCAGAGAATACAGAAACAAATATAAAACAAGATTGGAGGAGACAATCAGAAAGATTTTATTTCAAACTTACAGCTGAGATCAAAAGGTCAACTTCAGATTTCCAGCTCTCCTCATCCTAAGGATAAGCTGAATGATGCCACTCTTCTCCAGGGTCAGATCTGGAAAATACACAAATCCTTTGTTATAATTTGACCTTGCAAAGATCTTTCACAATGGGGATTATGGCGTTGGCAGAAGATAATTCTGCACCTGTTTCCCTGACATTTGTCCCTCACAGAGGAAGTGCAAATACTGGTGACATCAACCCTCAGCGGTGCCTTGTCACTCCTGTGGAGACAGAGCTGGGAAGCAAAGAGAAAGAAGGGAACAGGTGATGAAGAAACAGAAACAGAAGCAGAAACTTGAAAGCTTTTTTTTCCCCATCCACCAGTTCTACCAACAAAGCAAAACAAAAGATGCACAGGAAAAATCAATACAAGTCAGTGAAAAGAAAAACACGTTGGAAACGTACACGGGGAGACACAGGAACGCCCTGGCATTTATTCTAAAGTCATATAAAAAACTGCCTCTCCCTTTAAAATATCGGGAAAGCCTGGATGAAACATGTCTGATATAAAGGATCGCTGAGATGGAAGTGACTGACAATATCCAGGGGGAAAAGAGACAGATGAAAACCAGGCTGTTGCAGCTGGATGCTCTGACTGAAGTTAGATGTTTCTTAGCAGGAGAGAAATGTAATAACTTTGGAAAGAAAATTGAATAAAGCTGGAAAATGTCCTCCCCGGAATGAGTGAGAGGCTGGTGTCACAAGCACTGGCAGCAGAGCTGGAATCCAGCTTGGAATCCCAGTTTGCCAGTGGGGCAAAGCTTTTCCTTTTCTCCCTGTTAACTTCCACCCAACCCTAAATGAGATTAAAGGTTACCTAATAAAGTTATTACCATTTTCTGGGTTTGTTACCTGTATTTTCATACCAGGCTATTCCTGGTACCACAACATTAAGTTCCCTCATCCCTTGTCTGTTGATGGAAAGTGGGAACTTCTAACAACTAATTTTGCAGGGCTGTTATAAAAATCTCATTCTGTCTCTAATAAATATTGTCTTTGGTATGGATCACGTCTGCAACTCTCCAAAGAAAGAGCTCGCCTATGAAAAAAAGTGGGGTTTATTGACTCAACAACATAGTGTGCCACAAGCAAATCTCTAGCTGAAAATTCTGAAATGGACATATTTCTTTTCAATAACCCTGCATCTTTTAATCCCACCTCAATAACAGCAACATGAAAAGAAATAAATCTAAGTTTTGTACCTATGTGATACCAAAATCTCCTTGATTTCAGCTAGACCATAAACACATCAGTGACCCAAATCCCTGTTTCTGTAAAGACAGGTTGAGATTTAATTTACAAAAAACATCAGCTATTTTTAAAATATTCCCCAGTTTTTCATCTTCATTCATTCTGATGCACATATTTAAGCAGTTTCCAGTATTTCAGTTTTCCTGGCCAAGCAGAAATATTTATTATACTTGTAAAGTTTATATTTGCCCGTAGCAAAGCAATTTATCATTACTATACATGGGTGACTTTGCTGATTATTAAAATACTGTTAAAGTGAAAACTGTTCAGCTCACCACTCTTCTCTAATTTATTCTTGTTGTTTGACTTCAATTGGAAGAATTCTGAAAAATAATAATCAGAGTCAGAAATTGAGACAGGGAAGGGATGGACAGGAAGGTGAGAAGTGCCCTGTTGGTGATCCCGAGTTGTTGTGAGAGGTTTTGGGGCTGGATGGAAATGGCAAATGGGGAAAGGAGCTCAGGGGGGCCCTTGTGGCTCTGCACAAGTCCCTGACAGGAGGGGGCAGCCGGGGGGGGTCGGGCTCTGCTCACAGGGAACAGGGACAGGAGGAGAGGGAACGGCCTCAGGCTGGGCCAGGGCAGGCTCAGGGTGGACACCAGCAGGAATTTCTGCATGGAAAGGGTGCTCAGGCACTGGAACTGCCTAGGGAGGTTTGGAGTGCCCATCCCTGGAGGTGTCCAAGGAAGGGCTGGAGGTGGCACTCAGTGCTCCAGGCTGGGGACAAGGTCGGAACCAGGCACATGTTGGGCTTGATGATCCTGGAGGGCTTTTCCAACTAAAATGACCCTGGGATTGTGTGAAAAGCTACTCAGGGATGAGGGAGCACGTCAGGGCAGCTGTCACAGCCCCACTGCAAACACAGCGCAACCCCACAGGGTGCTCAGAGCTGTTGCTCCTGCTGTGCCTTCAGTTTTCTTTGTATGGAGAAGGTTTTGGAGAAAGCAGAGTGATTTTTAACAAGCCCACAGGAGGGACTTGGAGTTCAAAGCGTATAAAGAAGAAAAGAAGATAAGGGTTCTAGATCTTTTTTCCAATCCAATAAAGATCAAGGAATCATTAAAACTGGAAAAGCCCTCTGAGATCATCGAGTCCAACCAGCCCCCAAGCACTGCCAAGGCCACCACCGACCCATGGCCCCGAGTGCCACATCCACACATTTGTTAAATCCCTCCAGGGATGGTCACTCCACCACTTCCCTGGCAGCCTGTTTCGATGCCTGGCCACCCTTTAAGTGAAGAAATTTTTCCTAATATCTAACCCAAATTTGCCCTGGTGGAACTCAAGGCCATAACAGAATGTGTTCAGTTCCCATATCCCCATTGAAGACTTGAATAGAAGGGGCAAATCCTTGTTGTTTAAAACAGCTCCTTTATGTCTCATTTTACACCCCCTGTGGCTGAATTTGAGCTGGAATTTTGCACTCCAGGTTTCCAACCAGCAGGGATTATTTATGGCTGAATCAACAACTTCTCCATGCAAGAAACTGTGATGGCAACGCTGAGAGAAAGGCCCCCAAAAGCTGCAGCGGGTCCTGCTGTAAGTTTTGGGTTAAGCATCGTCCCTCCTTTGGTCCTGGAATCTTGTAAAATTAAAACACGACAAAATCCAAATGCTGGTAAGCAGATAAGAGCGCTGAGCTCATTATCCTGGGCTTTTCATTCCCCAGCAGTTACATTTTCCTCTATCGTTTGCTGTCTTTGTGGCGATAACTCACATCATTCTAGAGTTGCACAAAACGAGATTTTCAACAAAACACTTATTTCTCAATCTGAATTAACCACGTTTGAGGTAGTATTTCCATATCCTCTCTTTTTCCTGAAACTGAACCTCAGGTCAAGTTGTAGACTGCTCTTCTCTGACAACAATTGCCCCAATCAGAGCGGTCGCTTTACTTCTTAATGAGCTGATTTTTGTTCTGTTTCTTCCTCTGCGTTATCTTAAAATGCAGAAGATGGTAATTTACTTTGGTGCACGGCAAATCCCCTCCAGCAAGAAACACATTCTTCTGAAGCCAGAGTGGCCAATAGCAAATAAAGTTCAGTTCTTTGGGTGATGTCAAAATAATGCCTGGTGGAAACAAAGGCAGCTGCTTTGATTTATATTGCCTTCCCCCAGCACTACAAGCCAGCGTTCTGCTTGCCCTTTTCTCTGCAGTTGCACATTAAGCTGAATGCTTTAGAGATTTTCCCCAACAACTCCCAGATCTCTTTCCTAATCAGTATTCGGCACATCTTTCCTTCAGCAGATGCGCTGTTTTCCCCCTTTGTTCCAAGATTCATTGTTCTCCATTAACTGCAGTTGCCATTTATTAGTCCAGATGCGGGAATGATCCAACGACCCCGTGCGAGTCGGGGTGGTCGCCCCCACCCACCCACCCGGCTGTGCTCCACGGGCCCTGGGATCATCAGACATTTAAATGTATGCACTGGAACCAGGGGCTGTTTACGTGAGATTTATGACATTCCCCAAATGTGCATATGATGGCAAAAAGTGATTTTCAACTAAAAGGGAGCCATCTTCAAAGTTGTTTCTTGAAGATTTGCTCTTCCCTGGCTTTGAGAGCACAAAAATCCACAGGAGCAGATCCTCAGCTGGTGAGAAATCTTGTTAGAATTAATGCTGCTGGGTTGATTTACACCAGGTAAGGGTGTGATCAATTAAATCTGTGCTGTGGACTATATGATTTTTAAATGAAAATTTAAATGTAGTCGCGCTAGGCCACAATACTCATTTTGAGAGGAAAAAGGAGACAAAAAAATTAAGTATGGAAAGACTGGGAGAATCCACTCTGGAAATACAGACAAACTGGTAGGAAATGGAGTGTGTCATGCTTAAATATTCAAACTATGGATAATATAAACAGGTGGCAACCATGTAATATAAAGTACATTAACTTGGAATTCTGTAGACACTTGGATGATAGGAAAATAGGATTTCACATCGTATTAGCCCGCTGGTCCATGAAATCCTATATCCTCCTTTCAACACTGGCTAGTAGTTAATTCTTCAGTGGAAGACAATCTCGCCTCTATTAATGCTCCTCAGAAACACAAAGTGCCACTGGACATAAGAAGCAGAAAAATAAAGTGCAAGACAGTCCTTGAAAAAATTTGGGAAAAGCCAAAAATAAGAGCTCCTAGCTTTAATTAAGAGCAAAGATTAACTGTCGTAGAGCCAAGCTCAGCTGGGTGTTGGACGGCTGGAAGTGAGCGGTGCTTTCTCCCCTCGGGTTATAACACAGCTCCCCATCAACCCTGCCTCAAATTTATGATCCCAGTGCCCTTTGTGAATAAAGATGTTTCCACTTCATAAAGCCAAGGGTATTACTGGCAGTCACTCTTCCCTTTCTCCAAGGGGGGTAGCAAGGATGGCAACTCAGTGACCCTTCCCTCATGATAGTCCCTCAAAGCAGAATTGGGAGTCACTGCTAGGGACAGGTTCAGATAAAATCTGACAGATAATGTCAAACACAGTGAATATTTTCTTGGCTACCACAGAAGTAAGTCTGGGTTTAAATTAAAATAAATATTCTGGCATATTCTGGCTGCATCCCTGGAAGTGTCCAAGGCCAGGTTGGATCGGACTTAGAGCAACCTGGGATGGTGGAAAGTGTTCCTGCCCACGGCAGGGGGTGGGATGGGATGGAATGGGATGGGATTTAACATCCCTTCCAACCCAAACCGTTCTGGGATTCTGGGATTCATTGCCTTAAAGATGTGTTCACACTGAGAACTAAGCCTGGAGCATTGTCAGAGGACTTCAACAGGAACTGCTCGTCCCTCAGTTGGGGCAGACCCCCCAGCCGGGCTCCTGCATCGTGTTCCCACCCTGCCCCACGCACAGTTTGGGTTTCCCACCCTCTTTGAGAGAAAGCAAACCCCCGCAGCAGCCAGGGGAAGCATCGCAGGAGCCAACACAAAATCGTATCTTGTACCTAAACTCAAACAACGCCGTTTTCCCGCTAGATCTGGGTATGGATCCCATAACACAGCATGGGCCCTTCTTCCTTTTGTTCCCAAATGATTTTGTCAGTAATACACACCAATAAAATGACCATTTCCAGTGAAGTGGTTTCAGAACTGTAAACTGTTCTAAAAGCTGAACTCAGGCAGGAGTTAATGCTGCAGCAAATTTACTAAGCCAGGTCCAAGCACGTGAGAGTGATGGGAAAAAATATCCTGTCTGATACTTTTTTAATAGACTTTGGATAACAACAGTACACAGAAAAGCATCATTTAATATCTTAAATGATCCATCTTGTCATGCTATGGCTTCATCTCACATGATCTATTGCTTTACAGCATGCTATTATGTATATAGAAAAAACAGCTTGTGATAAATTACCACAGCTCTATTTACTCCTCAGTGTCTGCTTCCTTTTCCATTTAACCCATGCCAGTGTAAGTCCATTTCCAAAAACATGGAACCTTTTCCTAATCTTTGTGAGCCTTTTATAAGCACAAATATTTCTGATATCCCTCCTGGACAGCAAATGTTCAGTGTATGACCACTAGACCTCAAGTCTTACTGATAAACACCAGAATTATAAAAAATTTTGATCCACTTTCAAAGATGATGGGCAGCTCAATTCCTACAGCTACAAGGAAAGGAACAAAATACCTTGGAGAAGCTGTCTTAATTCCCTTGAGTGCTTTGGAAACCTTATTGATATTACTTGCCTTGAAATATCTTCTTGATAAAGAGCTCAAACCTGGATCCCAGTCGTGCTCTTGGTGCCATTCCTGTGCCCTGATGTTGCCAAGAGCAGATGGGTTTTCCAAGGTGGATATTTCTCCTCCCCACGGCCAGAAGTTTCTCAGTGAATCCTGGGAATCACAGCTGGGCAGGCAGAGCTAAAAGGAGATCTGGAGATGTTCTAAAAATGAAGATCCTATGGAAATGCCATAACGGGGCAGGCACCAAACGCTTCCTCATTTATGGAGCACCAATTCATGTGCAGATCCCAGCACAGCTCCTGATCAAGGCTGTAATCTCCTGCATTTGCTGGTCTGGAATTCCTAAACAGCTTTCTCTCTCCCCTTATAAATGACATCTTTTGATATGTGTTATCACATTTTTCCATTCAAATTCCATTGAAACTGCAGAGCAGCATAACAAAACACGGAATTATTCCTGCTAGATTCAGCAACTGGAATTAAAGAGGGTTTTTTTTCTTCTTGAACATAATCGTAACATTTCATATTCCTTCTACAAAGAGGAGAATTTAATGGCTGTTATGGATTTTTCACCCCCTTAGAGAATTTCTGAAAAATTCAATTATTTTTGGAGACTGCTTGAGTTTCTATCTCCCAGTGATGATGAATTACCCATTGTAGTGGCCGACTTAAAAACAATACACAAAAATCAATTGTTTGACAAAAGGAAAGACACAGAGAACCTGGGACTGGCACACACTGCCTTTGCCTTAAGTTTAAGAATTCACTAATTTCAATCATTTTGCCTTTTTAAACCACTTTCTGCAGCAGCATCTGATTACATTGCAGCTTTTCTGCTTTCCCATAGAGAGTGACTTTGCCAACAAGATGATTTGCCATCGAGAAATTGTAATTAACTTAATGAACTTTGTCTTTTAAACAGTTGGGGATTTTAGAGCTAAGAGTAATGATTATTCACAAGTAGCAGAGTTTGGTTTCAAACATAAATAGTCAGTGCCAGATACCAGCAATTTGCATGTTACCATTTTCATGTTCAGGCCTGCTGGCTGGCTAAGGAATAATGTTATGCATCAAATAATAGCTTTAGAAATAACAATAAATAACATTTCAAATGGAATTCAAGCAATGCCTCTTATAATGAAGAGTTTTAGAGCTCAAATCTGATAATAAAAGAACAACATTGCACCAGACCACAGCAAGAGTCCTTCTGTGGAGCCCTGAGAGCCAGTTGGAAGCCAACTTTTCATTTTGTCCGTGAATCCATAGATAAATTATATCTCCTAGTTTGGGCTGAGCAGCAGAAATTGTCAAGAAAAAATATCATTAGCCTGGAGCTATCAGTGCAAATTGTTGGGATGCCAAATGCTGGGGCTTTGAGAACCAGCTGATTTTCCTTCTCTAGAAGTACTTATTAATCTCACGCTAAAGAAATCCAAAGTATTGCACTGGTGAGCTGTGCCTGAGTGCAGTGCTGGGGTTTCCCGCTGCACACGCTCAGCCTGGTCTCATCCCCACACCGTCAGATGTTTGGGGCTGGGGGCTTTGGCCATAAATTTCTCAGCAACTTTGAAGAAAATTGTGACTTTTCACAGGGAGTAAAGGAAGTGTAAGAAACACCTGCAATGTGCTCCCTCTTCGAGGAAGGCTCAGCATCTTCTCCAGGAGAGACCCAGCTCCTTGTCTGTAAAATTCACTGTCCCACGTGACAGTGTATTCTGTTACCATCTTCATGAGCTGTTGAAACCAGGCGTAGCAATGTTCCCTGCCTCCTCCCCCCAGGCTATCTCCTGTTAATGGGCCCAACAATGCCCTGCCCATGACCCATGGATAACTCATCCTGGACCATCTCCTGTTAATGGGCCCATCAAGGCCTTGCCTCATCCCTCACCATCCCAGTGTGAGATGCCCCGCCCAGGGGGAAGGAGCCAAGCATTCCCAGCTGGATAAAGTCCGGAATTTTTGCAACAGAGGACAGAGCCTTTCCCACTGGATTCCCAGAGGACAGGAGCTGCACAACCACCACTGGACTTTCTGAGGAGGACCAGACCTTTTCTACAAGATCCCCGCTTCAACAGAGCCACTTCAGCGAGAGCTGCAGCTCTCACCTGATCGGGCTGCTGCCCC
>WEIT01030453.1:457296-476966 GCA_013389985.1 Dryoscopus gambensis | reverse complement strand
AGACATCTGTCTCTTTCAAACCAAGACATTCACTACAGGGAACTCTGGCTCTCAACAGGACCCTACACAATATCCCCAGTGGAAAAGGAAAGGCATAAATATTTAGAAGTGAGTTTAGATGGGATAGTAGGAAGAAATTCCCCTCTGTGAGGGTGGGCAGGCCCTGGCACAGGGTGCCCAGAGCAGCTGTGGCTGCCCCTGGATCCCTGGCAGTGCCCAAGGCCAGGCTGGACGGGGCTGGGAGCAGCCTGGGACAGTGGGAGGTGTCCCTGCCACGGCAGGGGGGGGCACTGGATGATTTTTAAGGTCCCTCCCAACCCAAACCATTCTATAATTCATCATTCATCTTCTTGAAAAAATGACCAATGTTCATCTTCCCCACTGGCACAACCCTTTCAGGCAGACCTGTAACTTATCCTGCCCCAGGAAGCAGTGAATGAAACCACCCCAGCAGCACAGCCCATGGGCTTCCACCCTGCTTGGGACAGGGATGACCCTCACGTCTGCCTCGGGACCACCTCTGCACAAAGGAAAATCAAATACTGGGCAAGAGTGAGTGATGCATCTCTGAGAAGCAAGGTGTGCAGAGAGTGCATCGAAATTACAGTACCAGCTTGCCAATTTTAATGGGTGACCTCATCTCAGACACTTTGAAAAGATTGTTTTCAAAAGACAACCCACATTTCCTCAGAAAAATCAGTTTCCTGTCAAGACACTCATGCTGGATATCTCTCCAGAAAGACCTACCATGCACGGCTTAAGTGAAGAGATTTGTCAAAAAATATGTGGGTATTTTTTTTTAATTTTAGGACGTCACCATTTATTACATTTCTGTTTGGAGATTTTTAAAAACTTATTATTACCAAGATATTTCCAGTCTAGGGATATTGTTCCTGTTTTGAACATCCCTCCATGGAGCTCCCGCCAAAACACACACACAATTACATCTGCCCTGAAAAGCAAGGAAGTTAAATCTCAGAGCTCTTACTCACTTGAGTAACCTCAGAGTCAAAGCAGTGGGATCAAGCTCCTCATTACACATCCCTGAAAGGCATTTTGCAATAAAGCTCCTGAATATCTTCACTGAGGACCCTCCATGACCTTTTCCTGTTGGAAGGGCTTTATAAAAACACCAGACAACCCTGCAGATGTGGGGTCCTGCTTCCCTTCCAGCAGAGGGGAACCAAAGTGACCACGCTGCTCTCCAGCCCTCTGTAAAGGAATCTTCCTCCAGTGATTTTCACCCTGCTGAGTTACAAAAGGGAAATGCTGAGCAATTCCGAAGGTAGGAACAAAAGTTTTCTCCCCATAGCAGCTGCAGGGTTTGGATCACACCACAAATTGTAGATGAAATCGCGGGCATGAAGGCACAAAATTCTGGTAATGCAATTAACTCACCACTTTTTTATGTAAGGACTGTCTGAAATACAAAATCTCACTAAAACACCTTCCTAGCACGGAAATGCTTCATCCCAGCTCCAGTTCAGGTAGATTCAGCTGCACAAATTAAGTTCTACTCAAGGATAACTGCATTTACATGAATGCTTTTGTCCCTGCAGATGTGCAGATTTCCATATGTGACACACTCAAACTCCAAATTCCTCAGCACTTCTGCCATTTGCAGAATTAAATGTTATGTGAAGTCCTTCAAGACCACGACTGCAATAAGTGCTCCCACCTTTGGAACAGTTTGAACTGCAGCAGCTGATGCTAAACCAAAATACAAATTTTCCATGTGCAAAAACGTGCAGGGTAATGGTGAAGGAATTCTGCATCAATCCCTGTTTAATCAGGGCTCACCTCCAGCACAACAGGAACAAGGGAAAGGCACTGTTATGGGTAGAGAAGGCAAAGGAAAAAGAAACACAGCTATAAATCAGCGAATATTCTCAATAAAAAGCCCCCCTGAATAAAAGCACCACCACACATGAAGAAGTTTGTCTCAGCAGCAGAGAGTGAGGAGCTGATGGTCCCACAGGACATCCAGAGATGCCAGCAGGTTCATTAAACACAAACTTGGCTGGCGGGTGGCCACAGCCCAGCTCCAAATTACCCAGTGTCTAGAGGCTTAATCTGGGCTCAGGCAACATCATTTTTGTTGCAATCTTCATCCAAAAAACCCCTGACAATGAACAAAATTATCACTTGTGAGCTGAAATGCAGTTCTCTCTGTCCCATTTTAAAATACACCCAGGTGCCCACACACAGGCACAGCATTTGGGGGAATGAAGATGAATCCTGTCACTGCAGAGTGCAGCCAGCTGACAGCAATTCCTGACAAGTACCTCGAGGGCAGAAATGCCTCACAGCAGCTGGGTGAGCTCCCCCTGCTCTCCCCCACCCTCCCTGCCAGCAGCACTGCCCAGCCAGTCCTGACTAATTCACACTGCATATTTCACCTGCTTTAATTTAGATTAAATTCCACCTGCAAATGCCACGGCTCTGTTACTTTCTGTAAGTAGAAAAACCTAAAAACCAGGACAGCTTCGCTGATCAATTCTGGGCTGGAGCTGTTAGTAACTGCACGTGCTTCTTGCCTTTTCCTAAACCAAAATCACTGTGAAAATGCTCCGTACAGATATAATTTATGAGGGCAAGCACAGGTAGGGACATTCAGAGACAGGCTCAGCACCTCCACGCGCCGAAATCGGAAAGATCAAGAGTTATTATGCTCCAGAGGTGGAGGACAATGTTGTCACCATTCAGCATCATCCCCCACATTGCCAGGGGCAGGCACGTTTCCATACAGCTGTAACAGTAATTAAGGTTACCTTTTAGGGAATTCCTTAAGGGATCCACACTAACCCCTAAGTTAGGCACTGCCTCAGCAGGAACATGCAAACAGAGCAGTTTTTAAAGCAGTGAGGTAAAACACCGCCTCACCTGCCTGAAAATAACAGAGATGAAAGAGAAGAAACAAAGGGACAGTGAGCAGAAATATGAAAATCTTTTTGTTTTAGCACCATATTTACAATGGATACCAGCTTTATGGTGCGTGTAAATGCTCCAGCATCTACCTGACTGTTATCCTCGATGTTTGCACTAAATGAACCAGAGCATAATTCTGAAAATGACAGCAAAACAGACCTTGGTGAGCTCAGGGACTGCCCTGCAAACAGCGTCCACCTGAGAGAGGGGATGGCTTGGGGCACCCCATGCTTCAGCCTGCAGCCCTCCACATTCCTTTCTTCTGTTTCTCACAGAGAGTTTTGATGCCTCCTCACTTTCCAGTTTCTCATTGAACTCTGATTTGGCAAAAAATTTCACTCCCATATGTCCCAGTTTTTTCCAGTTTCTGGAAATTTGGAATTTCCACAGGCTTGTACACACACACCAACCTCAGGAAGCGCCTGCAGAGACTCACACTTTGCTGCAGGCATTTTGCACAAGCGTTGCTCACTGTGATGAACTGGAAATTCCATGTGTTCCTCATCACAATCACACTTAATTGCAGCTAATTCCAGGGCTATCAGAGGAAGTGTTTGCACATTGCCTTATCACAGCCCCACTGGCAGCCACTTACACTTGGTTTCCCATTTATTTCATTCCCAGTTCAAAGCTGCCTGCCTTGGAATTCTCCACGGACCATTTCCAGCCGTCCTCACAGATCTGGTGCCCATGTTCAGTTCCACTGAAGTCCCTGGGAAAATTTCCATTGATTTTAATTGAACAGGCTGTTCAGCAATTTTTTTTTCTCTCTCTCTGGCAATGAAACATTCCAACCACAAAATTCAAGACCACGGGAGTGTGGGTCTCCTATTTTGTGGTGAAACTGAAAATCACCCCAGATTTTTGTGAGATTTGCAAATAGGAAATATTTGGTGTGTTTTCCTCCTGAAGCACACACCAGTTGTGTGATGGGTCTGAGTATGAAACTGCTGTGAATTATGCACTGAGGTTTGCTAGAACGGGACTTTGGAGAACAAAACTGATTTTGCCTTTTTTTGTTACATTGTCAATTTTCTTAAGTTTATCTGTTGCTTTTTTCTTCCTCAAAAAAAATTCCATTATTTTCATAGGATTACTGAAACAGCGGATCATGCCATGATTTGAAATAAATTTTTTTTTTTACCCTGCCCTGTTCAGGCAGGGCAGATTTATTCCTATCTACCCTATCACTGTTCTCATAGAATCATGGAATCATTAAGGTTGGAAAAGACCTCCGAGATCATCAAGTCCAACTAAATACCACAATATTTGAGCCCCCACACCTGCTTTCTCTGCAAAATAGAACTATTAAAGATGACAAGGGACATTTGCCATGATCATCACCCTTTCTGAAGTGATTGGGAAGAAAAGAACAGGGTGTGGAGGCAGCCAGAGAAGATCTGTTGGGTGCCAGTCAGTGAAGGATGCTCAGTGATTCCCAAATAATTGTGCCCCTGGGCATCTCTCAGGGCTGGCCCTCCCCTCCTGGGATTCCTTCCCTCTTAGGCAGGAAGATTGCTTATCCTGGTCAAATTCTATGGATATTTTGCTTGCACCATGAACAAAGGTCTGATTGCCCCCAGTTGCTGTGACGGAGCCCACTGAGGAGGGTTGTTGTGAGTTCAGGAGCACGGCCAACAGGGAGATGCCTCCCATGATGATGAAAAGAAATCTAAAACAAAAGAGGTCCAGAAAGTTCAAGTCTACCTCAGGTTCACTGGTTTCTGCTCTATCCTTTCGGGCTATTTGTCTGCTTACAATGCAGGGCTGCAGAATTCAAACATGTTTTCTCCAGGCTTCTTTCACTGCACAAAACAAGGTTGATTCAATTAAAAAAAAAATAAAATCCCCCAAACCCAACAAGCCCCTACCAAAAATCAAAAAGAAAGGAAAAAAACCCCACTACCAGCCAGAAAAACCCTGAACCTCCAAAATATTACATCCTCTCCCTCCCGAAAATCCCCCCAAACCAAACTGAAACAACCAAATACAAACCCAAAGCCAAGCTGCTTCTTTTGGACTCAAGCACCCTAACACAGAGGTTCCCCACACCAACAGCCAAGTGAAACCCAGTAATTACCTCGACTCCTCACAAAATTAAGTTCTGACAGCATCAAATTTCAAAAATTTTACTCCTGACAGAGCAAAAAGCAACCTCCCCCTCCAGGTCTGGCCAGGGCAAATAGGCATTGGTTAATGATTGGAATTCCCCTCCAGCCAGCACAGTGTTAATTGAATGGATTCCATTACCATAGGAATAGCAAAAACCAGATTAAAAACCAAGCCAGCTGTAAACCGAGCCAGTGATTTTAATGGGGAGAAAATAAAGACTGGCAATTGCGTGGTGAAGCGCATCAAAATGTTAATTGCTTGCAGTCACATCCTTCTGAGCTAGTGGAGAGGGTGATGGAGATAAGGCCTGATAAAGCCCAGCAGAAGTTCTGGGCCTTGGTTATTCTGCAGTGGAAATGAATGGGTAAAATGAGGGATATCTGCAGCAGTGTGGAATTCGTGTTGGAGTAAGCTCCAAAACAGCACATTTTGCATTTGGTTTTACATCTGTGTCAATCTGCATTCCCACTCGGAAGCTGATTTTAGGTAAGATTCTTCAGTGCAGCCAAGCAGGGCCAACCTAAGAACCAAACATGACTGGTACCACTGGTTTCTCCCCAAAACACAGTCCCCAGGACCCAAATAAGTTGCATATTACAGCAGCACACCTCAAAACACTTTCACGGGTGAGCAGCAGAATGAAGAAGAGAGGAGCTCACAGAGAAGAGCACAGAGAAGAGCATTTGAGTCAACAGCCACCTGAGGCAGAAGAAACTGTGGAAAATCTGGCCTTAAATACAAATTCCAAGTTGTTCCAAAAATTCTCACCTTATGATATCATCATGGACAATCCTATCCGAGTGTTTTATAAAGAGCTGAGCACATCTAAGGCCTGATCCTGACCATGTGTGGTTTTAGGAACTGGCTGTAGGATAAACATCCTCCTCACTGGCAATGTGAACCAGGACATAGAAAGAGAATGATTAAAGAAAATCCCATTGCATTCCTGGTGGAATAATGGTTCTTACAGCCTCCCTTAGTGCTAAGGGATGGAGTATTGATTTCAGTCAGACAAATCCCAAAATTACAGGAGGCTCTCCAAGTCATACAGAGCACCCTGATGAGAGCCTCTCCACTCTCATTCCTTACTCATAACCACAGAACATCCTCAAAACTGCCCTGACGGGAGCATGGAGGAATGGGAGTCTGGGGAATTTTGAAATGTCAGAAATATGCAAATATTACAGATTAGTATTCCACAGAGAGCCATAATTTCCAGTGTTTGCACTCATTTTAGCATTCCTTTTAAATTAAAGGCACAATAGGTAAGCTGGCAGCATGCAGATGGTTTAAAGAGTTTGAAACGTCCTTACTCATAATTTTGATTTTTTTCTAACAAGAGCTATTTAGAACCCATTTTTTGTGCTCTTTCAAAGGTAACAGGATTTGGTCTGGAAACGAAATTCAGCAGGAAACCAGCAGGTGATTTGACTTAATGGGTTTGCATATTTTAAACACAAATAATACGAGTTAATAACATCCCTTCAGATACTTTAACATACCTTGGTACACAGACACCGAGCTGTGTGGGGAAGATTTCAAGGGAACAAACCTGAAATCCTCAGGGAACAGGCACAGGAGGAATGTGCCACTTAGGAGAGCCCTGAAGTAGATCCGAAGAGCATCGCTGCACTCCAGTAAATGCAGCTGGGGGTAGATGAAGGATGTCACACTTGCGCTGCCAGCTGCCAGAGGTAGCTCTAGAAGGGGAAATGCAGGCAGGTAATCAGGCATTTGGCAAAATACCTTAAAAACATCCACAGGCTGAGGGAGGGGTGGGTTTAGAGCCAGCCATCAGCAAACGCTGAACACCAACCGCGCTCAGGCTGCTCTCTGACCTACAAAGGTCTCCCGTTCCCGTGCAATTTTGAGTGCAATTTCCTCCTTAGAAGTTGACTGAAATGCAGGGAAATTGCTGTGGATCTGGCACGGAGAGGGGGAAGTTCCACGCTCCCTTTGCCCCTCTGCCTGACGAGGACCTGACACGCATCAGAGCAGCATCAGGGCTCAGGCTGGGGTGTAACCCACAAACCGGGTCAGCGCTGCTCCAGCTGGATATCCTCATTCCCCACACCCCACTGGGTGTCCTGAGCTGTGATTTATCTTTTCCCCCTGCTTTCGCCCTTCTCCTGGCCTCGGGTCTCACACCTTTGCTGCGGCAACCTCGAGCAGCGAGCGCCGTTTGCTCTGACCAAGCTGTGAGCAGACGCTGCTACGGGAAAAAAAGGGTGTTGGGGGCTCCCCTTGTTCCCTCAGCTCTCAGGGCATGGATTCTGTGCTTCCCAGGGGTCTCCTCCTGTCCCACCACTGCCCAGGCACACCTGCTTTGTTGGCTCCTCGAATGAAAACCCGGGAGCTGTGCCTTGTTGAGCTGGCCCCAGAGAAAACCTGTTGCCCACCCCAGCTCAGGTGGAGCCCATATGGCCGCAGCTCCTTTGGGGCAGCTCCAGCACATGCTGAGCTCCAGCAGCCAGGGAGTTGGGAATTTAGATGTCAGAGAGAAGATGAAAGACATCTATTTCTCCCTTAAAGATGTTTGGCCCTTCCCAGTTGCTTCAAGGACTCTGTCCTTGTGTTCCCACAGCACGTTCCTGGTGGAGCCTCACCAGTTAATGGATTTCCCCTTGCTAAGCAGGGGGAAAACACAGGAAAACAACCCAAAGAAACAAAAGCTTATCCCATTAGCTACTTGTCAATTATCCTTGACGGGTGATGGTGCCTGTGGCCGGAGGGAGATGCTGGCAGGTGTAATTACTGGCTCCTTTTTGCAGGGTTATAACCTCTGACTCGCAGGGCCTGTCTTCAGGTACAAGAGAAAGAGAAATCACTGAATAAATTATGATGAGCGTCTGCCCTGCATAAATAAGGACGATTTCAACTGAAAGTGGATAATTTTAATTGCAAAAGCATTTCACTCTCAGTCCTTCACCTCTCACGTTGGGTGATGTGAGCAAATATCCTCACAAAGAGTGGTCTCTTGTTAAAAAGCGCAGGCACCAGGACAGAATGTTACAAGGGAAAATATTTATGTGGAAAAATATTGCATGTCTGGTTGACAAGAATCTACTTGTGCTTGTTACAAAAAGCTACAGCACAGTTTAAAACTGACAATCCATTACTAGAAATCCATCTTTTGCTTAGAATGATAAACCAAGATTGAATTATAGATTTAACAGAGGCAATTCCGACATTCTGCATTTAAACCCACACCTTCTGCTTTGCCAAAGCTTTTTTAAACCATTCATTTGAAATAAATGGTCATGCTTAAAAAATTGCCTCAGTTTGTGAACATTTTTGTTGCAGGAAATGTAGCAACACAATCCCCAAAATTCTTCACAGACCTAGTTAAAAAAGAGCTTTCTCATCAAAACCTAATTTTTAGCATTTATTCATCTTTTTAGGTTTAATTTGATTTGTGAACAAGCACTTTCCCCAAGTGCACGTCTGCATTTCCTATTTAATTCAAATTTGCAGAGAGGGCTCAGACGTAGTTTCATGTTGGGCAGGATTCTGATTTCAGACCATCGCCATTCATACATGAATATTTAGTCACACATGAAATCCATCTAATCCACGGATCGCAACACCAGAGAATAGGGCAAGTTTGTTATCCACGTTCTTCCACTAAATTAAACCTTTCTGTCTTGTGTGAAGCCATTTAAAATTGAGATCCCTGTTCACTGTACCTTGCTCGGTGCTGTGCCCCAGAGTGTAGCAGCTGGAATTTGGGACCAGCTGCTTGGAAGGGACACCGGCTCGGCTCGGTTCACTTTGATAATTCAGGGACAAATAGAAGCAGTTAAAGCAGCCAAATCTCGCGTCCCTCCTCCCAAAGATCCACCCCCAGCGTGCAAACAGATGTGTGTGTGGGAGAGGGAAAGACTTCCCGACTCAGGCCCCGAAATGTGAAAAAAAAAGTTCAACATTCAAACTCCACCAAATGTTAATGAGGCCGCCGCTTTTGTCAGAGCCATGAATGACGGCAGTCAGGCTATTTACAGCCGCTGATGCATTCAGTAGTTAATTGTGAGTGCCCATTGAGGGCACCTCAAATGAACCACAGGCTCCCTCCGTTCTCATCCCCCCTTCCCAGCGCAGGCTCTAAGAGAGAAACAAGAAGTTCATCTGCCAAGATCTTGTCCTAAGCCAGAGTCCTTCAGAAATTATCAGGGGAAAGGACAGGCAGTGTTGGAGGAAAGAGGAGACTCAAGGATTTTAGTGTTTTTTTCTGTGTCACCCAAGGCTGCCATCGCTTTTCTCTTACCTGTTTTCAGAGCTCCTGAGGGGAAAACTGCCCAGGCTCTGTCCCCTTTCCAGGCCAGGGGAGAGGGGTCCTGTGTGAGAAGCTGTAACTACTCTATTATTCCTGTGATCAACGTAATTGTTACAGGATTTTACAGAAATATTCCTTATCTCAGACTTTTGCCTCCCCCTTCCTCTTGTCTGCTCACACAGGGGCAGAGATTGTGTGCCAGCATTCCAAAACTGTTATTTTATCTGCTAGAAAACCTCTGTTCCAGCCTGCTACAGAAATATTTAAGTACCACAATTCAAGGCTTCATGAAGCATTTCAGCTTAAACAACCAGCCCGAATAAACTCCAGGGTTTCATTTGTGGAGCGTAAAAATAAGAACAATCACATCCATTTGCTGAGTGAGGCAATAACTCTCTCAGTGGATGCTCTGCATGAATGTAGGAAAACACCTGGCCCATCCTCTTGGAAGCCCACGCGACCATCTGCAGGACATGATAAAATATTAGAAAGTAAAACAGCCCTCAGGGAAAAGCCATGCGCCACCAGGAAGCGCCGCAGACCCGCTTCAGGATAAACCCCAGGAAAATAAAAGTGTTGGTGTCCCTGGGCACGGCAATTTCCTTCGCTGCTTGCCTGAGAGGATTCCTGCTTTGGGTTCAGAGCAGGGGGATGGAAACAGGTCCCACGGGCAGCACAAACACCCGTGCAGCCCTGGCTGGGGCAGCGATGCTGAGCCCAAACATGCGGAGCGGAGATGGGAGCGGGAGCACGGAGCTGAGCCAGGCAGCAGCTTGAGCTCAGGTGGTGTGGGGCTGAGCAGGGTGACAGTGCCAGTGCAGCCCACTCAGGTGGTGTGGGGCTGAGCAGCACCAGGGTGACAGTGCCAACTCAGCCCACTCAGGTGGTGTGGGGCTGAGCAGGGTGACAGTGCCAGTGCAGCCCACTCAGGTGGTGTGGGGCTGAGCAGCACCAGGGTGACAGTGCCAATTCAGCCCTCTCAGGTGGTGTGGGGCTGAGCAGCACCAGGGTGACAGTGCCAATTCAGCCCACTCAGGTGGTGTGGGGCTGAGCAGCACCAGGGTGACAGTGCCAACTCAGCCCTCTCAGGTGGTGTGGGGCTGAGCAGCACCAGGGTGACAATGCCAATTCAGCCCACTCAGGTGGTGTGGGGCTGAGCAGGGTCACAGTGCCAATTCAGCCCACTCAGGTGGTGTGGGGCTGAGCAGGGTCACAGTGCCAATTCAGCCCTCTCAGGTGGTGTGGGGCTGAGCAGTGCCAGGGTGACCGTGCCAGTGCAGCCCACTCAGGTGGTGTGGGGCTGAGCAGCACCAGGGTGACCGTGCCAATTCAGCCCTCTCAGGTGGTTGAGGCTGAGCAGCACCAGGGTGACCGTGCCAATTCAGCCCATGTCCTCAGCTAACGACACTCAGGCTTTATGGATGCGTGGAACAGAAGGCTGAGGCCTTGGGGATCCATAACAAATATTTACACGGAGAACAAACGCCCAGACCTAAATCCAAATTTGTACAATCTGGACATGCAGAGTTTAGGAGCTTCAGCTACAGAAACAGCAAGTGCGTGAAGGGGCACTTGTGCCAGGCACAATGGGGCTCAAGAACCCCGCGGATCTACCACAGAACTGCCCAGAGATGTCACACCTATTTCATCTTTATAACATTCCAAACCCTGTCCCATTCAGCCTGTAGTTTGGTTTTTTTTTTCCTTTAAGAGAAGGTGACTCAACTCCATCACCCTGAAACTGGTATGAATAAACATTTTCTTGGTCAAATTTTCTTTCTTTCTAACTGGAGCCACACTCAGGATCTCTGTCCTATCACTCCATCGTCAGCACACACACAGATACCCTCGGCTCCTCATTCACCAGCATTGCAAAACACTGTTTAGAGGAAAAATCCCTAAGAACTGTGATTTTTTTTTTGGCAATCGTTTTAACAACAGCTCATGTTTGCTTTTAACCCCCATCCCTGGCAGTGTCCAAGGGCAGGCTGGACAAAGCTTGGAGCAGCCCGGGGTAGTGGAAGGTGTCCCTGCCCATGGCAGGGGGGTTGGATGAGAAGATCCTCTGTAATCCAAACCAATCAATGATTCTATGATTAATCAACACAGAACCAAAAATAGTAATGAAGGATTGTTACAATTTAATTCTTTTTGTTTCAACAAAAGTCCCATGTGCCTCACTAGGAAGAAAAACCCTAGAAAAAATGTGTAATCTATCTCCGTGTTCACTAGACTTCCCAAACTTTCTGAAAATTGAAGTGGAAACTATTTTGCCCCAAAATGGAACTTTATTATAAAGGACCCAAACTGTGACTTAAAATTTCCTTTAGTAAAAAGCCCACTAAAGATTAATCGAAGAAGGTTGCATTTGTATTAAAAAGAGGATTTTTAATAGGCAGCAGAATGAAATAAAGAGAAGACACCAGTTTAACCTCCTGATTATTCAAGTGGAGTGAAAGATCTTATAGATGCTGCTTATAGATGGAGTTGGTTTTAATCTTAAGTAACCAGATTTTATTTCTAAGGTATTTTTCCTCCGTTGGCCATTCTGCCCTACACCTTTGTTCTCTGGGAGACACTTCTAGGCAGCTGCACTCCCTTTAACATTAGTTTTTGAGCTTCTCATTGAAGTGTCACAATTACAAGCCCTAAACCCCGGCTTTTCATGCAGGCTGATTTCGCAGCCTCTGTACTTTGAAAAACCCAAATTCCATTACCAGAGAGACCCTGCCAATGACATGATATTACACAGCATGAAATCACTCCAGCACCTCATCTTCTAAGGGTCTTACACAACAAAAAGAATCAGAAAATCTACACACTCATCATATCTTGAAATTTTTCCAATTTCCAAGCCTAAACAAGACACGAGCCTGTTTTCTGAGCCCTGCGTGCATAAGCATCATTCAGCATGGGGAGCAATTTTCTGTTTGAAAAGAAACCACACTGGGATTCTAAATTAATATTAAAACCAACCCTCACAGTCTTGTTGTCTCCCCAAAGACCCCGAGTTCTGAGCTGGGAAAGGGGAGGAGGTGGGTTCAGCAGATGCAGACATTCCCCTGAATATAGCTTTCAGAAAAACAGGATACCACCACAGCCCTGAGGTATTATCTGTTTCCTACCTGAAAGAACAGGGAGGTGGCTCAATCTACATTCTCCTCACAACGTTTTCCTCCCATTTGCAGCGACACAAGACCATCACAACAGGGCTCACAGGCAGCAGCCTCAAAGACTCTCAGGTGACACTGTCAGAGCTCCAGACCTGGCTCTGCAGGTACCCCAGGGAGGGCACAGTTATAATTTGTCTAATAAAAAAACAGAGAGAGATGGAAAATTTAGTCACGGAAAAGTGAACCTCAGGGAAAGGCAAAGGCAGATTTCACCTACTTCAGCACACACAGCCAGGGTGTTAAACTCAGTCTCTGCACTCCAGCCCACCCAGAGCAGGGGTTTCAGGAGGAAAAAGGGATGGAAAAACACCCACTTGTGCCGGGGTGATGTGATCAGGAGTCTGACCATGCGGCTTTGGTCAAGCTGGATCCTTCTCTCTTGAATCACCCAGCAACCCAAACTCCCAGTCCTGGTGGAGCCAGCGACCCCCAGGCTGAGTTTAGGAGGGGTTCATCCTCCATAGAAAGGAGATGCAGCTCTCCACCACCACCAGAACAAATGAGAAGCAGAGTATGTAGAACAAGTTAAATCCAAGCCCGTCAAGTTTCAGAAGCAATTTTTTTACCAAAAGAAGTGACCTGGCTTATATCAAAAATAGCCTGGAAAGGGCCAGACCTTCATCTCCTCTTCATCCCCATCTGCAGGAGCTCAGCTGACGTGGGGACAGCTTGGAATCAGCTGGTGACACGTTCAGCAGCTGCTGACATGAAATCAAGCTCCCTGAGACAATCCTCAGAGCTAAACAACCTCTGTGCCGGGACTGGAAGGAAGGAAACTGCAGATCTTCAAGGGAAAATGAACTGATGGAAGCAAAGCTGAGGCAAACAGATCACAGGTCACTCATTTTTTCTTCAGTTCATTCAGCTTTTTAACTCTGAACCAAAACTCATAACAGGATGTATTTCACATGGATTTTCAGGGAAGAATGGCACTACCCACAGAAACTGTACTGGGAAATAGTTTCGAAAATTAGTCTTAAATTTTCTTTTGTACTATTGCAATCCACACCAAGCAGATAAACAAACAAAGAGTGCAAATAATAAAAATAACGCACTAAAAATAAAGTACTACAGTCAGTTTGTTGCTTGGTTACAATTTAATGGTGCACACACCCGGGGTTAGCAGTGATATGGGGTCTGACTCAGCTCTTGGGAGAATATCTAAACCCCAGTAACTGCCCAAAAATTGCAGCCCACGCCAGCCTGCAGTGAAGCGTTTGCAATACAGAAGCAGCCATGTAAATTATGCCAGGCTGGAGCCTGGACTCTCAGAGCTAGGGCACCACTTTGCTGTGCTGATGAATAAGCTGTGTCCCTCCCAGTCTGCGGCGGGGCACGGTGGCACAGCCCCACGGGCGAGGGCAGGGCCCAGGGCAGTGCCTGCCCCTGACCCCTTCCCCAACATTTATGAATTACAACATCCCTGCAGCCGCTGCAGGGCTTCCCTGGCACCTTCTTTCAGAAGCACAAAGCAGTAACTGGTATTTAATGAACAATAATACGAGAGAGGAGAAATTCCATTGGCAGATTGCAGCTCCAGCCTGTAATCTTCATTAAGGATTCAAACACAAGCATCTAAGGCAAGATTCAAGTGGGATGATGAAATTCCTTTTGTTTAATGGATAACAATCAAGGAACACATAATGCCTTATCGCAGTGATTCTGCAACTCCTCTGGCCCTTTTATGTGCATAACACACCCTAATGGGTTTTACAGCAGTTTAGGCCATGAGACAAAGCATCTGGCAGAGGCTAATTTACAGCAATATTGCTCTAAGAGTAACAAATCCCAACCACAACATTGAAATATTGGGTGCTGTGGGCATTTCATCTCCCTGCTATCCATCCGTCCAGTAAATACCCTTCCAAAAGATTTTCTAGACAAGGAAACTCTCCCCCACCCCGTGCTGTTACGT
Organism: Dryoscopus gambensis; assembly: GCA_013389985.1. Lineage (NCBI taxonomy): Eukaryota > Metazoa > Chordata > Aves > Passeriformes > Malaconotidae > Dryoscopus > Dryoscopus gambensis. The sequence goes on along the minus strand of WEIT01030453.1, from coordinate 462,565 downwards.
TTCCTTGTGGCATTATTTGCCTTTTGTTATCTTTTGAACAACAGGCTGATTTCTTTTCGCTCATTAATAAGATTATCTCCCATTAATGGAGATATTGCCTTTCCTCCGTGTCCTTGCAGGACATCAATGCCACACAAAGTGGTCACCCCTTAAATGGGATTAGTGGGGTTTTGAATTAAGAGGGGTTTCAAAGATAAACAAACATAATAAACAATATGGAATAAGTCGCTGAGAAGGTAAATACAAACAGCTTAGAGATTCCAGGCATTCCAGGGAGGAAACGTGGAGGAAGATGGTGATCTCTGTGTGCGTGTGCAGGCAAGGCAAGCGAGGAAATGGTGAACGTATGGAAAAATGGGATTAGTGTTCCCTTTTCCCTTTAAGTGCATGCCAAGATGTGAGGCTGAGGTGCATCTGTTTCAGGAGATCTCTGCTGATCACAGCTCTGCTCTGTCAAGGAAAACCCTGTGAAACACAGCCACAAGCAATGTCTCTCACCACAGCATTATTCAGACCCTCTTGGATTTAAAGGATGTCTTTCCAGAGGGGTCTGAACTATTTTCAGGAGCACTGTTAAGTTCTCCAGGACCACAAGTAGTTTAGAAACCTTGCTGATATCTACGCTCAGTCATTAATTATTCCTCACAGGCTCACACTGGTCCTGGAAGCCTTTTGAATAAATCCTTGCTGGAGCAAAAGCAGATCTTACAGGAGGTGGAATAATTTCCTCTAAGAAAAGTGCTGTTGAGAGAAAATCCACCAAAAACATTCAGCAGCTGAAATGGTTAATTGCCTGCTGAGACTATGACTCTTTTTTCCCTTGACAAGCATCTCACAGTAACTTTTGAAGGAGCTGATTATCCACATTTGGGTTCTCACAGGGAAAAGCAGAGACTCATTGGATGAATTGTTAATATTCTCTTTGCACCTGCAGTCTCCTACTGACAGACAAATTTTCCAACCACTTCACCATTCTCAGAGTCTTCCCTGTACTCCCTGAAATTTCTAAATTGCATAAATTGTGTGAATACTACCCTGCTCATAAATCCTGGGATGTGTGTGACCTTTCGGTCACCATTTTCACGGGAGCTATTTTTCCACTGATTATGAAACAGCAGTTTTCACATAATTTTGTGACTATTTTGCAGGTTTTCATCAACTGTGTATTACTCACATTGTTCTACAAAGACCTGACAGGAAATAAAAGTGAAAATTCAAAGCATTGTTTAAAGGATATTAAATTTCCCAAGTGGATTCAGGTGTCGCCCTTGTCTCTCGACTGAGAGCCACCCAAATCTGAAGAAGCCAACCCAAAACAGGAATGCCAAATGAAAGGAAGAGCTCGGGTTTTCCTGCATAGTTCAGGGATAGACACCAAGAAAAGTGTGTATTCCGTAGATTCCATAATTTTATCTCAGCATTTTGTAGCTGCACTGCTGGAACTGTGCCTGTGATGGTACCAGAACTTCTCTCTCTGCCTTCTACCCTGCCTGCAAAGGATTTAGAAAGGTGGAAGTTGAACAAAATGATATTTTTTTTGCGCTGTTATGGCCAGGAGAGCTGAGGACTGAAGTGGGGATTGCAAGGTTGGCCGTCCCATCAGCAGGGAGCAGGAACTGGGATCCCATTCCCTTCGATCCCCCCCGGATCCACCACCCAAACCACGGCCCTGCATCATTGCAGCGTGCCTGCCGGCAGCATTTTCAGGGCTGATTTCAGTCACAGGCTGGGTTTTATTGCTGGTTTTTTTTAATGTCTGTGTGACCAAGCCACCTCCCCCTTCTCTGCTCAATAGATTTATGTTGTGTGGAGCTACATCTGTTTCAGTGCCTTAAACTGCTCCAATCTGAGCACTATTGACATTTTCATTATGTGTGAGCTGACAGTACATGGCTGTATTAAGGGATTTCCAACCGTGGGAGGGAGGGGGGTGATCTTTCTTTGCACAGATTTCTCCCAGATAATGCTTTTCAGCAGGACAAAATGATAGTGCAAAAATAAAAAAAAAATAAAATAAAATTAGGAGGTTTTAGTCAGTGTTAGAGGACAAAAATCACAGCATCCCTGGGAAATAAGTGCTGGCTGGAGAGAGAGGTACATGGCATTAATATATATCAGTATCTATATTCCAGAAGGAGAGAGCCAAAGACTATAATTAGCTCTGAAGCTAAAGTATGAGCAGCATAATAATAACTATTAGTCCAAAAAGGAATATAATGAATAAAAGCTTAATTCACAAAGGAACTCAGTGTTAATATTGAAATTTGGACGTGGGGAAATGGTAAGGTGTAAAAGAGGAGCGTTTAATGACACTTTGTGTCTGGGCAATTTATTCAGGATAGATTAAAAAAAAGGGAACAATTACCATTTACAAGAACAAGGAGTGTTTTAAACATGTTTGGTCATTGTTTACCAAATCAGTCACTGCCTTTGATGTGTCTCCAGTGAGCACAGACACGACCTGTGCTGCACAAACACACACACACATAAATATATTAAAAAAAACATTAAATCTGCCATTTTCCTACAGCAGTCAAAAAATGAGTGGAGAAGAACCTTGGAACAGAGAAAAACCAAACCTCACAGGAGATCTCCCTGGTTGTTCTCCAGCTCTGACCTTGAAGACTCCTCACACGATTGTCCCGAAGTGCCTGCTCCTGCTATTGACCAATTATTTACACGTTTCCATTCAAACCTAAGGTTTGAGAGAAGGGGGAAAGGGAGGAAAGATAATGTGGCTTTGAAAGCTGCCTCTTGTCCTGGATCAAGACAAAGATAAGTTGGTTAAAGAACACAAACTAAAACATAGAGAGTGTTGTGTTCATATTCCCTCGATGATCCCAGGTTTGTGAGGAGAAGGCAAAATCAAAGTATGGGCATTTCTCAGTCCCAGCCAACATGCCAAAGGGATTCAGATCATGCTGTGATATTTCTAGTTAAAACAGTTGTTTTCTATAAGGTTTGTAGCATAATCAGTTGATCCTTTTTAATATAGCAAAGCTTCTCCTGAGAATTCAATTCCTTCCTGCTGAGTTTGCAACTGGAGTGAAAGGGGAGAGACTTAGACAGAAAGAGAATTACTCCAAGCCCTGAGCTGACAAACCAGTCACATTCTTGCCCTACGCCTCCATCACCTCTTCTTTGATTCCACCAGTGCCTTACTATTCAACACATTAAAACATTTCTGTCACTACACTGAAAGCTGCCATGCTCTTGACCTGCCCCACGTGTCTGTTCCTCTTCCTCCACGCTCTCCCTTCAACTTTTGCCATTCCTCTCCCCGCTTCTGCATTAATATTTACACAAATTTCTCTGTATCATCTGTCACCTGCACCTAAAATAACCTGCTGTTTTTCACTACCAATTATGCTATCTCACCACAGACAAGCATCTCCTTATAAAACATGAAATAAATAAAATAATCTCTTTCATAAATGAATGCTCCTCACCGGTGATAACAATGAGCTTTTATGATTTACATGGCAGCTTGCTAGAAACTTAATGTACAATTTTCCTCTCTCATCTTACATGAAATATATGTAAGAAATACTTTAAAAAATGGCTCAAACATCATCCATGCAGGAAGGATCATAGCACCACAGAATGGTTTGGGTTACCAGGGACCTTAAAGATGACCTAATTCCATCCCCTGCCATGGCAGGGACACCTCCCACTGTCCCAGGCTGCTCCCAGCCCCGTCCAGCCTGGCCTTGGGCACTGCCAGGGATCCAGGGGCAGCCACAGCTGCTCTGGGAAACCTCAAGGTCTCACCCCCCTCACAGGGAAGAATTTCTTCCGAACGTCTAATTTAAACCTCCAAGTTTTAAATTATCTGCAAACCAAGAGAGCTTTTCTAAAGGTTCTGATGTTTTCGTTTCTATCAGGTTGAGAACAAGTGTAAATTTCTACCTGTTCATTAAAATAAGCCCCTTTAAAGCCAGAGTCAGACAAGTTCCACAGCCATCAAGACTGACTGACCCACACTGACCCTGCAAAGCAATTTTGTGGCACCTGTGCAAATGGAGTGGGCAGAATTACAGGGAACAAGGATCACCTATTTTCTATACAACATTCTGCCAGCACTTCGATAACACAGAATGCAACAGCACCAACGGATCAAATCTCTTGTTAGATCAGAAAAGAGCCCAGAAACTTCAGATTTTCCCCCAGACTCCCAAGACTGTGTCAGTTGAGGCTAACTCTTACATGTATAACACATAACAACAAAACGAATTTGAATTTGCAGCATATTTGGAGAGTCTCTCAAGAGTTCGCGCCACCATGACGTGCAGGATTGACAAGGGGGACTAAAAGTGAACGTAGCTGTAGACAAAGCAATTAACATCTCTGTTCTGTGCTATTGATCCAGCTGATCCCTCTGCTAACAAACCTTCCCAAGCCAGCCCAGAAAGCGTTTGATAATCATGCAAGATGAAACAGGTAACAGCCAAATAATCAATTAAACGGAGTCGTGCGAGGCCTGCTTTGAGGATCAAGAAAGAGCAGGGAGATCAAATGGAGAAAAAAATTATGATTTACAGTCAGGGAAACTCTGTAAGATGTTTATTTGAAGTCCAAACTGATAACATAATCCCACGAAGCAGGGACATTCAGCGTCCTGGGGGGATGAGAAGGAGCCTCTCCTGCTGGAGAAGAACTCCCAGTGCAGGACTGGATGTGGCCCTCAGGCACAGCAGGGTCTGGGCTCAGACTGGGAAACTGAGAAAAGAGGTTTTACAGGGGAAAAAAGGGAGCACAGCAGCCCTTTGACTTGTGAAAACTGCAGCAAATCGTGATGAGGTAGAACAAGGTTATGGCAGTGTCTTGGTTTAGGAGACAGGTGACTGCCAGAGGAAACCAGAGCCTCCCTTGGAATAGAGAATGCAAACCCCCCACCTCCGAATTGCTATAATTTTGAAATTATGGGGCTTTCAAGCAAAGATATGGGGATAGGAATACCAGTTCTTTACTAAGAATATTACAAACTACAAAGGCAGTGGTACAGAGGAAAGAACAACAAACAAATAATCCCAAAAACTCTGACAGAGCCAGAACACGACCTGACACCCTGTTGGTCAGGGTGTGGGGAGCAGCCCAAAATAATCCTCCTGGAGTGGCAGCTGTGGCTCCGCTGGAGCAGAGGTGATCCTGTGGAAGGGTCCGGTGGTGACAGGATGGGTCCAGTCTTCCTCGGGGAATCCAGTGCAAAAACCAGCTGCTCTGGTGCTCTGAGTTGCAGGTTTTATGCAGGTAGAGAGGCTTTGGCTCC
>WEIT01030453.1:367899-456907 GCA_013389985.1 Dryoscopus gambensis | reverse complement strand
TTTTTAGCAGTTAGAATAATTAGAAAAATTAGTCATTAAAACATTCCCATCAACATACACAAAAAACCTCCCAAATCAAAACACACACCAAAAAAAAGCCCACCAAAAAACCAATCAAAAGAAACCCCAAAACCAAACCAAACCAAACCAAAAAACCTGCCAAATCCAAAACCTCTGCCATCACCCTGTTGGCTGATCATGTATTTTAAGCAATAATCACAAGCGTGAGATTTGATAAAGAACTAGAATGAAGACACTCAAACTTTTTTGTTGTTCTTCCCTTTTCTGCTTCATTCCCCAAACATTTAAATCCTATTTTTTCATTCAGCTGGGACTTGCAACAGTCATCACCCTGCAGGAAGTCATTCACCAGACAAAGCATTAAACAGAGGGAACAGCTGCCCCACTGGCTCTTTTTGGTCAATAATCTTTAAAAATTTCAAATTTCCACATTTGGGGACCTCAGGTACTTCAGGTGAGCTGTGAAAGCGCTGTCTTTATCCACAGAAATATTTTTAAAAGAGAAAAAATAGAGAGGAATTTATGGAGAAACAGATATATTCAGTATCATGCACACTCTAATTTCCACAAAAATGTTTTGAGGGGTTAAAATATCCAGTCTGAAATGCTGCTGCTGCCGCTTTATTTCTTCTTTACAAAATATTTAAGTATTAACAGCAATTTGAATCTCTGCTGTGAATTCCAGAATGGCATAAAAATAAGGTTGTTCTATTTATTTAATTACAGGGCCAGCAACTTCTAACAGATAGAAAATCAAAGAGTAAAATATAAATGAGTTCACTCAGGATATTTCAGTGAATTTGTTTTTTTTAATTATTGTTTTTTTTCCCCACCTTCCCTCAGGCAAATGTAACACCAGCAGAACTTGTCCTGGCAGGATTTCAGCCACCTCCCCAGCTGGCTCCTTGGAAAAGCATCTGCTGTCCTGCAACAGGACTGGAAGGTTTGTGCCAGGCAAGGAGCGGAAGCTGGTGAATGACGGGGATGTGGAGCACAGGAAAAGTGATGCCACTGTCTCATTTGTGCTCAAAAGACTGAAATCCTGCAGGAACTGGTGCAAAAAAAAAAGGAATACAGATACTAGCAAAGGCCAGGAATGCTTTAAAGAGAACGTTCACCAAGTTTGGCAATCCAGCCTTGGAGAGAGAAGTCTCCATCTACTTAGAGAGCAGATATTCCTGTTTGTAAATACACCCAGTGAGGAGAAAAGAGGTTGTAAGTTAAAGAAAGAGGAAAAAAATTAATATAAATTAGACAGGAATACACTTAATCTGAAATTAGATAACAGCCTGAACCCATTACAGGGGAAAGGTTACAGAACAGAGTCCCAAGAGGCAAAAAATTCTAATTAGTCTTCAAATGGCACTTGAGCACTTCATGGAAGGTTTTCCATGGCATGGATATCTCCTACAGCAGAGGCCTGAACTCCTGACCCAGCGGATCCCATTCTCTCCTTGCAGTTTCTTCCCACTAATTTGCATGCACCGCCAAAACCTGGCCCTTCCTCATGCTTCTACTGCCTGAGGTGGGTTCAATTTAATGCCCAAACTCAGGATTTGGGGAGCCTAATAGATATTTTAATGCTTTAGACCCTTTTATATGAAATTGTTTGAAAGCACCCAAATGAAATGTGCCACCCTGCTGCAGCTCCTGGTTGCACACACACAGTTCTGGCCCTTTATCCGAACGGGATTTAATGAGTGTCCCTGGGGGGATTAGCGTGTCAATGCGTGGGTATTGATTTCCTAATCCAGCCCATCAAAGCTGTTATGATCTGGCGACAGCACAAGAAGCAGGAGTTCAAGGTCCTTCACACAGCTCCCACAGTATGTTCTCAAGCCTCTTGATGTGAGAATTAGCTCTCTCCTGAAGTCCAATTAATCTGATGAGACTGTCAACAAAGATGTCATTTCTCGTCACATTTTTGGGGATGTGGACACCTGTCTAAAATAGAGGATGAGATCATCAGCTCATTAACATTTTCCAGCAGATGGCAAAGAGCTGCATTTCATATCATTTTGGGCTGCTCCACGTTTTGCAGCCAGACCTCTGAGCTGTGGGACAACAAAGTCAGCGTTGTAAATCAGAGCTGCTGGTGGGCACAGATGTAGCCACTAACAGGGTCCTGTAATCAGGATTACAGCACGGATAGGAAGAGCTTGCAATCTCAATCCAGACATGTCAATAAATAAATCAATAAATTGGAGTAAAAAACCAGATCAGAACGGAGGGAGGCAGATTAGCTAAACAAAGGCTTTTCCTGAGTAAATTCCAATTTCATCCGATATGCCTTCCCCTGGAATATTTCAATGTGGGATGTTTCAGTTTTCTGTCAGGCCATGATCCCATCCTTTTGAGGTCTGTGACCAAGAGCTCTGCCTGGTCCCACAGAGGACACTTGCGTGACCCACAGCTGTTCCTGGAGCAGCGGGAAGCTCCACGCTCCCCGCGCCACCGCCAGGAGCAGGGATCACTCCGACAGTCCCTGCGCACACGAGGCACAACTGCTGCTCCTCAGCTGCTGGCCTGAGCTCGCAGTCCCATTCCTACTGCGCTCACAGGAAAGCTGTTTAACAAAACTGGAGCAAAATCAGATCCTAACAAGTTTCCAGCTGGCCTAAATATGGCTAAAAGAGCACTTTTAAGTGCACGGCCTAGTCAGGATTATTGCAGGAATACCCGACAGTGGAGTTTTCTCAGCATCTAGAGAAATTGCTGTCAAATAAAGGAATATTTTCAAAGGCTTGAGGAGGAGCCCCCCTTTTCTCTTTAACCACTACACAGCCCCCATATTGCTTTGGCTGCTCAGACGTGTCACAGCACAAATTGGCATCCTTCCTATTTCTGATATTGTCTAATTCCCTGGGTCATTAGTTATGTAATCATAATCATTTTTCTGCTGGGCTGATTGGTGTGATCCGTCTCATCTCTTTTTCTCATCTCACCTCTTTAGTAGTGTTGGAGCATGGATGGGAACATCCAAGTCCCTCAGGGCACCATCTGGTACTACCCTGAGCAGGCAGGGCTAAATGAATGACATACTGTACAGTACTTCCTACTCATTAGTTACTGATTCCTTTCGGTGCTGGGGCTTTTTAATCCATTCCATTACAGATTCTTTAGCTAATTCCTTCATTTCTATCCCCTTTCCTTTCTGCCCGCATCTAAAGGCTTCACAAAGTGGGGGGAAAAGCCTAAAGGGTGAGAAAGTGCTGTGCTAGAGGGAGTAATACTATGAGCACGGGAACAAAGGAGAGTGGAGGAGATCAGTGTTCAAACCATGAACAGGAATAAAAAAAACATGGAAAATACTCCCAGGCATCAGAAAGTAACGGGGATTGAGTACACAAGTGAATTTATCCATGGGCTGTGAGTCACCTGCCCGTGGGTAAACGCTCACACTCCACAGCCTGTTAACACAACAGATGAATCTTTTATATGTAAATAACACCGACTCGAAAAGCCTTCTCCTCCTTCACCGACAGGATTAAAATGCAGCCTGCACCGACACAGAAACAGTTCGGAGATGCCTTCTGAAGTTGTGATTAACGTGCATGCACCTTCCATCATGTACCTGCTCTGCTCCAGGAGGCACTGCCCGAGGATAAAGGAGCCCAGCATTTACATTTCCCCCTGCTTTATGCTCATCTCTCTAAAACAGATTGCTTCTTTTTATTGTTCTGTGTAGCACCATAAACGTAGATGGCCTTTGAAAGCCAAATATCACTCCTGCTAAGTAATTGTCAATTAAATTCAGTATTAATTATTCTTAATAGCCCAATCTCATCCGCTCTTTTCCATGTGTCTCATTTTTGCACGGTGCTAATGCCAGAGCAGATGAATTCCAGTTTGGAGGTTTACTTAAACCCCGTATTTAATGAAATCATTGTATTGCAGGGTGAATGTGTAGAACTCTGGAATGAAACTGCAAGAACTGGTTACAAAATCTCCCAGGCAGTGCAGGCGCATTCAGCTCTTGTAAGTAAACATCAAATGATGACAGAAAATGCAATAACTTCATAATCAATCCAGGCTATAATTATATTGCCAGTCAAAGCCTTTGTTTTTTTAATGTATCGTGGGTGGAAGACACAGCTTCCCCTCCCCATTAAGACAGAAAAATGTCAAGAACTCCACTTCTGTCTAAACTTCCAGTCTCCACCATGGAACAACCTGCCTGGGAGGAAGTAAAGTGGTGCAGGGTGCCCTGAAGCTGTGTCCCAAGGCTCTCCAGCACGGCAGGACCAAGGGTTGCCCACAAAGGGCTGGAGCAGCCAAACCTCCAGGAGATCCCTCCATCATTCCACGAGCTGCTAGACAATCCCTGTCTCCATGCCTGAGGGCAAGAGCCTCACCTGGCACCTCTCCTCTGATGGGAACAGGCTGCAGACCCCTCTGAGAGCAGCAATGAACGAAGCCTCAGGTGTTTCCCACCTCGAGGTGGAACCTGGTGAAGCTCAGGGGCTGTTTCCAGTGGGTCAGTTTTAGCCTGGCCTCCAGGATGGATGTGCTGGCATTCCTCTCCAGCCTTTTCCACGCCTTGCTGACAGTCCTTCTGCACAGGAGGCAGCTCTCAGCAGACTTCCAGCTCTGCCTGAGCAGTTCTGTGCTCACAAATAGCTGGTGCCTCATTAGGCAGGCAGCAGGAAGAGGTGGAAAGGGAAAAACAAAGGTGACAGCTCACCTCTGCTCCCAGTCCCGACCAGCTGCTGCTGAGGGTTTGTGCTGGGACAGGGTTTGTGCTGCTGCTCTTGGTCTCCAAATTGCATTTTTAAAATTTTGTGGTTTAGAGTTTGCCCTTGTTACAGCCCAGAGGGACCTCCTGCACAAACAGGAGGTCAAAGATACCCCCAGTCAATCTGCCACTTCCTCAGCGAAATGAAAGGAGACATTAAGCAGTGCTAGAGATGCATGAAATCCCAGGGAATAATGCAGCTCCCTGAAACGGGGGGAGTATTTTTCACATAACAGTCTCGTACCAAGGAGCAAAACAGGACATAGGGTAAAATTCATAACAAACAAATTTAAAAGGATCCTCAGTTCAGAGACTGTAAGAGGCATTCTTCAAATGCCTTACAGCCATTCATTCTTCCTTATATCCATGTGAATGTTCCCCCTTGGCCTTTTGTTTTCATTTTAGCTTTCTAAGCCTCTATGCCATTCCAGAAGCTGTTTCCCCCCTCTCCCTGTCCCTTCCCTCCCAGCCCTTCTCATTCTACCTCTGCAAGACCCTTTCTCCTGTGTGATTTGGCATTCGGGCTCTGCTCTTTCTAAATTCTGTTTTGCTTCTTAAACCTTTTTATATTTTCCCCCCTGGACTGATTCCCCTTTTCCATTAAGCCAGACTCCTTTTTTTTTCCCCCCACCCTTAAAAAGAGCATTTTATCCTGGCCAAACTCAGGCCTTGCCATGTTTTCATTTACAAATGTCACTGCAGCAGGGCTGAAATCCTGCTCGGGCTCTGGGAGCCGCGCTGGCACAGAACAAAGGCATCGCAGAGCCTCGCACACCACGGCGTTGTTTTCCCTCGTTCCTGCTCCAGTAACAGCTTGCAATGACATTTTAGCAAAAGTCACGCTCTTTTTGCGGCTCCTCCTCTGCTTACAGCAGGAATTCCGAGTCCATCTAGGAGAAGCCGTGAAACACTGACCTGAAGCAGCATAAAAGGGGACAGAGCCCCTCGCTCCTGTCTGGCCTTCGTGATTTCAGTCCACCCCAAGGTCTGAGATGTTTTTCCCCTTCGTCAAATGTTTAATTGTAATCTTTAGTTCAGCTCATTAACTCCAGAGGGGAGAGCTCTGTGTGGACCCCAGAAGGGTCAGAGATAACAAAGATATCACCAGGACCGAAGTTCTAAGTGCTCATTTCCGGCATAAATGGTATAAAATCTTATTCGGCAAGAGGTTATGCAAAGAAATTGGTGATTTAATGTGTAAGACATCACCAAATAAACCCAGTTTGAGGCCTCCCTGCCAGACCCCTCCTCAACACCAGCCTCCCTCACTGGTGCCCTCCAAACCTCCTGGCCAACCTCAGCAGCTTTGGACTCACAAAGTTGAGAAACTTCTTGGTGACGATACCTCTTTGGCTTATTTGCATTTGTATTTATATTTATATTTATCCACACAGAAAAGAACGTGAAAATAGGAAATTAAATCTCATTGATTAATAATTAAACCTAATTTAATTAGTGGATGCTTTGAGAAGCCTCTGCAGCCGCTCAGGGTTCGCTTTCCCTCGCTGCCTGCAGAGAGGAGCTCCATGAGCACATTCCGTGCCAACGGGCCGAGCCCCAGGGGTGCTGAGGAGCAGCCCCCCTTCCCTGCATGTGGCAGCCAGGGACAGCCCAGTGCCACCGCTGAGGGTCACCCGGGGCCACGGCTCCGACACAAAGGGACGCTGAGGGGCCTGGCAGCAGCTGCACGGACACACCAGGGCCATCAGGAAGTCCTTGGCTGAGCAGCGAGAGCCCCCCAGCCCTGGCCCCGACAGGGAATTGAGTCAGTGGAAAAAGCCTCCCACTGGCTGCGCTGGCACCTTGGTTACTCCAGAAAAACAAACAATTCTCCCCAAAATCCTGGGATGTGGTAGTGTGGAAAAATTAGTTTTATTTCCAGTTGGTATGTTCTGTTTTTCCCCCTATTAAGTTGTAATAAAGGCTTGTCCCAGTTGCCACCCTTTCTCCACCCCATCCCCAAATAAAGTTGAAACACATCCCCTATTCCCCATCCATCATCCAGACCACATCCTTTGTTCCAGCACCTTCCCTGTCAATCCCTCAAAACCATACGCCAGAGAAATGTCAGTCTTCCCCAACCCTGCCTTTATGTCCAGAAAGTTCTATTTTACTCGACGCACCATTTGTTAAATTAGACATCAATCGTCTTGTGTTATTCCTCATTGGTTATATATAAATGATATCCCACCCTTATCTCCTCCCTACTACCCCCTGATTGGTTCTGTACCCTGGCTACCACCCCTCCTATAAAATTCGCGGTAAGCCGCCAGAATTCGAATTAGTCCGACCGAGCAGGGTTCGGGCAAATAAACCGTTAACCTCGGACTGTGGTCTGGACTATTCCTTCCCTCAACCCTTTGTCCTGGACCTCGCAGACAGTGGCGCGGAGCGGATCTCCCGGATCCCTCGCTGCCTCGCGACCCTTCGGTTCGGGTCGTCGGGCGGCTTCCCTCATACGGCGGCGCCTGCACCGAGCTAGCCGGGCGTCCACCGTGTGCGTGGAGTAACGCAGCACCGCCGCACTGGGAGAATTATGTAACGTTGTCTCATCTCAAAGGGGATTCCAGCAGTGCCCATGTGGTTTGTGGGGCAAAAAGTCTCCCTTAGCCTCAGCAATTCCTCTGATTTTCCTTCTAAAACCCAAAAGTGGCAGAAAATCACAGAATGATTTGGATTTGAAGAGATTTTAAAGCTCATCTAAGCCCAACCCCCTGCCATGACAGGGACACCTTCCACTGGACCAGGTTGCTCCAAGCCCACCCAATAATTGAACGCCCGATTCACTGAGCAGTGAAGGTTGCTGGAGCCAGATAAAGCCCTGGAAGGGTGATCAGGTGGGGTTCTGCAACAGTGGGAGCCCCCCAAGCTTCCTCTGACCCTCAGCCCCAAAGCTGCTACCACAGCCACCAGCCCTATTTCATCTCCTTTATCATTAAGACAACACCAAAAAATCAGAGCCTGTTTCATTCAGGTGTGAACCGCCGTCACTCCTCTAACCCCCTTAAAAGTCCTTCCAAGGAGGAGATTAGCAAAAAGAAAATAGTGAAATTAAGCAGGCAGGCAATGTTTCCAAGCATGAATGCAGGAATCAGGGAGGAAGGAAGATTTTCTGTCTCCAGCACAGGCAGGTTCTCCCTGGGGAAGAGCCAAACCTGCTGCAGCTCTGCTCTGCTTGGAAGATAAAAGTGATTTCCAGCAGGAAGAAAAGAATCTTGTTTGGGGCTTCAGGGATAAATTACTGTTTCTGGGCTAAAGCTGATTAGCCTGTGGTTCTAGTGCAAGGCTTCTCACTGCAAGAGACCCTATCAAAGAAGAATATTAGAAAAATATTGGAACACTCCCAAATTCATACCTGAGTGGACGAAGAGCAGCTGGTTTGGTTGTACTTGCAGGAGATCTGATGTGAGATCCCCAGGGAGGCCATTCCTCCCAGCTGCTCCAGTGGGACAGGATGCATGTATTCCATTCCTCATTTCAGAGAATCAGACAATCCTCAAGGCTGGAAGAGCCCTCTAAGACCATCAAGTTCAACCATGAACCCGGCACTGTCAGACCCACCACCAAACCACGTCCCCCGTGACTTTTCTGACCCCTTCCATGGATTGTGATTCCACAACTTCCCTGGGCAGCCTGGCTGTTGTTACATAACCCTGCATCTCTCCTTTGTGGGCAGAGAAATAGGTAAAATGTTTGGTAACCCCCTAAACCTAACAGCTAAATTTAAAAAAAAAAATAGAAAGGTAAATTCTGTGAAATATTTGAAGCTTCTCCAAAAAGCCAAATTTGGCCCAGTTTACCTGACAGCTTTGCTCACACAGGACCTGCAAGGCTGTGGATACAATAATTTCCTACAACACACTCAAATTAATGTTTTGATTGAGTTAGTTTATATAGTGGCACAACAGTCAACAGTGGTTAAATGACCGTAATTAAATGCCCTGCGTATGAAGGGGCTGAAATGATTTATCAGCCAAAAGCCACTAAGTGCTTGATCACTTCACCAGGTCATTAATCTGCCTTCCAGGAATGTACCTGGCACTTCTAGAGTCAATTATATTAATTTTAAGTGACTGGAAGTCAGTATATATACACAAGATCAGATCAATATTGGCCATAACTCAGTTCATACATTCCATCAGATATTTAGCACTGGCTTAAGAAGACAATTTTCTTTTTATTAAGGCAAATTAATAAATAATTTAGTGCACATATAGCTTGGAGAACGACCAGTGTGAAAGGGGAAATGCTTTCTATTGACAGCTGCCAAGCTCTCTTGACATTTAGTGCTTTAAAATGGTGAGAGAGAAACTGGGTTTGGCTTAAATTCTGCTGTGCTTCCTGAACACACGGGGTTGGACTGAAGGCAGCAGTGCCTTTGCCTTCTTTTTTGGCTGAAGTTTTTGCCAGGGTGGCTACAAATGTCTACTGGAGCGTTTTTTGGATAAAAAATAAGGTCCTAAAAATACTCACATACACTTGGAGGATGTCAAAACCATCCCGAGTGTTAAGCACGTGGAAACACATCCTCAGCAACAGCAGCCTGTAATCTAAATTGAGAAGCAAAATAAGGATGAGTTCCCTTAGCTATGATTTTCCTGTAAAAACCTTGTTTTACAGACCCTCTGGTATGACTTGAGCTTCCAAGAGGCTTTGTCTTGTCAGCTCAAAGAAATATTGCAGAAAGTTGGGCCCATGCAGGTCTAGGGCTTCCAAATCTCTTTTATCCTTTTAAATCCCACATGCCTGGTGGCTCTGTAACGGCTCAGATGGTGAGAAGCAGGCAGATGTTCAGGAAACTTTATTGGGAAAGCCAGTTCAGGGAGGAATCAGAGCAAGGGGCTGAGCTCCTCTCCATGACACCTCCTAATGAGTTTTTCAATGTTGCATGTAGGACAAGAAGTCCTCCCCCAGCCTGGCATCTTTGATTTCCCATTTCAGAGGATTGGAGTCCTTAATTTCCACACTCTGGCCATGGAACAAGGTGATTTATCTTTATTTGCACCTCTTCACTCTTTTGCTGAGAATAGCAAAGACCTTCTCAGCTGACAGCCTTGGCCTGAGTCAGCCTGAGATTTCCCTCATCACGCAGCTCAAGCATTCCTTGTTTGCTTCCAGGGGATCCTTTTACTGCCCAGCTTGCCTGGAGCTCCTTGAGATCTCTCTTTTGGACTGGGAACACGTCTTCTTTCGCGACCTGAGCAGAGAACAGGAGCCATTCTCCAAAGAGCTGTTTGGCCACCGCTCCTTCCCTCTCCCTCTTCCTTCAACACAAAAATACAGCCAAGACCAGACAGCCAGAATGAGACCATGAGGGGTTTTATGGAATGATTTGGTTCTTCTTCCTGTTACTGCTCACAGGGAAACACAGAGGTCTCGTTGCATCCTTGGAGGCAGTGCCTTCTCCTAATCCTGCTTGCAAGAGGGAAAGTGCTCTGGCACAAGTGAGCCAGACATCCCGACCTCATTAGAGAGCTTTGTAGCCCCCTAACAAACACAACTGCACCACAAAGAGCATTTTTAAGTAAGCCAGAGGAAAAACATAGGCACTAATAAAATAAAACGTGAACATGAGGGACACTTGGTTATGTTATTTGCATGCAAATTCTAGCAATGTGTTACTTATACATTTTTTAAATGCTCAGTTTCATGAAAATCCTCACCGGACTTCAGTGCCTGGGGAACGCTGCCTTTTGACTCCTGGCAAAGAGTAGAAATTAATTACCTGTTTAGTATTCTGGGTTTGCCTTAGCAAAATGAGCAGCCAGCTTCGCAGAGGGCCAAAATTCAAACAGAAACCCGATTCATGCGCAAGAGACCAGCCTTAAAACTTGGATAGGGCCCATGCTGTCGCCAGGGCTTCTGATCCCTGCACAATGCAGAGCAAACACCCCTGGAGGCAGCAGGGAGAGCTCTTTGCTGGGATACCCCGCGTGGGGAAGGACCCTGGAACCTGTCCTACAGCAGGTCCTTCCATTACAGCCCCCAGCTTCCCATGCTCTTCCCAGAGCAGGACCTGAAGGCCGTGTGCCACAGAGCGGCTGACTGGCAGTTTATAATGGCCTGCATGGAGACCACACAGCTGTGGGACAGAGCAGGAAAGTCCCAGCAGAAAACATCAGGAAATAGTGATGTCATCACACCAGATCCAGGGAGTGCTCCTTACTCCGCGTAACGTTCCCCCCTCCCAGCCTAACTGTGTTTTTAAAATGTTATTTTTTATCCATGCTGATTTCTTTATGGAGGGCTTTCACTGCCCCACGTACAAGACACGAGGAATCTTTGCGATATTTTCACATCCCCATTTTGCGCTGTCTCTAGAACACAGCCTGAGCCTCCGGTAGCCATGGAGACGCGGGGCCTGGCTGCAAGTTGCTCCACTCTAACTGGTTGTTCCCAAGTTCCAGAGGGAAGCCAGGCACAGAAACCGCTCTGAAACTTCACCCCTCAGGCCTGGTGCCTTGCTCCAACAGCTGAGGAAGAGAAAAGACATTAAAAACCAGATAAACCCAAAGCTACATCCAGTTCCATCCCTGCCATGGGCAGGGACACCTTCCACTGTCCCAGGCTGCTCCAAGCCCCGTCCAACCTGGCCTTGGACACTTCCACTGTCCTACTCTGAAAGCAGAAATCGAAGCAAAAAAAGCCAAACCAAACATGAACAACCAAAACAAAACCCCAAATGAGAAATCAGCAGCACATAAAAAGATGGTTACATGAATTAGAAAATATGTATGAGTTGCTGAGGATAATGTGCCCTCACACAATGTTTTAGGAAACTGGAAAAGGTGGAATTAAAATGCCAGATTAAAACAGTTACTAAAACAAGTAACTGCAAATGTGGGAACTCGTGTTGGTTTCCATAAATGCTTGCTCTGGTTCTTGTTTCAAAGTTGGAAATACTGGGGCATGAGCCATCAGGCAATTCAGAAAAAGCAGCAGAAAAGTGGGTTTGGAAACTCAAATAATCCTTTTAGTTTGTACTTAAAAATCACTTTTAATGGAAATAAAATGTAAAATACATAATATATTAGTAGTAGCATTTAATTACTCACCTTAATCAACTCGAATAATTAAATAATCTAGATCCTATTTAAATGCAGCATTTTGTGTGCTGAAATATGTAACAGAATTAGAGAGAAAGGCTGTTGAATCTCAGAGCTGAAAAAATTAATCCTGAGACCTACTTTAGTAGCTGCTGCGACTGCAATTCCAATGTATTGATTAATTAGATTTCTATGCAGGGAAATTGCTATGAATTTTCACATCATGCCAGGCTACAGGAAAAATGGGAAGCAATTGTCCTCTTCATTTCCCTGATCTTTATTAGGAAATGTTACTCTGAGCCAGTTCATTGCTGCTATCACTGCAGCCACACTGGAATTTGTTGCTGGGTGATGTAAAACACAAATCTAATGAGAGGATTATAGTAATTGCAAATATTCCTTTAAATTATCCACCATTACTCATCTGAAGCTGCTCCAAAGCCTTGGAGCCTGCATACCTAAAGCCAGGTTCCTACAACCTGCAGAAGGTACCACAGGCAAAAATATCTGATTATTGAAGGTATTAAACACTCCCAGGTTGTGTTAAACAGCAGGAGGGCTGAGTTGCCAGCAGCAATTATTAAATCAACCTAACGCTCTGTTTATCTGCTGTTTTGAGTAGGAAAGTCTTTTGGGTATCTGCTTTTTGGGTGTCCTTGTCCAGGCTGGCAGGGACCTTCTCCAGCAGCTCCCACAGCTCAAAGCTGCCAAGTTGCATCATCAGGCAGTTCCTGGTGTAACAAGTGCTGTGAGCAAAGCTGGGAGACCTCAACCTCTAATCATATCAACAGGAGTCAAATCTGGGCAAGATCCCCAGGAAAGCTGAGGAAAACCTCATCAGTGTATTATGGCATTAGTTTTCCATGTTGATGTTTTTAGCAGCTGCAGCCCACGTAGAAGAAATAGGCACAAATGCCTGAATAGGAATTTTCCATGAGGGATATTCCCCAGGCAATGTACTTGTCCTCCTTTATTTTCTTAGCTATAGCAGGCAGGAACACCAGCTTTGGGCGACTGGAGAGAGCTGAGGGGCTGATGAGTTGCTGCACTCCATGAAAAAGGGAAATCTCCTTCCGCAGGGTTACAGACCAGGGGTGAAATGAACAGTCCAGACTTTAAAGATTTTTCCTGCCAAACACATGGGATCTCTGGGATATGGGGAGATAACCATCAAATTCATGTTTTTCTTTCTCCTTACAACCTCACCTTCATCTTCTTAATGAACCTTTCCCCAGGAAAATCACAGTTGTCTGACTCAGCCTCCCCCACCCACCGACTGAGGTTTCTCCATGTCACAAAGAGAAATCTCCAATACGAACTACAGCAGGCCCTGCTGTGCAATATTCCTGGGGCTAGTTAAGATGGCTGGCTTTTATTTCTCTTTATAGTCAGTTAAAAATCATAGCAGAGCTCACTCACAGAAACGTGGTTTGAAAAGGATGAGCCTTTCCCTGCCAGCTCCCCACCTGATTTCCTTCCCTTTGTGCTCCAGCAGCTCTGTCCTTCGGTGCCTGCGTTTGATGTTCTGCTGCACAAAACCTACAAACCCAGGGCACAAAGCCTGTGCTCTCAGGACTGACACAGAATGACTCAGCACTTGGAATTGTTCTTTTCCCTGAACATTTGCCTGACCTTTGGCTCTCTTCCCGAAGAAAATGACACATCCTCTGTCAGTATAAAGTGACCCCACGTGACTGAACCCATCACAGCTCTGGCATTTCCACACTGTAACCACAGGATCTCTGATCTGAAGAGGACCCACTGTTCCCTGTGCTCTCGTTGAGCAAGTTTTCTGGGTCATGAACTTACAGTTCCAACATCTTTTGTGTGTTCATCCATCTGTGGTGCCGCAGCTGTGCAGGACATCAAAGTTTTGTGGGTTTTAGGATGGCACAAGCTTGAGACCTCAAACAACTCTGCAGCTCTAACTCACATTTAGAATACTTTAGATCATTTAAGGACATCAAATGTTTTGTGTCATTAACATGATTCAGTATAGATGAGCTTCCTGCTCTCCTTTCTTCCCTCAAAAGAGAAACCACGCCCTTTTTGTACTACAGTTGATTTGAAAGCAAAAGGAATGGCCTAGGAAGGAAAAGAGTAATGCTCATTTCTAGGGTTAGAGCCCAGGTTTCTGGTACTTTCTGAACATGGCACAGAATATCTGTCCTTTTAGAATGCACGCGTCTGAAGGATGTAATTCCTTTAAAACAGGCTTCTTGGGAAAGAGTTCAGATTCCATTTTGGTGACAGCCAAATGATGGACTTTTAACGGAAGCAGAAACTGTCCCTGTAAGAAAACACGGGGTTTGCGACTCCAACTTTGCTTTAAAGCAAAGCCACCACCGGAAGGATCCTAAGCCGGGCTCAGAGGCAGGTGTGGAGATTTGCTGTGCCTGGCTTTTGGTCTTTGCCAAAGGCTGAACAGCCAGGAATTTCACAACCTTTTATCTGCTAAAAACCTCGTGTTTCCTGATGATAGCACAGAGGGAAGAACCACTTGGATCACACGGAATTGCTCAGGATTCCCCTTCCAAGGAGGATGGCTGAGGATGCCAGGGCAGTTCTCTCATGCTGGGAAAGCCTCTGGTGACAACAGAGGAGCTTAATTTAAACAACAGAGCTTGTGGCACATGGAAACAGAGATAAGAGAAGCTCCAAGTGCTTCAGTATCAATTTCTTAGCTGGAAAAATATGTGGACAGATGAAAAACCTCAAAGTGGGCTTGCTTGGAGCCCTGCTCAGAGCTGAGAGCACAGCAGGGTTCAGGACAAGGCTCTACCTCAACCTCTGTCCCCAATAAATAATTTACCTCCAAAAAAATACCTGCAAAGGCAGTCTCAATGAGATTAATTGATTCATGATTAGTCCAGGCAAAGTCCTGCCACAGTGTTTGTGGCAGCTCCCTCAGCACTGTGATGCTACAGAGTCCTGCAGGTGCCTCTGCCCTCTCCTTTACAAACCTCTCCTGGATTTCCTGAGAGGCTTCCAGCGCTGGAGGTGTCTGGAGAGCTCCACATTCACCACAAAATGTTGCTACAAGTTACACACAGCTCCAGCCACACGGTGAAAACCAAACCTTTGTCCTGAGAGCTTTGTTCCCATCTCTCTTTCCTCTTGGTTGGGCTCAATAATCCTGGACATATTTTCCAACATTAAGGATTCTGTGATTCCATGACTCTTGGGTAGAGGGGAAAACACAGATCGCCAGCACACAGCTGGGGATTTTTGCACTTATTATCCAGAGTGGTTTGTATTTAACGGTTTGTATTTGTATTGATACTTAAATGTTTCTATTTAACAGTTTGTATTTGTATTTATTCTTAAATTTCTGTATTTAACTGTTTGTATTTGTATTGATACTTAAATGTTTATATTTAAGTGTTTGTATTTCTTCTTAAACGTCAATATTTAACTGTTTGTATTTGTATTTCTTCCTAAATGTCAATATTTAACGGTCTGTATTTGTATTTATTCCTAAACGTCAATATTTACCTGTTTGTGTTTGCAGGGGCAGGGTTGGAGCTCGAGGGGTGTTTGGGACCAGCCCTCCCTGGCACGGAGCGCCAAAGCCAGGCTGCTTCTCCCACCTCGTCTTTCCTCGACACATTCCCCATTTACAAACCCTGAAAATCCTCTTTTCTACCAGAATTTTTTCTCTCGGAGGACGTTCTGCTCAGAGCTGCTCCCTGCCCTGCTCAGACCAGCTGCCAGAGCGCTGGGAAGGCGTCACCAGGCGAGGATGACTCAAGAGCATCCTGCTTCCGATCGGACGTAAATAAATACCTGTTATTCGGAATTAAAACTTCCCTCGCTCCCCAAAGTGCCATATTACAGAGCTATTTACACACAACATTTATTTTACATTTCTATGGAGAATTATTTATCTGCCATAAATCCTGCCGTGACGCCCGAGAAACCTTTGTGTTCAACCGCGTGCTGCCTTTTATTCCGAAGCAGGGAAACGCGGAACGCGTCTGCCACGGATGGAAAAATGCTGAAATGCAATTGCTGAGTGCCCTCTCGTGCTGCCGGGAGGGAACAGCTCCGGCTGCCTCCCTGCCCGAGTACTGAAGCACTGACAATCACATTTCTTATAAAATCCCCACTTTTCCATAACTCTTACCTTCTGCATGCACTGTATTTACCAAGAATTTCCATCTACGTTATGTAGATAAAGCTCACTAGAGCCACTCTGGCAGCACAAACTGCGTGGAAGGCACGGTTTCCATCCAGTTTTATTGGACTTGGGAAATCAAATACGGTACATTTTACTTTTATCCTCCCTTGTTTCACCAGCCCTGTCCTTCCCGAGCTCAGCAAACAGATATCAAATTTTCCCCATCACTCTCTCATTGTTTATACAGAGGTCCCCTGGCACTAAACAGTGAAAAACCCAACCCCAACCACACCTGTGTGTGAATTGAAAATAGGAGCAAAGCAGGTAAACTAAAATAACACCAAAAAACAGGGTGAGGATGTGAATTATGAGGATGTTTTATGAAAGAACAACACATTGGATGTTGTTTGCACACGTGTGCCGACCCCTCCATATTTAAAACTGAAGGATTAATCAATATATTTGGAGCTATTCTCTCTTCTCAAAAACACAGGGGGTTTTCTTAAGAAGTTTTCCCCAACATCGAGGAATATTCCTCAGATTTCATTCTGTTTTGGCAACTTTGTATTTTTATGCCATCCGAGGTTTCATGGCAAGGCTGGGGTTTGTTCGAGGGTTTGAAATGCAGAGACCGCAGAGACAGAATAATGCCATCACTTTAAATTTTCTAGGGAGGAGCCACAGGAGCTGGAAGCAGGAACTTTAGAGCAACTTCCTGGTTACAAAGCTGTTCCCAGAAGGATGGGAGGCTCATGGGGACATTCTGGAACATCCTGTGAGCACAATATTCTCTAATTATGGCTGCTGCACGTGACTGATCCCAGTACCATTGATTTTGGGACTATAATTCCCAGGTTTCTTTAGGGATGACCCAATGAGGTGACTCCATGATTTAATTTGATTGATCCCCAAGCTGTAACATATGCAAGCCCAGCACTGGAGGACAGATATTTTCTGGTTCTACAGCCACATATCTGACTTATTTCTTGAGCCCCCAAGTTTTAAATTGGCTCTAATGGCAATATTCGTTCAAGTCCATCTGAGGAACCTGCAGAGGCTGCCAGGGGAGTTTCTGGGGGTGAAAAAAGAGAAAGGTACTGGAATTCTGGACTCTATTTCAATCTACTTTTTAGATCAATGATAATTTCCCTGTTTTCCTGAAGCCACATAAATTTCAGTACTGTGATAAAGGTGCAGGAAGAAAGAAGAAAAGGATTTTCTTCTCTCAAATTGTGATTCCGCTTCAGTCACTGAAGCACAAAACTATTTGCCACCCCTGGGATTTGCAGGGCTCGCTCGGTATCTGATTCCCCACAAAGCAGAGCAGCACAAAACTCTTCATTTCCAGTCCCAGGCAGCCTCTGCTTGCCCAGGACTGAGGAATATTCATGGCAAATGTTCCTTCTCCCTGGAGTGAGACCAGATTCCATCCTGAGAAATGCCTGTAGCAGCACTGCACGTCTGAGTCAGCATAAAGTGACAAATCACCAGCAGGAGCTGAGGGCAGCTCTGACCCATCATTTTATTAGAGGAATGCCTTTTGTAAATTTAAAGAGTTTGCTTTGCTTATGACACGGAGATGCTTGAACGACTAATTTTTTTAAAATATTTATAAGCAGATATTTATAACCCCTGGCAGTTTGTCACTAACTTTTCCATGTCTGAGAGAGTTGTAATGAACTTCATTACAGTGAATATTTGCTTCCCCCTTTTGCTGCTACAGTAACAAAAAAAGGCTATTAATAATGAATAGCATTTCCTAGAGTGAAAGGCATGGAAATTGTGTCAGCCTTTGAAGAGCCCTTCCCACCCCTCCTCAGCAAACATAGAATTTGGGTAGTAAGTTGTGTAGTGAAGAGTAACTTACAGATTTTCTTCTTCTTTTTGTTTGTTTTCCCTGAACTTTAAGAAGAGCTGTTAACAACTCAGAAGAGTCTTGTTTATTTTCCTGACTGCTCGTTTAGGTTAATTTAGGTGCTGATTATACCTGGTCTGTGCTATCAGTGATGGGTGCTTCAGCCATCTTGACCTTCACCCTTCAACCAAACATTCACTGTACCAAAAGGAAAAACAACTATGATCTAAAATATCTCTTTTCTGGTTATCTGACAGCTTTGTCATCTCTGCTGCTGCCCAAAGTTTTTCTAAATATCAACAACAGAATTCTGACCACAATAAATTTTTACTGCATCAGGGAGAAAGTAATGGGGAATGAGGTAAGGGCAGAATTAGATGAGATATTTGGGGAAAATTGTTCCCTGGGAGGGTGGGCAGGCCCTGGCACAGGGTGCCCAGAGCAGCTGGGGCTGCCCCTGGATCCCTGGCAGTGCCCAAGGCCAGGCTGGACGGGGCTGGGAGCAGCCTGGGACAGTGGGAGGTGTCCCTGCCATGGCAGGGGTGGGATGGGATGGTCCCTTCAACCCAAACCAAAGAATGGTTTGGATTGGATTTGAGCATTAATAAACCAGGAATAGAAAAAACAAACAAACCCTAAACCCACCCAGAAAACAATTAACAACTGCATGCTTCATATTCACACCAGGTAGAATTTAATCCTCTCACTCAAAGCTGAAATAGGCACAACTTTTTCCCCTCATCCAATTGCATCTCTCTCATAAATGCACCAAGATTCCCATAGAAATTGTGCTGGAAATAAAGTTTTGCAATCCCTTACTAAGAATTTCTTCTGAGGTTGTTTTGAGGGAAACTTGGCTCATGAATTCCCATCATCTCTCGACTGTAGCCAAACATACCAGAGCAACACAGAAATTATCAGTAAGGTATTTAAAAGTTCATAGTTTTCTGGTCTGGAAAGGAACAGCACAGTATCAAAAATGCTTTCAGGAACCATTTCTAGATCCACAACACAATGGTGAGTATGTGAGCAGGAAACTTTGCCAGCCCTCCTGTATAACACATTCAGCAGTTGAGGTAGATCTGAAGCCCGTGATGGAGAAAAAATTTAAAATTTAAGTTGNCCTTAGCAAAGGTGTCAGTGTCCCTTTCCACCAGGGAATAAAACATCCAGGAATGTCTTACACCCTAATAAGGATTTTGTGCAATTATGAAATTCAGTTTAATTTTCACTAGTTTTAGCTAGAGAATAAATAAAGAGGCTGTGAAATGAGCATAAAGCAAGACTCAATCAAATTTCACTTCCAAACATTTTTCACTCTAAACCAAGTTGTTAATACATAGTTCAAAATCAACTCTCTCAAGAAAAAAATTGAAACAAATGGAATTCTTTTACATCTCAAAATAAAGACAAAAAAAGCAGTTTTGCTTGGATCTAGTCTCAAACTTGTGGCAAGAGCCGGGGGAGGGGGTGTAAAGGAACCAATCCTTGGTCCTGGGAAAAAACCATTTTCAAGTAACATCAGCCAATCACAGAGTAAGAAATCTACTCTCACCTATTTTAGGAGCTGCAGATCGAAGGACCAGGAGCTGTTCCTCACACAGACACAGGAGCAGCGACCCACAGCTCCCAAATTCCAGCCACAGGGATTTAGGGGACACAGAGCACTCCCTGCTCCCCTGAGTTCAGGAAAAAAGAAGGGAGGCTCCTCCTCCGAGGGCAATTTAAACTGTAAATCTCAAACAGGTGCTCTGAGTTTGTCCTGAAACAAAATCCCTCCCATTCCCCCTTAGAAAGGATTATTTGCTGTAATGAGGCTTTGAGAGCTTCAGCTGGAGCGGGAGGTGACGCCTGCTCCCATTCCCGTTCCCCTGGCATTCCCAGGTGGAGCAGATGAGCAGGGGCAGAGCTGCCGCGCCGGGGTGGGCAGTGAGGGGTTGGCATCCCAGGGACGGACCAAGGCAAGGAAAAGGGATTTTGCGTGGATACGCCCAGCTCCAAAGGGGTTGGAATGAACCCCTTCCCAAACAGTAGAAATGAGGCTTACCCCATTTTTTCACCACATTCATTGATTGGCTCCTGAATCCCCAGCCGGGATTTGGCCCAGCAGGGCGAGGAGGTGCCAGTCCCCAGCCACGGCCGTGTCTCAGCCCTTGCTGGGGCGGCCGCTCCAAGGCTTTGCCCAGCGCTGGATTCTGCTCCTCTCTGGGCCTCATCCCAAAGGCTCACGATGAAATTCAGCAATGCCAGCGGAACCAAGGACCACAGGAATACAGATATTGAGGGAGATTTTAAAAACTGAATTGTTGCACTATTCTCTCAGCCGCGTAATTGTTTGCATATCTTGGAGTCAGAGAATCAGAGATTCTCACACTTTATGTAAATAACACCTGTTATTTATCTAGTTGCTTTCTTGTGTTGTACATTCCATTTCCATGATAGATAAAGTTGATGGACTCTTGGTCCATCCAATGTGACGGAGAAGGTGTCAACCTCACCTTCCAATCATCTGTAGTTATAAGAAATCTATAAATATTATAAAGTAGCAATAAAGACACTTCTTCTTCTGCTTCTGCTTCTTCGGCTCTTACCCTTCTGACATCTCTCCTGTCCATGTGTCATTATTGTGGCCCCTAGCGCCACATCTGCTGACCCGACACACTGAATTGTGCCCCTTTTTAAAAAAAAAAATCTGTTCTCACAATAAAATTTTCCTAGAAGTACCCTCCTAAGTGAATATGTTTGTCTTATTTTCACAGCTTGAGACCACAGCCACTACAAACCAATCAGTTCTGGGTTTAAATACTACAAGAAGTCAGATGGGTTTTTTTCCCAAGTTGCATAAATGCGAGTCATAAAAAAACCCACAAAGCTTTGACAGCTTTACTGTGAAGAAAAATTTACATCCCACAGTCACAGGTCTGTGCATTGCCCAATGCCTATTAAGAGAACTCATCAAAAATACAGATATAAACCACACACACCTTACTTTTGTCTCAGAACGTTGCACGATTTTTATCTCCTCTCCATAAATAATGGAAGCATCAGCACATTTGTCGGGGCACAATAACAAATCCCATCCTCTTCGTAATTGTAAACACAGTGGAGCTTGTTATTGACCTTGTATAAAATACTGACACAGGAAAATAGGGAAAAAAGAGAAACAAAGTTCCCCCCCCCCATCCCCGTTAGGTCCAAAGCCAAAATACAGCTGAATTTATAATGTGATGGGGAAGGAATAAACCGTCATTAAAATGAGCTGCAAAATAAAGCGCAGAGCAAATCTAAAATCCAATTTTAATAGAGTGAGGTGTATCCATCCACATAATGACAATTTACGTGCATATTTCACTTGATTTAATCAGTCTTCATTTGAAATCTTAAAATACCAGTCCCTGTAATGAAACAGAATTTATTACCAATCTGTACAAGCAGCACTGCTGATTTTCCTAAGTGATCCATTTAGATAGTTGTGGACATGTGAATGGCTAAATTCATTATGCACTCAGCTCTCACTGCCTGATTTCCCACCTCCTTTAACCCCTTTGAAATTCCCGACATTAACGCAGCACTGCCAGTACAAAATAAATTATTCATCTGATTGAGCATTTCCTGAAATGTTCCTCGACTTGAGTGTTGGAAAATACATTTTTCTCTAACGATAACACAGCCATAACATTTGGATCTGAAGTATCCTTTGCCACATTATCAGCTCCCAAGGCCCATAAAGGATGGTGCTTATGTGCTCTATTCCCACGAAACAATTCTCCCCACACGACTCCGAGAGGGAGCAAAGTGCTTATCAGATCCAGGGAAGGCTCAGTGTGAAGGGCCCACAAAACTGAGTGTGCAGGAATGTTGGATGGGCCATGGAGGATAAACTGAGGGGTCTGAAGCACCCTGGATCATAACAGGAGACAAAAAACTTTCACTGGTGGGAGAGGAGCAGTTCAGGGTCAATTCCAACGCTTTCTTCTTCCAGAGGAGTTTTCCATGCCTGCTGCTCCTGCAAAGGCAAATCCATTTAGGAAAGATCTATATCAGATCTATTCATCCACTGAGGACATTGTTCTGTGGAGCTTGCCGTTAGGAGATCGATAAATATGGAATATCAGGAATAGAGTGGCAGCAGGACCAGCTCTTCCCCAACCTTAATGATTCCATGATTCCCTGCATACATGCACACATCTATTGTTATATTCCCTTTTTCCAATGCAAAAGCAGACAGATTTAGTAAAAAAAATAGATATGTGAACTTTTAAAAGGACAATTATTATCCAATCCAGAATATATATTTTTTTAAAAAAAAATCAAGTTTTGTTTGCAAAGCCTC
This sequence comes from Dryoscopus gambensis, assembly GCA_013389985.1. Taxonomy (NCBI): domain Eukaryota; kingdom Metazoa; phylum Chordata; class Aves; order Passeriformes; family Malaconotidae; genus Dryoscopus; species Dryoscopus gambensis. The sequence goes on along the minus strand of WEIT01030453.1, from coordinate 434,797 downwards.
ATTATAGAATTGTCATGAGGAAACTGGAACCTGGCAGTGCAAAACCAAACCAGAACACCCCCAAATAAGAACAAACTCTCTTGAAGGGATTACCCTGCAGAAATGCTAGTGCCAAACTGCTTTTATAAAGATTATAACTCACCTACCTGCAATTCTTTTCTGTACAACTGCTTCGGCCATGAAGAGCACCAGGCAACACTCAAGTCTTGACTTTGAATCATGTAAGGCTGCAAAGAACTTAAAGGGAGGATTTTCAGTTGTACCAGATGACTCCTCTCCCTTTGTGTCCTGAAAGTACCCGTGCTGCTGATCTCATTCCACAGCCCAGTACAGCCATATGAGAAATGGTCAAATATTTCTGTGAAAATCTTGTTTTCCACCCAGGAAATGATTAGTAGCGATCATATTATCTTTAACACTGTTCTTTTTGATAGACTGCTAGAAAGAGTACTTACGTGCTCAGCATCTTGTAAAATTGCTAATAAGTGGCAATGAGAGTTATTAATACTCCCCTCCTAAGTGAGAAAGCAGATCCTTTTCATTAGACAGAATAGTTAGTCGGAGAAAATGGGGGCAATAACAAATCAATTTCCTGTTCTAATAGGGCAATTTCAAAGGGTTTGTCTGCAGAGAGTTCAGGGCTCTCTTAGGCAAACAGCACCCACTGCCCCGATGATCCCACGCCTGCACAGCTCCAGGGATCAGCAAAGTTGGCTCCAGCTTTTGGGTGACCTCTCTCCAGTGTCTCTGTGCTCCTCTGCACTCCTCTTCTAGAGCAACAAGAATATTTGTTGGGATATATATATATTTTTTTACTATCACTCCATGTTGCACTGACTACTGTATTTTGTATTCCCCAGTATTTCACTGGGAAGGAGATAAATCCAAAATTCTCCAGCATCAAAGGGGTGTTAAATGAAAACATTCACATTCCTTCTAATCAGTGATTGAGACACTCCGGCTGCTTTTGAGTGATCATTAATGAGCACTCTGAGCCAGAACGATGAAATTTTAATGTACAGGTAGACCCAACACCACAAATTAAAACCCTTGTGAGGCAGGGGAATAGGTGTGAGCACGTCCCTGAGGCTGCAAACTCCCAAACTGGAGCTAAATCAAGAAACAAGAAACATGGACAACAAGTTTTAATCAACATATCCCCAATGCTTATCTCAAATTTCTCTAACAGCCACTTCCCCCTGTGGATGGATATTCCCGATATTCCTGAATCTCAGCCCCCAGCAAAACCAAAATCCAAATTCAGTGACTATTGAATTTGTGACTGAAAATTTAGTGACTGAAAAATTTAGTGACTGAAAAATTAAACCCTATAAATTTACTTTCATACATGGCTTTGCTCTGAAAGAAAGGTGGCATTTATATAATATTTAAGAATCAACCAACAAGTTTCATTTAAAATAACAGCTTGGTTTTAACCAAATATAAAGTGAACTTTAAATTTATACCCAGGCTCGGCTGACTCATGAGACAGAGATGCAGAATTCCTCATAGGAATCCAGGAAAAGGTTGGCAGCTCTGCCTTCAGATATTCTGGGGGTTTAAGATTCCTTTTCATGCTGAAACGACTGAAGAATCAAGTTGGAAGTGAGGAGTTCATCTTTCTTCAGGATGTCTTCACCTTAAAATGATTCCCCAGCTGGGATATCATCAAGGATCACAAATGGGGACGGGGCTCTCAGCTGGAAAATTGAATGACGTGATGGAACAAAAGGAAACCTGGATTTCTCCTCACACCACGAAACTCAGAGCACACAAGAAGAGAATAAATTTCACAAGGTTCTCACAGACGTCTTTTTAAATGTAAGGTTTTGAATTTTTCCAGGAGATAGCAGCTCCTGTTTAGATAACCAGTTCAAATGAAATAGTTCAGCTTTACTTTTATGCATCCATAAAATGCCTTGCACGAGATGCTCAGTGAAGTATCAGGCAGTAAACTGAGGAAAACAGAATGATAAAGCTGAAAGGTAAACACGGGGAGAATAATCAAGCTTTTAAAAGACCCACATTAAAATGAAATTCTCTCTGTATTTTTATCTGTTTAATAAATGGATTTATTTTTTGCACAGAGCAAGATGTAAAAACCATCCAAGATGCTCGAAGTCTCTGAACAGTAAAAGAAAATGCAGTGATTTGACTCTCTAGTCTTGCTTAGTGCTGATAAGTAGCAAATTGAGCAGCCTATTAAATCAATTAACAGCCTATCAAATCAATTAAATTGATTAACAACTCTAAGACTCAAGCCCACCATTTTTGTAGGAGGGGTTTGCGGTCTTCATGAACGGCAGTGCTCAAAATCCGCGGCAGAAATTCACGGGCAGCTCCAGAGCTCTGTTGAGTTTAATTTTGGGACTCCTTCCCAATAATTGCTCAGCAGGAGGAGCAGTAATTACATGAGCTGCAATATACAGGGTACAAAAAAAAAAACCACAATGCAAATTTGTCACACCAATAAAAAGGCTGAGAAAGCAATATTTTGTACAAATTAATTAGAACCAAGCATTAAACTCTGTAGTAACTGCTCTATGGCATAACTTTCCAACAACTACTGGAAATTAATTAAAGTTTCCAATAACCACATATGAGAAACATATTTTTTTTTACAGCTTTATCTTCATTGAAGTTTCTAGACTGTCACAAACCCAACGTAACTTTCCTTTATGTAAAACAAAGAGCAGACAAAATTCCTAGACCTTTCCAAGGAAAAGCTGTTTCCAAGTATAACACTCTAAGCTTACTTTCTCCTTTCCTTTTTCGTGGCATTTCCTCAATAAATTGCTTAAACTGCCCTTAATATTTCCACACCTTATTAGCAAATACAAAACTGGTGGGACATTAATCCAAATAAGAGTTTTGACCTTCTCACTGTTATGCACGTATGCGACAAGGATAAACTGGACTTATTTAATTGCAATTGACCCCAAAGTAGCATAAATATTAAATATTCTAGAAAAAAGATGGCAAGATCCTGTGCTTTCAATGTAAGAGTCATGAAACCCTGGGCTTCAAAAGAAAGCTGGATTTTAGTGGTTGCCTGAACTGCAGATGCTCATCAGAACCTCTGAACTATTTTCTGCCCCCTGAAGTTCCCATCTCGTGCACAGTTTAAGCAGATGAGATGCAGAACAGATGAGCAGCACCAATTTTTTTCCCAGACAGCTTTTCACCCTTTTGTTTTTGTGGGCTCAGGTCATCCTTCCTTGAAAATTATGGATGGAACAGCTGTGGCAGCTCTCAGTCTGAGGCACCTGGATGTTACCATAGACTCAGGCTGAGGCTGATGAGTCTGTGAAATTGGATTTAGGCTTTGGGAGTGAATCTAAATCATCCAAACAAGGTGATATAAAGTGCTGATCTTTGTGTTCAGTCCTGCTCAAAAAAAAATTAACTTTTTAAAGGTAGACTTGTTTTCATGTAATCCTGCAGGAGTAAGGCTGTGCTCTGTCCCTGCAGGGAGCAGTTGCACTTTGGTGCCTGACCCACCTCAAACTCACATTTCTTGGTCATCCAGAGGAGCACCCAGCCAAAGATGACCATGAAATAGCAGCCCACAGGACTGAGGCTGATTCCTCAAGGACAGTGCCACGATGCCCAGACAGTTGTTGTGTTTGTGCAGACAAAGCAAAACCCAGAGTTTTGATGCCTGTTTGCAGAATAAAGCTGGATTTTTTTCATGCTTTCTCACCAAGTTTCACCATTTACAGACCATTTTTACCCACTTTTGCCAAGCAGATCCAAGACCCCGTGGAAATGCTGCTGGCAGAGCACAACAGCCACACGACACTGGGGTCCCACGCCCTGCTCAGTCTCACACATCCCACTCCTCACTCCAAACATTTCACATTTCCTGTCCTCTCACCCCTCTCTACTTTTCTGCCTTCAGCTTGAAATAAATCCCTTTGTGTATTCAGTTTTCTAATCAGTACGGTAGAAATGTTTTACAATTACCCAATTTATGGGTCTTTTTGTAATTTGAAAAGAAAATGACACCATTTAATTAAGTTTTAGTGCTGTCAGACCTGACCTACAGGTCTGATTTATTTCTGGGTACTCTGAGCCCAAGTCAAACCTCCAGCAGTAGAACTTGTTCCTTGTAAAACCTCATTGCAGCTTCCAGCTCGGCCCTAAAGTTCAAACTGAGTACTCTTGCTTTCATTTGTACTTAAAGGAATATCTGATCCAAGTATGGAGCATCTTCACTTGTTGCTGTTTGGGGAAGTATTTTAATGACGTTATCGAACATTTATTTGAAATTAAACATCTTTTTCAGAAAAGAAACACAACTATCAAAGTTCACAAAGTCCCAGCATGGTTTGGGTGGGAAGGGACCCTAAAGCCCACCCAGCCCCACCCCTGCCATGGCAGGGACACCTCCCACTGCCCCAGGCTGCTCCCAGCCCCGTCCAGCCTGGCCTTGGGCACTGCCAGGGATCCAGGGGCAGCCCCAGCTGCTCTGGGCACCCTGTGCCAGGGCCTGCCCACCCTCACAGGGAGGAATTCCTTCCCAATATCCCATCTAAAGTTAGTCTCTGTCAGTTTGAAGCCATCCCCCTTGTCCTGTCACTCTAGGCCCTTGTCCAAAATCTCTCTCCATCTTTCTTGTAGCTCCTTCAGGCCCTGCAAGGCCCAAGTGAGGTCACCCCAAAGCTTCTCCTCTCCAGGCTGCACAGTCCCAGCTCTCCCAGCCTTCCCTCCCAGCAGAGCTGCTCCATCCCTCTGATCCTGGTGGATATTCATGGAGTGGAAAATTCCGAGTGCTGAACACCTTTCCGACGGAGTCCAAGCAATCAACCTTTCACAAATAACTGATTTTAGTCTTTCATCTTACTAAGACCTAAATCCTACTTCTCTTGTTTTTTCTAACTGTTTCATAATTAAATGCTAATTCCACAGCTTTTGGAGTTGACTTTTGACTCCAACATGAAATGTAGATTTAACAACCCCTACCAGCATGAGGCCAAATAAAAATCCATCAAAGACAGCTGAGAGGAGGTGGAGGTGTTGATCACAAGCCTGGCATTTTTAATGTTGCACAGCTTCTTTTTCAGCCGAATTTTTTATTTTCTAAAAATTTAGTGCTAAATCATAAAGCCTTTTCTTTCTTTCTTTTTTTTTTATAGCTGATACATAATGTATGACTTCCCATAAATACAGTCCAAGTCTAGCTTTGGACATTCACAGCCACCACAGCAGAATAAATTTATAACAGAGACTGACTTTAACAGCCTTCTTCTATGGGAGTTCAAAGCATTCTGTGTCTGTCTGCATTCTTCCTAAAGTTTGCAAGATCTGGAAGATTTTTAAACCTTTCTTTGCTCGAAAGCAAGTAACAGGAAAATGGGCAGAGCTGTTGGTTCTTGTACCAACTCCTTGCAGCTCTAACCAGTCATGCTCTGCCTTCATGGCACTGAGGCAGCATTCTTTAAGGATATTTGCCGTGGCTGGGCTTCCAAAATCACAGTGAGCAGCAATCACAGGATCATCAAGGTTGGAAGAGACCTTCAAGATCATCAGGTCCAACCAGCACCACCATAACCACCCCTAAACCTTGTCCCCAAGGGCCACATTCAGATGCCTCCTGAACACTTCCAGAGATGGTGACTCCACCACCTCCCTGGACAACTCAATCCAGTGCGTGACCACCCTTTCAGCGATTTTTTAGTTCTAATACTCAATCCAAACCTCCCCTGGCACAACTTGAGGCCATTTCATCTCATCCTTTCCCTTGAGACCCAGCAGAAAAGACTGAGTCCCACCTCAATCATTTGCTGTGAAGGCAAAGAAAGGTTTGTGAGCCACTTTTTTAGTCCTTTCTGCAGATCTTAGGGTGGAAAAAGCCTTCATGGCAGCTTGAGGGTCAACTCAACCTCATGCCAGCATAAGCATGTCCGAGGTAGCCAAGCTCCTCCTTCCTATCCTCTGCCAGTCAGTCTTGGGAGTTCATTTCCATGTTATTTTCTTGTTCCTTACTGGATTAAGACATCACACAAGAACTCCAAGAGCACAAGAATCTGGAATGACTCCCACGTGCCCCTGTAGGAAAAGCAGTGGCCCCACAAAAGCAGTAACAGGCCGATTCTGGCAGGTGGGACCTGCATCGTTTATAAGGAATAACTCAATTTGCAGCCCACACTGCTGAGCTGACTTGACATTTGTTCTGCCAGGGTCTCTTTTTGCTCCTCATGACAAGGCCACAGGTCCCATCAAGTGGCAGCAGTAGTTATTTAAGAGAGGGCAGGACCTCTTCAGAGTGAATCTATTAATAGACTACACTGTTAGCTCTACAGCCACTCAAAGTCAATCAATTTCTTTAATGAATCAGGACCTGGAAAGGCAGAAGGCAATTATTTTTACTTTTAGATAATTTTAGAGACTTTTTTGGGCCACAGAAAATGAATCAAAATCAGTTTTTAAGTTAGCTTTTCACATTAAATCCCTTAAATACACTTAAAATTAAAAACTCTCCCTGTAGAACCCAGATCAGGGCTGGAAAAAGGAGGAAACATCCTCCTGAGAAAATGGGTGGAAGATCAGTGCTCAGGAAAATTTGTGTGAATGTGTGTCTGAGAAATACAGGGAGTTTTGAGAACAGAGGGAAGAGCGTGGTTGTCCACTCCAGAGCCATGAGGGACACAAGCCACTGAATTCCTGAATTCAAACACAGCCTCAGGCTGAGCCTGCCTGCAGGACACTGAACCTTGCTCTGCATTTCACCCACAGTCCTGTGGGCTACTCTGAATTCTGCTTCTCACCCTTTGTGTCTGATGTCTTGGATGCCTGCAAAGCAAATATATAAAATATCAATGTGACCGAAACGCAGTTAATTTGGATATTAAAGGAAACCCTCTGTTTTAGTGTGCTCTGGTTGCCAACGTGATGAATGGCAAAACCAGGAGAATTCGATCCCTGTCTGAGAAGTTTCCTGTCAAGTAGGTGACGGGAATTCCCTGACCAGGAATAGGGAGAGAAAGAGAAGAGGCTGCTTTGCTCTTTGTTTATTTCATCTAAAGGCAAAGTCCAAGGGCAGATAGTCCGGGCAGAAGCAGCAAAGCAGCCTCAGCAGCAAAGATCCACAGCAACAGCATTCCTATTCCATACTAACAGCATTTCTATTCTGTCCTAACAGCATTCCTATTCCATACTAATGGCATTCCTATTCCATACTAACAGCATTCCTATTCCATACTAATGGCATTCCTATTCCATACTAATGGCATTCCTATTCCATACTAACAGCATTCCTATTCCATACTAACGGCATTCCTATTCCATACTATCCTATTCCTATTCCATACTAACAGCATGCCTATTCCATACTAACAGCATTCCTATCNACTCAATTCTATTTTACGAGAACAGTCGTAACTCTAACACAAATCCTACACAGATTTTACGCATACGATCTCTATCTGTTCTTTTTGTTTAGGTACGCAACTTATCTAAGAAATACCAGTAATGTAAGAATGTTTATATTTTGTGTAAGGCAGGGTACTCTGTGAGAGGTAGCGCTGCTGTACTAAAGAATTAGGTTTAAGGTCTTTTTAACTCCACTAATACAGTTTCTCAGTGTTTAAGGCACTTAAAATATATTTCTACTGAAAACTAAAGTTTATACTTCTATTTTATATTGGTGTGACTCAGCTGCTAAAGTGATTTCAATTCAAACCCCGTGTTCTGGTTTGTTTCTGGGCCAGCAGAACGGAGACCCAGAGGGGCTCGCATTCCAACAGCTTCCCTTAACACACACCCCACACGTGTAAATGTGTGTATGGGAAGACATATTTTATATAAATCTCCTCATCCACCACAGCTCAGAAACTTGAGAGCTTTCCACAGAACCCTGTGGTGGAGATGGTTTGTCTGGGTTGAAGATGATGATGAATTGGTGAGGGTGACATTCCAGGGTGTGCCTGGGAAAATCTCCAGGCATTCCATCTTCCTGCTGGGCAGGATGAAGCCCACAGCACCCTCCGGACTGCAGCTGGCACTGCCCCAGGGTTTGGAGCAGGTTTTGGGTATATCTTGGCCACACAGTTTAATTTCCAAGCTTGTCCCACCCTTTCTCCATCAGTATTACCCCACTGATTGCAACAGGTTCTCAACTGATTTATGGCAGCAGGGAAGAGACTTGGGGGCATTTTTTCTCCATCTGGGCCCCATCCCATAGGACAAACTCCATGGGGAGCCCGCGCCCACTGCACCCGTGTGGTGGGAGCACAGCCCTGGGACAGGGAGAGGTCCTGGGACACTTCCAAGAGCAACAAGAGCTTCAGTGATTTCAGCAGGGGGAGGACAGGCCCGGATTGTGCCTGGTGAGCAGCCAGAGAAGCAGATATTCCATACCAATGGTACATTTTATTTCTAAAAATAAAATTTATGAAGCCTCTGTATTCTGGGCAACTCTTTGTTCAGATGGGCAGCTATGGCAAAGTATTTTATTTCTATGATGCAGCTGGGGCTTCACAGCAATACCTGCTCTGAAATATTCCGAGATGGATATCTGTGTATTTCCTGCTAAATTTAAACACCACCATGACTTTCTTGTGGGCATATTTATTTCTCTGTTTCTTAATTTAGATAATGTGTCTGCCCTCCTCTTTGTCAAATTTGTTTCCAATTAAAGCAGCACTTCAGACTTCCCAAATGCAATCATATGCTAATAAACTTGGGTCCTTCTGCAGCACCAATTAGAGAAAGTGTTTCTCTTCCAAAAATAATTCTGTGTTCCTCAGTTCTTTCTCCAAAGCAATCTGATGAGAGTCGCTGGGAGCTTGAAGAGTACATTGAATATTTGAGAACAAAGCAAAGCAGATAACTGCATGGAAATTGTAGGAAAATATAGTAAAGTGATGGATTTGTTGTGAAGTTGGACTCTGATAAAACCCTGAAGTCCACTTGCCTTAAAGACAGGTCTCAAAAACTTTCTCTAAAACTTCAGAGTGTATCACTTCAGCAGGAAAAGAGAAGTCATCAGTCTGGAAATCAGTCAAAAAAAGCCCTTTTTAATGAAATAGTATTATTCCTCAAAACCAAAGCTTCTGCAGAAAAAAACAGTTTCAGCAAGTTCTACAACTCTGAATTTTTTCTAAACTGGTAAAATTATCAGAATATCTTCTTTTGGCATTTTCAAAATTAAAATAAGATTTTCCATTTCAAAACAGCCTTTCCTTTCAAAATATGAGCTAATCAAGCAAATGACAGATCAAAGATAGTAACAAAATAATTAAATGCTTCAAAACTATCAACCCTTTTTTTTCAATTAAAGCAAGAAAATAGCTCATCAGTTTGCAAAAGAAAAAAGAATTAACAATGGGCTTTTTCTGGTGTGGGCTTTAAACTGGGGGGAAAGATAATTAGACAATCAGAAAGATAATTTGACAATTTGCATGTGTTTAGCACGATTTGGTGATCCCGTGCTGCTCGAAGGCTGCTCTAAGTTGCACCTCAGAGTTCACACAGTGAGCCAACACAACTTTCAGGAATCATGGATTTTGAAATTTCCTCCTGTGGATCCTTTTCCAACATTCCAAAATTCATTTTGGCATCACTGGCAGCACAGAGGAGGAGGAGAACCTTGATCACAGCAGCTGGAATGCAGAGAAATGGAGAAACTGCCTTTCCTTGACATCAGGATGCTCCTGCTCCAGTCTCTGCCAGCAGCTTGTGACAGCCTCAGGGGAAAGGAAACACAGACAACCAGGAGATCACTTAAAATGCCTTTAAACTGAAAGAAGGCACAGTTAGATGGGATATTGGGAAGGAATTGTTCCCTGGGAGGGTGGGCAGGCCCTGGCACAGGGTGCCCAGAGCAGCTGGGGCTGCCCCTGGATCCCTGGCAGTGCCCAAGGCCAGGCTGGACGGGGCTGGGAGCAGCCTGGGACAGTGGGAGGTGTCCCTGCCATGGCAGGGGTGGCGCTGGATGAGCTTAAAATCCCTTCCAACCCAAACCATTCCATGATTTTATGAAGATCAGTGGGAAAATGCACGTTTGTGTTACACCTGCAGAGGTGAAACAGTGCAACTTCCTCAAGCTGCAGTGGTGATTCAGCAGGAAAAGCTCCACTCTTCTTCCTCCTCCTCCTTCTCTTCCTCCTCCTCCTGCCAAACCAGGCAAGCTCAGCCCTGAATTCCTGATGGAGCCCAGGAATGATGCAGAGTCATTAATTATCCACCCCTCAACGTCCAAGAGTAAGGAGAACCTCACACGTGCCGACCACACCACACTTACCAAACCTCTCTCTATTTCAGCAGGACAAGTCTTTCCAGAAAAATGTAATTAATAAAAACTTGATGAACTGGCTGGTTTTTTAACTCTCCCTCTTTGCCCTGCCGTGACTTTCACTGCTGGGTTCTCCCATCATTCCAGTACAATTTCCTACAGATGAGGTTTCCAAACTCTCTCAGGGGGGCAGGAATGCAGCTAAGCACAGCTGGGGCTTCTCACAGCTGCCTGCAGGTTCACCTGCACCTTAACACCCAATTATCTCATGAAAATACAGCTGCCTTAGGTACCTGCAGCATCAAACACAGCACGGAGAGCTACAAGGCTGCAGATATGAAACAAGAGCATCCCTACAGAAAAAGTCATCCAACGTCTGGGGCATGGGGTAAAAGCAGCTGTCACTCCTGGTGGGATTAGCGCTACCTGAAAAACCAGAAATTCTGTTCCAAGGCTTGTAGAAGCAGTGTGCACTTGAGTGGATCTGCAGAAATTCCTGTCCTGCCACAAGGAAAGAGCGCAGGGCAATCAGCTGAGATCCTGAATGATCCCACAGGCTTTTACAGGGGGGAATCAGCAAACTGTTGGTAGAACAAGGCACTGGTTTGGGCTGAATTTCATTTTAATACAGTGAACTACTCCCTTTTCAGTATTTACAGATAAATCTGTATGGTCATATCTGTTTTTTCCCTCTGATTTTATATATATATATATTTATTAATTNTCCCCCTCTGCTGTCAGAGACATTTTCCTTGTGGCTTATGAAAATCAACATCATCTTTACAGCACAAAGCCTTGAGGAATCAGGGATTCAGGAGCAGGAACAGAGATGTTTAATGTTATTTTAGACATTTCACTATCAGTTTCATTTATCTCGATATCACTTGCTGGAGAAAGGGCTGTAAGAGCATATGGCAATACTTCTATTCATCAGGGAGCATTCATCCAATATTAGCTCTGAAAAGAATTGTCACATGTTAAATGCAAGCTGGAGCTCAAATTTCAGCATAATATTTAATATCTCTATAATAGCTAGGACTTTAAACCAAAATAAGTAAAATAAATATTAAAAAATATCAGCAACTAATGCAATGTAAGCCTTTGAAATCTACAATTCACTTCTATATTTGCCTCCATTGGTACCTGAAAGAGAATCTTACTGATTCCCCGTGGGTTTATAGCCAAAGTACAAACCATAAAATTATCAAAAGGCGTTTAAAAATCGCAGGCTGGAGCCTTAAAATTTTAAACCACATTTCAGAAGCAGCACTGGTATTTTTTTACAGTGGCAGATGATCTCCAGAAGAAGGAGATATAAACTGGGAAACGCCCAGCACTACATGATCGTGGGTGGAAACTGCAGGGAGATTTCATGCCATGGGTACCAGGGGTATTTTGGGGAGGTGATCCTGGTTTTTCTGCCACAAATGTCCCTGAGGACTGAGCATGGCTGCTGTACCTGGGGCACGCACGGTGCAGCTCGCTGCACTCACCCAAAAAATGGGAAATCAGTGGGGTCAGCTCAGTGGGTCGGCTCACGCGAGATTGGCATGTTCAATATCTGGGGGTTTTTGGTGGTTTTTTGCAGGTTCTGTGCAGCAGCAAAACCACAGCTGGGATTTTGGGGAGGTGATGCTGGTATTCCTACCACAGGTGTCCCTGAGGACTGAGCACAGGGGCTGTACCTGAGGCACACACGGTGCAGCTCACTGCACTCACCCAAAAATGGGAAATCAGTGGGGTCAGCTCAGTGGGTCGGCTCGCCCGAGATCTGCATGTTCAATATCTGAGGTTTTTTGGTGGTTTTTTGCTGATTCTCTGCAGCAACAAAACCACAGCTGGGATGAAGAGAAGCTGCAGCACCAATAGTGGCACTCCCCACACCGGCGCTGCTCCCAGGCAAGGGGTCCTTTCCCAGGAACATTTCGGGTGCCCTCCTGCTTCTACCAAATTTTAAACTGTCATTCACCCCTTCAGAAACATCATTTTCAACGTGAATAGCTGTCTTATTTATCAGTGGGATAAACACCTCCCAGGGAAACGCTGAGGATGTTCAGCCTCGTTCATTTCGCAGAAAAGGAACTCAGGGATTTGGCCACAGCACCCAAATTCCTCCGTGAGGTGGAAAGGGCAGGAGCTGTGAGGGGCTTGGTTTGCTCCACAACATAAATAAGGGCTGGAAGTTAAAAGTCAGAGGAAATCAAAGCAGGAATTGACACACAAATTTAAAAGTGTGGACAAACCACTGGGGGAATTGGGAGCTCCTTCACCTCCTGAAGGTGTTCATGCCACACTCAGTCCAAAATATTCCGTGACCTTGGACAAACTGGACAAACTGACATGTCCACAGCCCAACAACCACCACAAGTCCATCTTCACGTGTAGAGAGATGAATATGAATTGAGAAATTACTCCATTTTTATCTCCAAATTCTACCTGAAGTTTTGTGGGAAAAATAACCCCATTTTATTGCATTCCCTGTCTTGTTCCCCCTCAGGCTGGGGGGAGGATCCTGCAGCACTTGCCTCAAAATTGTAACTTCAGAGGTTCTGGCAAGCAGAGAATGAGCAAAAAAATGCTAAAATGAAGCCTCTTTATCTCTAAACATTCTCACTCCAGACACAAATTGAGCAATTACTGCCATATTAATTATACTCCAAATCTGGCCTTCATAATTCCTGATGATTCTCTCCCTTAATTGCACTATAGTCTAATAAATACAGAGAAATGGGTGGAAGGATGGGGGAAAAAGGAAAGAAGAAATATCCTAACACATGGACCCCCAAAGATGAACATGAAAATTGGGGATTTTAGAAACCTCTTTTCACAGAAGACTTTGCAAGATATTTTTTCTGAAGTCAGGATTTAGTCTCATCTGCTAACACCAGTTTCCAGATGAGAAATTCTCCTGATATCCTGTCCAAATTCATGTTTTGGTGATAAAATATGAACATGAATGCATCCTATCAGTTCTTTCTGTGGGGAATAAAAGGACAGCTGGGGAGCAGCACCAGAGCTGTGAATGCCTCGGTTTTGTTGCACAAATTGTGAAAAAGATTTATAACCTGTGTTTGATCTGGGATTTTCTGGGGGGGAGGCTTTATGTGCCAACCTATAAACCTCTCTTTCATACCTCTTTTTCCCATAAATTGTCCTTTGCCTGAGTGACACCATTAACATGGGTAATGAGAACAAACACCCAGGTTTATCAGCCAGAGAAAACACTAGAAACAAAGAATTGCAAACTTAAAAATAAAGCAAACTTAAACCCCACTTAGAATTCATGGTTACAAACTTGAGCAGTCTGGAACGAGCAGCCCCACCATGGAATTATTGGGAATTACCCAGTGTTTTATAGCCCTGAGCCAAGGCCCCAGTCTGCAGCTTTTTTGTGATGCCTCAGCACAACGGCGACTCCTCCTTCCTGCGCCCTGGGTTTCTGCTCCTCATCTGAGCAGATGTTTTGCAAATCATAAATTAAGGCCCAGCTTTATCGCTTCTCATTTCAGTGGCATTATTGGCCTTGTCGTGGCTCCCAGATATGGGATTTTATGATGTGTCCTAAATCCCCACTGGCCGTTTGTTAACTCCAGTTTAACAGCTCTGCCACCACCACCTTTTTTTTTATTTTTTTATTTAAACAAGTAACAAAATTTTCCAGGATTTTTACCTGGACAGTGAATTTACTCACTCTTATGGATAATGGTAAAATTCTCATTTGAATGCTTCTTACTCATGCCTGTATTATCTTCAAAATTTCACTGGATCCAACCACAATTAATTAATTAATGCAGAAAATAATTTGACTGCGCTTTGTTCACTTCGTCAATTGGGATAACACAAAATTCTCGTAATTTTTAAAACTTACAGATTTACGTTTCCTCTTAGGAATATACAATACATTAGGTGGACACAACTCTTTAGAAAGTGTTTTAAACATTAGAAATGCTTCCTTTCATTTCCTTTCCGTGTTTTAAATCAGTCTGCATTTCCATAATTATTGAGGACAGTGCCAGATTTTGCAGAAGAAAATACATGAGGCTAAAGTGATAACTCTCAAAGATCCCAAATGATTAATGAAAACTTGAAATAACTTGGAATAATGCAGATAATTCTGTGTGGGACAATTTTATTTATCCCAAATGCTGGACGTCCGGCACACTGCTCAGTGGAGCGCTCCATTTACTGCATAAATTCTACTTCCATAAACCATCAGTGGTGCAGGAACAAAGTGTAAAACACAAGGATGGACAGAAAGTTTTTACGAGAGCAGATTCTCAGCACGAGAGAAACTTCCCCTTTCTTCTCTCCATTCTTTTCCTTCAGCAGAGAAATTGAAATCTCCTGCAAGTTCTCTACATCCAGTTTTGAAAACTAATTTAAATAACTCACCAAGAATTCGACTGGATTTTTCTCACCCATGGCAAGAAGGATTTTGAAGCTAATTAGAGTGGGAATAGCTTCAAAAATGAGCTTTGCTGGCTGTGAGTGGAATAAGGGTTGGGACTGAACACAAGAGGGAGAACAAACCCCACATTTGCAGCACCACGTCTCCAGAGCAGGTCGATGCAATCCAGGAAGCCCAAAATAAAGAGCAGGGCTCAGATGGTTTAAACCAAGATGCTCAGAGCCAAGCAGAGGAATTTCAGTTCTTTGCCTCCACTTCCTAAGTGATCCTGAAAATAGGGGGGACTGATCCTTATCCTTCTCTCACACAAATTAAAATAGGGAGAAGGCATCGTGGTATCTGAAATCCCAACACCCATTATTATTTAATGAAACACATCAGCTGGAATAAGCCAGCTACAAATGTGCTGACCTCAAAGGTCAGGAGGGTAAATTGATATAAATGAAATTTCAACCCCCTGCATAACCTTTAACTTCCAGACCTTTAACCTTGTTGGGATCTTTGACCCTATTTTAGGTAGAACCCCTCCCCACTTAAAAAAAAAAAAAAACTATGAAAAGAACTCAGTAAGTGAAGCCTTCAATATTTTAGGTACCCGCAACTGAAATAAAGCATGGAAAAAATTTTAAAAAAGCCTAATTTGACAATGGCAAAATGTGTGACATTATTTAAGCAGCTCATTATGTGAAGCTTTCGAGTTGTTCTCTGAGCTCAGCTGAAGTTTTTGCTGCCCTCCTGCCCTTGTTAAGTCTTTGTGGTAAAAACTAAAGAGCTGGCTGTCTAATCAGAGATTAACAAGGCTGTTCTCAGCTTATTTGGGAACTCTACACTGCAGCAGCAGCAACACAAAAAGGACTTAAGTTAAAAAACTACCGTTAAAATATACACAAAGTTTGTCGGCTTCCTTTGAGAAGCGATGACTTATTCCTTTAATTTGACGTTTTACACATTCAATTCCACAGTAAAAATATTTCCAAGTAGCAAACTTTAAAGCAAAGCATCACTGAGCAAGGTTCAGAGCATGCTGAGGCTTATTATCCTTCCCTTAACGCCCTTAGATTTTGAATTATCTCCTGTGTTTATCTGGGAGTCGTTAAGGAAAGGAGCTGTGGCTGCAGAAATGAGTGGCAGCCAGAGCATCACTCCCTGTTCCCTGCTTCATGTTTGGAAATGGATGGGAGCCACTCACAGAGCCCAACCTCAAAGCTGCCTCTGATGAATTCCACCTGCTTTGGGCTCTCAAGGGAAAATCTTCAAAACCACAGCCCTGCTCTGGGGCTTCTGATGAAGTCAGGGCTGTTTTGCCACTAATTTCCCAGAGTAAAGGACTGGAAAACTGGTAAAAAAGACATTTTTAGTGTTTTCTACATCCCACCTGCATTGCCTTAGGGCTGTTGTAAGAGTTTGGGAACAAGGCACTGTGTGGGGGAAAACCTCCCCAAGATCGTTGATATTTGGTTTCCTGCCATTTGTAGAAATTCCCTGTGTTCACAGCTCCCCTGCCGGGCTCTGTGGGACTCTGCATCCCTCCAGATCCCAGATTCACCATTCCCTGGTGCCGAGAGCTCAGTTACCGTCCCCAAAATCCAGATCTCGGAGCTCTCGGCTGAAAGTGCCATCAAGGGTGCCCTCTCCTGGAAAAAAAGCAGCTTCCCAGGGTGCTGTAACCACTGCGTCCCTCTGCCACCACAGCAAGGACCACTCTGAGATACTGAATCCTCTTCAAATGATTATTTTTTCCAGATTTTTACTCCCTGGGGACAAAAAAAAAGTAAAGTAACCATTATTCAAATACCATCCAGTGAGCCAGGGCAGCCACACCATACAAATGTGCCTTAAATTTTAGCACTGTTGTCTCAGCTCCCAATTCCCAAAATCCTAAATCTGCCACTGGGATCTCCCACAAACAGATGCACCTCCAGAAATATCCTCATCTCTACCTGCTCTTTGGGATGAGAGGCTCTCTGGAACACTCACAGCAACTGACAGAGGAAATATTTTACAGTGCCATTCAGGAGACGAGCATTGGCCAGAACACCTGGCAAGCTAGAGGGGAAAATGAAAAAAAAAAAACACAACAACCCACAATGACACGTTTTTTATCTAAACAGCCCCCAAACCAGCTCAGAAATATCCTGACAAGTGCAGGGAGAGCAGGGTGTCAGGGTAGAAATGCTATTTTGGAAGGTATTTTAATGTCAGGACACTTTAGAAATGCATTAAAGCCACTTAAAGAAGAAGGAAAAAAGAGAAAAGTGAGAGGCTTCATCTCAGCAGTGCTGCAGCTGCTGCTCGTAAACAAACTCAGAATTATTCTGTGCCTCCTGTGGCTCTGGCTCACCAAGTGCCCCCCGAAGGTAAAGCTCACATTGCTCCCCCAAATCCGTGCCACTCCCAACCCAATTTCCAGCTCTGACTCAGCTCCCTGAACTCCTGAGCAAAGCCAGAGCTGCTCAAGCTCCTGCAAGTTCACAGCCTGAGGAGATGGAATTTTGGGCAAACAGAGACCACAAGAGAAACCCCACGGAACAACCCTCACTTTAAAAGGTCCCCGAGCCTCACTTTTCAGGAACTGATGCTGATGACCCTTGGAATTCCTCTTGCTGAAATAAATGCGGTACTGTGGACACCAGTGTGGAAATTCTTTAGTATCAGTTATTCTTTGTTAACCATCACTAATGTTTTTTTTAATGTTTCTGTATATAAATATTAAAATTTATTATACATTTTGAAAAGGCTCAGTGCAGTAGCAGAGGTCAAGCTTCACTTGTCTTCTGACTGAAATCCTTGAAAAAAGGGAGAGCACCTTCTTTTTTATGAATAAATTAGGGGATTTCAATATAGATATAACAACATTAAATGGATTTGGCCCGAGCACATTACAGCCATTGAATAAATCACTGTTTAACAGAGAAGAAGAGGAGACTTTGAAAAGAAATGTAATTTCATACAACTTCGTGACAGAATCAATTAATCAACTCAGTATAATTTCAGCACTTGTTGTGGAACCCATATTGGGGTAAGATACAGATCCCTGAAATATTTCATCATTTTGGGAGAGGATGGAAAATAAATTTCCGCAAGAAAGATCATGAGCTTGGGAATTGTCCATCTCAGGTGTCTGCTGAGAGCTGGCAGAGGTGCAGCAGAGGAGAGGAGCTCCCTGCAGCCCCACTGCTCCCGCTCAGGCACAACCGGCTTGGGCTCGGTGCAGAGGGGAGTGAGGAGAGCCACACAGAAATCTGAATTCTGGTGGGAAATCAGGAATGATCCTTGTGGCCAGTGGGAAGAGCCTATCTCCTCCTGATGCGTTAGGTTTTAGCTTTTATATTTTTCCAATCCTGCATTGCCCAGTGTGTGACTCTGCAGTCTCTTGTAGCTCGTGAGCTGCTCTCCCAGGCCAGACAGACACAACAAAGCTGCTCTGAGCTCACTGTTCAAGGGCACTCAGACTGTCCCAGGCCCAAAGGTGTGAGCTGGGGGCGCCAGAGAGGTGGGTAAATTGCAGAAATAACATCATTAGCTAAAGTTTTAATTGGTGAATTTATGCTGATATGCAAATATCAGTTCTATAACAGTGTGAAGAACTCATGACCTGCCGTCCATCTTGGGTCCATTTTGGAAGCAGCCTCTGGCTCCCCAGGGTGTGCCTTTGAAGGCCTTTCCAATAAATCCCTGCCTTTATTCCCTCACTCCTGGCTGGGCTCTGTTTCCAGGCAGCCACTCAAGGCACCACTCCCAATCCCACCACTCTCCAAGGGAGCTCATACTGTGCTTGTTTCCCTACTGAGACTATCCATGGGATGAGGAGAAACTTATTAGACCTAAAATAAAATTTGCTTTTTAGCATTGCCCAAGTCAGGACTTGACAAATATGGTGTCTTTTTTTTTTTCCTATTATTTTTTTTCCTATTTTTTCCTAAAAATTCATATTTAATCAAAACCATGGTATTTGACGAGTCATATCTTTATAATTTTGCTTCCCCTGCAATCCTTAATCTTGTCTGGTTTATTTATAATTTTCCTTCTTATACAATAACATCTTTTTAAAAGGGAGGAAAAGAGAAAAAAAGTATTGCAATTTAAAAAAAAATTATCAAATAATCACTGTCTTTTCCCAGAAGCTGAGAAGGTGAAGTTTTTATTTTCAATACTTACTAACCTCTGTAATTCCTCTCCAACTTGATCCAACTGCGAAAATTCCTTATCCAATTCCTTAATATTCCAATATCTACCTGACAAAATGGCAAATGATATTAATTTCCTAAGCAATTTAAATTAAAAAAAAAAACAGATGAGTTTATTCCTCATCAAATTCATCTTTTGTGTTCTATGAATGTTTTCTTTGACCTTCTTTGAGTCCTAAAAACATTGGTCTAAATTCATCTTATTTCACAACATAAAAAAAAAAAAGAAAAAAAAAGAAAAAAAAAGACATTTTTAAAGTTTAGGTAACTTGAAAGGTTTTTTTGCTGAGGTGAAGTTAAATTTTATCTGTGGAATGGGAGGTTTCTCCATTTGGCTGGGAAATCAGCTCCTATTTTGGCTCTCTGCCCCGTGCTGCTTCCTAAACACCGGGAGCTGGAGCATGAAGAAGAAAGACAGGGAAGATAAATAGGGTAGAGACTGCTTAAGGTCTCTGTAAAGTTTAATGAAAGATTTATCTCTTGAGGGTAATGTTCCTCTTTCTTCCACCGAAACAAGACTTTGATAACCTCTCATTGTGCACTTGATAAATTGCAGCTCCCAGTCATAACCGAGGGAGTGGAAAACGTGCGAGGCCAGAGCGAGGGCTGGTTCTGCAGGGCAGGTGCAGGAGCAGCCGCTGGCGCCCGGGGCGGTTGTAGCTGCAGGAATGAGGATGGAGGGGTGCACGGTGATGTTATGACACGAGAGGAGAAGGGTTCCTCCCCCTCTTTGGAGAGAAGGCGCACAGCCCTCGTGCACAACACCGCTAATTACAGCGGGCTGTTAATGACTGCTCATGGTGGAAGCAGCAGAGGCTGGAAAGGTTCGTTTCCCCCGCGAGCATCCGCGGAGTGACCACAGCCCTCTGCTTCCCACTCAGGGTCAAAGCTCGTGCTGCAGAACTTGATGCTCCAGGCACATAAATGTCAAACTCAGGCTGAGAAAACCCCTGGTTCACAAAGCCGTGCACGAGAGAGATGCTTTTGTACTTCAGCTTTTTCTTGTAATGCTCCAGATTGTTGGGTTTCCCTCCCGCCTTGATCTGGGACGGGGTCTCCCTCCCCCCAGGGGGACAGGGGGAGGGAAACCCAACACCAGATTCCAAAAATGATCCAACTGCAAGGAAAAAACCCATATTTTTTATTGGGAACAGAGCTATGAAGGCAGACATTGATTCTATTAAATGTTAGCAAGCATCTTTGAATTATTTTTTTTAAATAAAAACAGCAACCACAAGATCACCGTAGACGTACAAATGTAAAACATGCACAATGGTTTTGGTTTTGCTTTTTATTTATCTTGAGTAGAAAAACTACTGTAACACCTGGAGGCAACTGATCAGCAAACAGCAGGGCACTGAAAGCTTTCAGAGCTTTGGTCCAAATAATTACAAGATGAAAGGATTTAGTATGGCCCAAGAAATTAGGATTTGATATTTCCCCTCAATTCGTGGATAATCCAGAATATGCTCATCCACACCTCCACAAATCCACTTATAGGAGACAAAAGGAAACTTTTCCTGAGGAACAGGATTATTAATTTTGTTCCCATTTACAAATAGCTGATTTTCTGAATGCTGCATGGGTATGAATTACGGAAGCTGTACACCCACAGCCTAATTCTTTTCCAGGACAATTTATCCCTCATTCAGTACTTACCACTATTGCAGGCAATAAAAGCAATTTAAATTTCTCAAATTAAAGAGAACAGAAATTCTCCATGGGTCACTTAGAGATATGTTCGAAGTAGAGAGCTCTTTATGAGGCACAGGGAGACCTCTGGGATTGCACCAAATTGATCCCATACCACAAACACTTAATTTAATGTACCTTTTGCTGCTCGCTTTTAATGAAGTGATTATAAAAAGGGCATCTTACTTTATTAAGCATTAACCTTGCTGGCTGTTGGGTAAATCAGGAGATCAAAGAACTTGAAGGTCTCTAAATCCAAACGACTCGTTTGAAGAAAGGACGTGTGTGACCATTATTAGTGATTATTATTATCATTATTAACTGAAATCTCATCTTTGCAGGAAGGAGGAAGGAATTTTGTCCTCCTAGAAAGTCTTTAAAGGCAGCTCACAAAATGTGGTGTCCAGAGCTGTTTTACAAAAGGTTCTACAAGTCAATTTTCAGTGTTTTCTGTGGAATTCCGTTCCTGAAGATGGGACAGAGTCCATAACATTTCTGTCACAGTCACACCGATATGGAACCAAAAGTATATCTGCTTTGGACAAATACATCTACTTTGGAGATATCTGGGTAAAATACAAGCACATTTAAAATGTGTTAATTTAAGTAGAACATGAGATGGAGAGCAAACAGCAAGAATCAGATAAAAGGAGACAATAGACACTGGGAAAAAAATTAAAATCCAGGATATTGGCAGCTGAACTGAGGGGAAACAAACCCCAGGTCTTTGCCTTAGAATTTCTTGAATATTTAAAAAACCCCAAAACCTAAAGCCCAAATGATAATTTTTAAACTCAGGATTTCAGTCAGCAGAGGAGCCACACTGTAGATCCTGGATGCACTGGAGAGGAGCCTCCCCTGACTCTGAACTCACACCTGTCCGATCATTTTTGTCACTGCACTTAGAGCTGGAAAGTTCACGGGGAGATGTGCTCAGGCAGCCCCAGAGCAGCTTTTCCCAGAGAAGGGAAGGGCTAAGGGCAGCCTCGTGTCCTCATGGGCCACAGGATGTCCCTAAAATTATCACAGCCTGAAAGAACACCCTTGAGAAAAGTTCTCAGCTTTGTAAATAGTGAGATTCAGCCCCTGACTGCCCATTCTGACTCTGGGCTGGTCTAAGACAGACAGAGAGAGAAAATTTACTGTGCAAATTTACTTTAATTTATTTATTGCAATGCTGGTCGCGCTCCTGCTGATTTTGGCACCCGGAAAATGGGTTTGGACCTCTCTCAGCACTATTCACATGAGCATTAATTTCACAAAAGTACTAATTAAAAATATCAAGTGCTGTGTGTCTAAAGCAAAGGTCAAAATCAGTGCAAAAATCCAAGCCTACAGAAAACCCCCCAAACTAAAAAAAAAAATGCACACAAAAAAACCCCCAAAAAACTCGACCAGAAGGAAAAAAAATATTATTCTTTGTTGAGGGTAATTTGTCAGAAGGATCCCAAGAGGTGCTCTCTAAATGAGCCCCTGGAATGCTGTCCCAAAGCCAAAGCCATTGGCAGTTTGGAACTGAGAGCCTGAGATCTGTCATTAAGTGGTGACTTTGCCATTTCTTTATCTGAATTCTATTATCCGTGAGAAGGTCACTGTCACTTTTATTCTATGTCCCATCTCGGCCACCACTTGTTGATGAATGTCTATGAATGCAAATAACCCATGTAAAATGCACAATGGAAAATAAGGTATTAATGTTAATGAGTTCTGGACAAAGCTGCCATGTAATTAATGGGATTGATTTTTCTTTCCTGCCAGCTCAATTTTGTATTTAACAATAGTATCAGAAAACATTAATTTTGGAGAAACAAAAGAGGAAGCAAAGGGAAAATAGGAAAAGTGACAATCTCATTATTACTTGAAACAAATTTGATTTTGACAAGGGAAAAAACTTTATCCCTCTCAGCATTAACCATAAATTAACGGTTAATATTTCAAGCAAGAAATCATTTTGATTAAGAACCACACAGAGCAAAAAAAATTAACAAAATAATTACAGCCTTTTTATTTTATTATTAAGCAGTTAAAATTATGTAGCCCTTAAAATGTGGTGGCTTCTAACAGGCAGCACAAAGGGAAACAGTTTTAAACTAAAAGAGAAGAGATTTAGGTTGGATATTGGGCAGGAATTGCTCCCTGTGAGGGTGGGCAGGCCCTGGCACAGGGTGCCCAGAGCAGCTGGGGCTGCCCCTGGATCCCTGGCAGTGCCCAAGGCCAGGCTGGATGGGGCTGGGAGCAGCCTGGGACAGTGGGAAGTGGGAATGAGATGAACTTTAAGGTCCCTTACAACATTTTTTTTGTTTCCTTCATTCTCTTTCTCGACATTACCAAAATCTGTGCAGCCATTTAAACTCCCACTGAACAGGTGGATATTCCGCTGTCTTTGAGATGCTCATTTGATGCTGACCAATCTGTTTTCTTTTCACTCAGTGCCCTTTAATTCAGCTAAAAGCAAGGTGTAGCCTCTCACTGAGTGATTTCAGTACTGCAGGACCATTTATACACAAAAATAACAAATCTGCTGATTCACACATTGGCAAAAATTAAACAGGGAGGGTTCTACAGTAGCACAACTTCCCTTTCCCATCTTCCTACCACAGTGCAGCTTTTGGTGAGTTTATCTTTCACAGAAAGGTTATGATTGATGCGTAGGACAGAGCTACCAAAATCAGCTCCACCATCCTTATTAGCGTTATGAGAAGGAAAAGCATATTTTCATAGCCTAGACTGTGCTTTTGGAGCACTTATTGATTTCTTTATTGCTTGTCTGGTTATTACTAAGTAATGATTCCTGTATAATGGGATTATGGAACCCACTGAACCTTGATAAGATTCTTAAATATCTCTGACAGAATATTTATAACAAGAATCAAAAGAAAATAAGCTGTCACCATGCAGAATGTTATCCACAGAGGTGATGTAATAAAGGACAAATGTTTCTACCTTCCCGGAGCTGGGGAGAATTCGAGATTTAGCCAAAGGTACTGGGAATT
Organism: Dryoscopus gambensis; assembly: GCA_013389985.1. Classification (NCBI taxonomy): domain Eukaryota; kingdom Metazoa; phylum Chordata; class Aves; order Passeriformes; family Malaconotidae; genus Dryoscopus; species Dryoscopus gambensis. Next base: position 411,280 of record WEIT01030453.1, on the reverse strand, counting down.
AACCAGTAAATTCCTGCCTTGGAAACTCATGGACAGCACCCAAACAGATCCAGGGAAGCAGGGTCACATTTTTAAAGTCTTAATGAAAAACTTGTGTCCTTATTTATTCTCCCTCCACATGCTAAAAAAAAAAGGTTTAAGAAGTTCTGAATATGCCCAACCCCACAGTTGGATATTTTTAAAGATGAGAGGTATCTGAGAGGATAATTAGCTGGTAATGCTGATATGAGGAGGAATAGAAAAGGGAGGTTTTGGGTATGGTTACAAACCCAGAAGTGGTGCTGGAGTGATGGAGATCAATCACCTCCATGCAGAGCACTTCAGTACAGCCTCTGGAATTGTCTGGGGCTGGGGTCAGGTGTGATTTGGTCTGGAAAGGCTCTGGAAAGGCTCTCCTAGAGAGAGGAATAGAGAGGAGAGCAGGGATGCAGCCAACAGCCACAAAATGTGTGTGCAAACAGGGCTCTCACAGCACTGACTCACCAGGGGCAAGGTGGAAACGTCCCCACTTCCAGCACTTCATCCTTAAAACTCCAAATGGCAGGTTATTAAAATTCCCACTCGAAACTGATAACTCCAAACGAGGGGCAATGAGGGAAAACATCATTAGAAGGCATGGAAAATACATTTCTGGTCTATTTTTAATGTGAAATATTTAAAAGCAGAAGTGATAAGCAGTTCCAGAGCAGTGATTTGCTTCATTAAAGTTTGATTGGGAGGCGAGAAGTCCTGGCAGGACTGGGATGTTGGTGCTTGGGGAAATGCAGTGACAGGCACAACTGTCTCACATATTCACACACATAACCCTCATGTATAATTAAGAGAATTAAAATCTACATCATCCATGAGTAGAAATCTAAAAATATTCTAACTTTTTTTTTTTTTTTGGAAGAGCATCAACTTTGGCAGAAGTTTTTAAGTCAGACTAAAACATTCCCAAGAACATTTACAACTCTCCTTTCTTTAATTGCAGTACCCAAACGCCAGGTTTGCATCCCATTTCCAGTCCAGTGGTGCATGAATTAGGCTCATTAATCTTCTATCTGAGAGCTTTATTACTGCTTGCTAGGTGGGAATTGACACCACAAAGGTGTTATGAATTGGAGGAGAGCACTGGTTAGAACTGCAGCTTTCCCAGGTCTCGTACTGAGTCGTGTCTGACACCAAAACATCTGCAGAAATATCTGTGCTAACCTGCCTGCACCCCCTTTTAACAGATTTATATTAAACCTTTAGTATTACATTAAATACTCATGTCTGAAACGTGGGACATTGTTTTCTCCCTGGAATCAACAAGTAAATAACATTCTATCCATATTTGTTAGCAGTGAGATTACTCAAAATTAGTGTATTTGGGGGAATATCTCCAACTACTTCTTAGCTGAAGTCAGCACAAGATTCTACATTTGTGTTACAGATATTTCGCTCACAGGAGTGTTCTCAGGGGTGCTCAGAGAAACCACCAACTCTTATTTTTAACTTTATCCCCACGTATTCCATGCAATGAATTACAAGTGTCTTAATGTGACATTTCAGTAATAAAATACCAGAGTGTAAGTAAAGAGCTACGAATTAATTCTTCGTCCAAAGTGATGAGTATTTCCATGTGCACTCTGAAATATCTCTTATCCGGAGAGGGTTTTTTCTACACAATTACAAAAATCAAGTTTGCTGTAATTCTTTAACATTACTGATCTCTGCCTGCTAATTTTACCAAGAAAAAACCAACTATACTTGGTTATTTTCTGAAAAGGGCTAAATCAAGTCATCCCTAAAATATTAACAGTGGTAGCAGATTTACACAGACCCCCTTTTCTGGATGTAAATGCTCAGAAATTCAGGGATTTATATTTACCACCTCCCCTGCTGTTCTGGAATAATACCAGTTATTCCTCATGAAGAACAGGTTAACTTTCCTATTTCCCACTTTGTCATCTAATTGCAAAACACAAGCCTGGAATGAACTCGTTATATGAATTTTCCTCTCCAGACCTTTTTCGTGTCTCGTATTTTTTCCCTGATCATTATAATTCATCTGAACATGACATTTAACTGAAATCTGCTTGTATTGGGAGAATGATTTATATCCATCATGGAAAAAAACCTTAGAATATTGAGAAAGCAGTGGTTGAAACACCCTGATTAACTGAGGCTTGCAAGGAAGGGTCTATTCCTTGGACTAATTTATGGGGTAGGGAAGGCAACATGATCTTTACCCATTTCACACCACTGCAGTCCCAGTTTCTAATATACTGGAAGCTTCAGGGATTTTATTCTTCAATAAATCATCATTTTTTTGAGACATTATGCCCCAAATTCCAATCAGCGGGTTTGATGGCTGGCGGGATTACTCTGCCTGTGAGGGGATCACAGCCAAGGCCTGGTGATGAGCCTGGGCCTTCCTCGGGGAGGGGATGCTCAAAGTGCTCCTGCTATTTATGCCTTCCCCCTGACAAATGGGAGCTGGACACATTTATTCAAGGAAAAGGCAGAAATGGGCAATAAAATCAAGAGAAATATTGTTTCAGTAACTACAGAAGAAGATCAGTTTGTTCAAGGAACACGTCTAACGGGAAGAAATAGCTTTTTCTGCTGGCAACCTTCCTCTTGCAGTTCTCAAGGACAAAATCCAAGCAATTCATCTGCAGATTTCAGTCATTAATCAAGAGAGACACGATCGTGTGGAAGATGTAGTCTAGACACTGACAATCTTCTTTGGTTCACACAATGATGAAACAGGAGATCTAAAAATGTGTGAGCTGAAACCTTCAAAAATAAAGTGAGTCTAAACCAAGCATTTGGTGTTTCAAGTCAGAGATTCTTTATGTTCCCTTTCCAAGAAATATGTGCACTCCGCTTCCCTGGATTCACCCACAGCTCCCAAACAGGACTGGCTGTTTTGCCCTCCTGATGGCCACACCACAGCCATAAAGGCTTCAATTTTGGGGTATGATGAACTATAAAACACAAAGAAATTTGTCATCCAGTTAGGTTGCAAACACTTGTTTTGTATCTGCTGTACAGAACACTTTTCCCACTTCAAACTGATTTATCTGTCTCATTAGGAGCGAGAAAAACTGAGACTTTCTTGATTGCTGATTTCACAGACAGTGCTACCACTCATGAGAAATGCCAAAATTTCACATTATCAGCAAAGCATTACGCAGATGATGATGGGCGTGCTGTCGTTTTGCGTGGTTAAGGCACTGATATCTCAGCCACCCTACCTGGAAATCCTGAGTCCATGTAGAACCTGCATAAGCTGCCCCTACATCCAGCACTACTTTATAAATTATGAATGAGAGGTTCTGGTCACCTAAAAGCCCTGTGAAATAGGAGTTCCCTGACAGCTGAGCAGGTTATCACCACTCCACAGGGCTTTACAGCTGGTATAAAACATGTTCTGCCAAACCACATCCAGTTCCAGCCAAAGGAGCTCGGGGGATTTTCAGCATTGCAGGAGGCGTGCAGAGCACGGCAGGGAGCTGGAATGGCCTGGAGAGCCTGTCCTGGAGCCCAGCCCGCCCTGCAGAGCTGGTGCTGCCCACTTGGGTCACAAATGCAGCAAACGATTTTATATCCAGGGCCTCAGACATAAAGCTTCTCTAGAGATGCTTCTGACCCATGGAAAAATTATGTTTGCTGGCTTGACATATTCTAAAGAACAGCAAGAATGAATGGGGGAGTGGGAGGAAATTAAATCAGAGATAAAATTTATGTAATCCTTTTCCATTTGTATCAGTTAAAAAATTCATGTATAAGCATCAATACATAAATCAATGTATAAAATAATCCCTCCTTGATAGGTTCTCGAGAATTAGATTTTGGGGCAGGGCTCCAGCAGAGAAAGATGGGAGGAAGTGAGTCTGGAAGAAAGGATGAGGAGAGGAAAGTGCAGAAATCCACCCCACTGAGGTGAAGGGTGACCGAGCCACAGACTTTCCGCCAGGCCTCTGGGGAGGAAAGGACAGGACTTGATTGCATCAAAATTTAAATTAAGGCCAGAAAAACCTTCAGCATTGATGTTCTAAAAAAAAGCACACCCTCACCAGCTTTTTGCTTTTCAGAAACTAAATATGTCCCCCAGTTGCAGAGACAAGCCCGTGACAGAATGCAAAGTATAATCTTCATGTATTTAAGATAAATTTAGTTATTTAGATAAAATTGTGTGATGCCAAAAATGTTTTCTCATTCTTTTACATCTCCTTTTGCAAGTGACAGTAGATTTCAAACTAGAACTCTTTATGAAATGTGATGCTAAAGATGTTACTTGAATATGCAATCACAATGCCCTTAATTTGTTTTTGGACTGAAATGTTTCACACATTTCAAAGCAAGTTCTAGTTATATCTGTTAACCAGAAAACTCCTCCTGACACAGTGGATTTCCCAGAAGAATTATGATCAGTGGAAAATGAATTTAGCACAGACATAATTACAAAGTAAGAATTCATCTTGTCAAATCATGTTGAGATTAAAAAAAGCCCCAACAACTACACAAAACTAAAAAACCCAAGATTAGAAAGTTACTCAATCAAATGGGGCCTTCTGAATCCACTTAATTCCAAGGAAACCATCTTCTACAGATATTTAATGTCCTCTCTCTGCTCCCATAGAAGTGGCGAGCAGAACCTCTGATAGAATATTCAACAGAACACCTGCCAAAACTGGTTTTATCAACATAAATCAACAATGTGACGTTTCTACTTTTGTGCAGAACCATATCACAATTAAAGGCTGCTCCTTGAATGGCCAGGAGAACAAAAAAATACACCACCATACCTATTTGTTTGTTATTTTGCCAGATATTTTTTTAACCAAGATTCCAAGGATTAGTAGCATTTTTGACTTAGGATGTCATCAGCGACTCAAAATATCAATGTCCATAATTCCAGCAAGTAAATTCCTCCTTAGGATTTTTACAGCAGACCTGTAGAGCTGCTTTAGTCTCTAACCAAGATATTTAAGCAGATTTTTCTTCTTTAAACATACATCAGTTATTACATTATGATACCTGTTATATTTCCTTAAAGCTCAAAAGGAATCTCTTGAGAATAATGCTCATTATGATGAGAGAATTTCTGGCCAACTTTAGGTCAAGCTCTAGGATTTGTTCAGATCTGACAGAGTGCTACATTTGGTTTTTATCAGGTCCTCTTCAGCAGATGTGGAATATTTAAATTTCCCAATAAAGAAAGATGTAAACAATGCACAAACCCAGTTCCATAATGCTTCTCTTCCTTCCTTGAAGTGACTTTCCATTTTTTTCCTTCCTTGAAAAAATTCATTTATATTTACTAAACGCAAAACCAATCCAAAACTTGAAGGAAAAACATCTTTGAACCAAAAATCCTTTTGGTACATCTGACTCTCATTACAACACAAAATCTGGAAGAAAAAATTAATCCTTGTTTCCAATTAAGTCCAAGTTGAAGGAGTATTTTTAAGATCAGAAATATTTTACTCACTTGCAATAAATTTTGATTAAATTTTGTCCTTCCAATTCCAGAACAAAAAGAACAAAGTTAAACCCCTCAGCAGAAATTGGCTGATATTTGAATTTGCCAATGAAATATCAACAGAATCCCAAATACTTGATTTTTTTTTTAAGAAAACTTTAAAAAAGTTTGTTACAGTAAAAATGGGGCTGGCTGAATGTGCTGGTGAGTGGAACAATATAAATCAGTATTTTGGATCAAAATTATATACTAAAAATTCACTTTTAAACTGAGATTATCCTTGAAAGAGTTGAAGCTGTGGCTTAATTCCGAGCAGGGTTTTCCAGCAGCCTCCACAGGGAGCTCTGCGCCCACTCTGCCTCTGCTCCCCAGCGAGGGAAACCTGAGAGGATTCCCAAAAGCGTCAAGCCTGAGCTTCACAACGTCAAACTTTTGTTACTTTAATGCATTTTATTCATGTTTCATTTTATCCTACCTTTAGAGCCTGATCAAAGGTAAATAAAATAATAAACAAGTGGTGCAGAGAATCCAATTTCTGCTCTTCAGAGTGGCGGAGCAGTTCTGCTTATTGTGAGGCAATCAAAGTTTCACAACGTTCCAGAATTCACATGCTCTATTCTAACTTTAACGGGATAAAATAAAACAGCAGCACTTTATCCCAAAAACAGCAGCAGGAGGGGAGCTCCTGCCAATCCAGCCATGGAATACAGATGTTTGCCAGCAAAGACCATTCATCTGCTGCTTGTCCTGACGTGATTAAAAATAAATTTGCAGTGCAGAAATTAATGACTGCAGAAAGCTCCAGAGGCACACACTGAAGCCTGCTCACATCGCTGCAATGATAAACGGAGCCCTAAGTGGATAATATGGATCACAGAGATCCTAAAGCAGCAATCTAACAGCTGGTCAGGGGAACAAATTTTACGGGGGAGAGAGGGGTAGGGTGTGATCACAGCTCCCAAAGTCATAAGTCATAAAAAAATGGATCATGGAGTCATAAATGCAACACCAACAAGGCACGTGTAGGACTGCTGCTACTCACTCCTGCAGGACTGGAGCTGGGCTGGAGCTGGTGAAATGAGTAAAAGCACACAGCACAACGGAAAATGTCCTTTTCCACAGGGTTCTGCATCACCTGACAGGTGCTTTGTCACAAGAATCCCATTACAAGCACGGTGCAATTACAGCTATTTTCTCTAGTTTTCAAAATTACATTAATTTCTTTTCATAAAGTGGAACACATCCTGAAGGCCTTGTAAATAAAATGTCTTTCTTCTAAATAAATACCTCACTGGAACCTTGCCTAGCTGCATCTGGAATAAAGCAAAGCCTTGTTCAATGCCTGCTTAAAAATACAGAGAACGATACCGAGCTAACATAGCATTTTTACATTTTCTAGTGGTTAAAAGGAAAAAAGAGAAGATAATTTAGTGTTGCTGTGTTAGAAAGGAATTGTTCCCTGTGAGGGTGGGCAGGCCCTGGCACAGGGTGCCCAGAGCAGCTGTGGCTGCCCCTGGATCCCTGGCAGTGCCCAAGGGAAGCTTGGATGGGGCTGGGAGCAGCCTGGGACAGTGGGAGGTGCCATGGCAGGGGTGGCACTGGGTGGGCTTTGAGGTCCCTTCCCTTTCCATCATTGTTTCCTGTTACGCTTGCCAGGACCCCACACCAAAGCTCCGGTGCAATCTGCATTCCCTCTCTCACCTCCAGCCTTCCTCAGCTCATTATTCTTATTTCCAGCTGTTTCCAGCCGTGATGTGAGTGAAGCCTTGTCACTCGAGGACACGATAAAAGACACGTATGCTCAGGTTGAGTTCTCAGGGGAATAATCCCAAGATTTTAATTTCTCTCCCAATATATATACACCTCTGAACATGACAATGGATTGGGAGATGAGGTTGACACCTCTTCTTCCAGAATGGCTGGACAGACAGTCCATCAACCTTTCTCCTCATGAGAAAGGAATGAAAAACACAGAAACAGTTATTGACTGTTAACATCAGCTGTTATTTACATTAAGCTGTGAGAACTCTGCTTCTCTGACTCCAAAATATGTGAACATCAGAAGGCGGAGAAGCAGGGTAACATCGCCTTAGCAAGAATTAACCATTGTGGCTGCTCTTGGAGGACAACCATGAACTGCTCAGCCTTAGCCCTCAGGCACGTGGCCTTTCCTTTTAACGTCTTCCCTTCTCGTTTGCCCAAGGAACGGGTTAACGAGAGGAACACCTTCCCTTTTCCCAGCAGAAGCAACTTCCAGGACCATTCTGTTATTGCTCCCGTAACCCATCTTTCACACCAGCCATCATAAAACATTCATCCTTTCCCCATTTACTGCTGGCTGATGTAAAGATTTACAGCCGTGATTCCATAACAGAGATGTTCACAGAGAGCTGCAACAACATCACAGGGGCTGAGCCGTCCATGCTTTACATCCCATTTTGAACTGAAAAACACCTCAGTTTTTAAATCTATCAGTGCTCTTCCCTTAGGAAAAGGAAGGATCTTTAATCCATGTTCTGGATGTTCATAAATCAAAATGGAAACGCTAAAATAGTTTCATAAATTTGAGCATTTAGACACAGAAATATTTCTAGTGACTTGTAAAGAAATATTGATGTCTTTAACATTATTGTATTTATACTAGAATAAAAATTCTAAATTATTCTGCAAGAAAGAATAAAAACTAACATTGGATCAGAGAAAAGTATTTTAGCTCTTCCAAGGTTTTTCTTCATAACCTTGACAACCTTATTCTCTATGAATAACATATTATGGGTTTGCATTTTGAATGAAAACAGCTCCAGAACAGGTATGGATAGTGTTTTCAAAATCCTAGGAACACTTTTTCTGACACCTCCAAAATATTTCTAATTCTTGCATTATATATTTGACAAAATTAATGCTCCCTGAAATTAAAAATTCCCTTTCTTTCTGAATGAAACCTCCCTGACCAGGTTTACACCCAATCTGCTGACTATTAGTCCCAAGTTGTTGAAATTTCCTTTAAACAAGTTCTAAGCACCACATCAAAAAGAGCTGATGAATACCCGGGAGAACAATTCCCATCCTTTTCACACAATGCAACCATTTGAAAGTAGGTTACATTGTTCTTTCTTTCAGAACTTGCCCAGTGCTCACGCCAGGAATCCCAAATGAGTTGGGTTTGTTCCTTTATTAAAAACCAACAGCACTTGGGGCCAGGTGAGGGGAAAACCTTCCAGGAGGATTTGTGGGGCGAGGAACCACAGCACAGGTGACAGGGAGAAGAGTTGGATCCACTGGAATAACTGAAGTGCGACTCCACCTGTAAATAAGAGAAACTCGAATACTCTGAAGATGAACAGAGTTTCGTCTTTAGAGACTCAGAACCTCAAACAAGCTGAAAAACGTGGTGGAAGGTTCAGAAACTGATGGTTTATGGGGGTTTTGCCTTAAAACAGCTTTTAAGGACAGCATCTTTAACTGCCTGTTAAGTCTTGCTAACATGCAGGACTTGAAAAATATTTTCTCCATTTCCCTCCTGTTTCCATTGCAGATCCCACTCCTTTTACACATCAGCTGGGCAAATTTGCAACCAGCAAAAATCAGCATCAGGCTATTGAGTGGAAAGAAAGAGTGAGGATTTACAGGAGCTACAGATCCCGCACTTAACTCTTCAAAATAATTCCATTTTCTTCTCTATCCTTCTTTCTCCATTTCATATAATTTTGCATGTGTTCTCCTATTACCTGGTGAAACTTAAAATGTCTCCATAACGGCATCATTTACTCTGCTTGGCTCTATTATTCTTCTTTGGCCTAAAAGACCATTTTCATGGCTGTCCCAGTTTTCCTGAAGTCTTTGCTGGAGCATTCTGTGAAAGAGAGCAACAAACCCCCTATTCTTCAAAACTCCAGCGATGTTGCACATTAAAAAATTATATGTGTTAATCAATAAAGTGTGAAAGGGCTGATGAAACAGACTGCCTTTTTCTGGGACAGTAATTTTGCTCCATGAATTATTTATCAAGGCCCATGAAGCAGAAGCAAAAGATTGGAAAGCACAGAGCTCACCTTATCACTCACCAGCCACAATGAAGCCATAATCATTTGCTACATGCTGGGACATCAAAGAACAATGTAATATCCTGGCATGTAAAAATGTATTTTAATATATTAAAGAAATTAGTCCCTGGTGAGTTCCTGTGTTTCTCTCCTCGGAGAGCCAATACCATTTTTGCTGACAAAATGAGAGTTTCCTCTGAGCTGCCTTGCCAAGGCACCGAGGAGAAAAGTTGGAAGTGAGATGTAAAAGGTTGACTCTGCAGATGATTTCAGGCTTGTGGTAGGCAAAGAAAGGCGAGCTGGAAAATGACTTCCCAGAAGCCGTGCAGCAAATGGGCACCTTTTAAGCTTATTATTTATATGTGATGGAACCTGTTTGAGGAACGAAAATTAAAACCGTTTATTAGGGTTTGGATTTGGCTTTATATTTTTTGGTAATAACTCAATTCTATACTTTTTGTGTTAAGGAGGAAAGCTGAAAACAGCACATAGACTGCGCATTGTTAAAACAGATCCCTCTTTTTTGTGGCATCTCCAGTAAAAATTACAGCCTGGCAAACCAAAACACATCTGAAGTCCTTGGGTTGGTTAAATTTTTCTATCTGTGTTGCCTCTGTTGTTGTTTTTCCCCACGCAGTTCTCAGGTCAGAGGTTCCTGGATATATTTCTTATTATTCTTGACTTCACACTAAAGGGACTGCTTGATATCCTAAATACAGACCCAAACAGGACATAGAAATGTTTATTTCCATCCAACTGCCTACCTGAACCAAAACCCTTCTGATAATGCTTCTGTATTGGCTGTACAGTGAGCTGGGAATATTCTCCTACTGATAATTTCTGAATCAAGAACTGCAAATTTCCAATGCCAAAATATCTCACATACATGCACTGATTTTGCTTTAGAAACCCTGAAAGGATCAAAAATATCAAAACATTCAGATTTGCTATTTTATAAATAAAATTCTTGGAGTAATTACAAAGTCTCTGGGTTTGTAAGGATATCTACCAGGCTTTATTAAGCAAGCTGGCAGAGGAAAATAAAAAAAACCCTTTCTTACTCCCTGCCAGTGCTTCATTTTGGATCAAGGATGTGTTAATTGCATGTTTTTCTGTTTGAATTTCAATTTACTATTTATAAAACTCAAGAAATTCTTTTTTTTTTCTGATATATTCCTAAATACAAGGTACCAAAGAAAATGGAGATGACATAAAGCTGATACAGTTCCATGTTTGGAAGAGGAAAACTTAACGAATATTTGGATCCCTACATTAAATTCAGGGCAGTGTAGGAACAGCAAAATTTGCTGGACTGTGTCCCCTCCATGCTCTCCGATTTGTCACTGTCACACACCCACGTGCAACTCACTGCGAACAATGAACCAGCCCACAGAGAAAAGATAAATAAAAGCTTCACTTGCATGACTCAGAAGCTGGATAGACTGAGGCGACACCTTTCACTTCCCTTCTGTCACAGCATCACCAGCACAAGCCCAAAAAAATCACATCTTGGGGTCAAAGTGGGTGAAAGGAAGAAAGAGAAAGGAAAAACTTTAGGCAAAAGTCCATATTGGGTTAAGGAAGGCACAGTTACAACTCACTCACTCGACTTGGCCCCAGCCTGAACAGCCCAGGGGGAAAAATATTAAATACAGTTCTTTTAAGGCTGAAAGTCTTGGCACACACAACAATCATTTCATCTCTTTGCCCCTCGTTTTTGAAATTGAACTTATCTAAGGAAAAAGTACTTCAAACACAAAGATAAAAAGCTGCCCAAACATCTGAGGCTCCTCTGCATCACTGCACGACAGCCACACCTGGAACATTCCCAGGCTGGGGATTGCAGGACTTGCAGCCACAGCTGTGGGAAACACAGAAAGGTGAAAAGGCCCTTAAGGTGTGGGAAAAAAGCAGGTTCCAGAAAATGAAGCAGAAGAATTTAGGATCCGCTGTACAAGCTAGAAGACAGAAGAAGATACACTTATAAAGTAGAGCAAGGACACTAACACAATGGTTAGTTTCTAGGTCTAGCTGAGAAAGGATTTGAAGTAGCAGAAAATATGCTTAGCAAGATAGATAAGTTAAATCTTAATGGAATATTGTGCGCTATTATATAAGGCATACAAGAAAGTATTGTTTTAAAGAAGATGTACGTGTGTGCATAAGGATAGGCTAAAACAGTTGTCTATAAACTTTAGAAGCTTGTTATTGGCTAGAAAGCCTTTAAGAACACTCTGTAACCAGGAAGGTTTTGGATGCCCGCGGCTACGTGAGCTGTGTAACATCTCCCATGTCTCAATTCTGTATATGAGACTGATGCTGGAATAAAATAATGGAATAGCTCCTGACGCGTTTGCCCGGTCTCCCCATCCCATTTGAGCCTGAGGAAAAGAGATTGCACTCCGACACACAGCTCCCACAGACAGGGGCCCATGTCTTGTGAGGACACCTGGGCATCAAACGGGACTGTGATCCCACCACCGAAATACTGAGAAATAAACGTGGCATTTTTTAAATTCTTTGTCATTTAAGTTTTGTCCCTTGCTTCACAATGCTGCCTGTAATCAGAGGAGATTAAAATCACCATGGAATTACTGAGTGCAAGTTCTGCCCGACCCTCCTGAGCTATAAAGTCAAGGCAAAGCTACCAAATTTACTCTTTTGGAGCAATGGTAAATATTTATAGCTATCTTTGGAACCCTAAGTTTTTCTTGAGATCAGTTTGCCTTTGCAGTCACCCCTTTCTGCTGCCAAGGACACAGCTGTAAAGCCACCCCGGTGGAATGCAGCATTCCAGAGTGGATTAGAGCAACTGCCAGGGAAAACCCTTCTCCAGCACATTCTGCAAGCTCATCAATCAGCTCTGAGACGAGGCTAATATCACACTTAACCTTTCTCTGTCATTTTTGCCGTTCAGGAATTGTTTGCAGGAGAACTCCAGGTGTCATTCCAATGGGGACTGTCAGCCCGGGACCCAGGAAAACTCCTGCCAAAATGTTCCTGTTGCTGCTTCTGCCTTCTTTCAGCAAGATCCCTCCTGAAAAGTTGCTGATGAAGTTGCTGAAGGTTCTCATTAAGCACTGACAGGCATGACAACAAAATTGGGCTGGTGACATCTCAATGTCACAGCACATGAACATGCCATCGATATTTCCTGAACACCAAACCAGAAAAAAAAGGTTCTCCTGAGAAATGCACTTCCAAAGAGGAAGCAGTTCTGAAGCAATCCCTATTAAAATGTCAGAAATATGCACAATATTAGAAAAAAACCACCGGAAAATGTGGCTGCGTCCCTGAAAAACATGGGCTCATTCATCTTCAACAGCAACCTGATCATCTGCTCATAATCTGACAGGCTCCAAAAGCCAAACTGTCCATTTAATGTGATGAATCCAATAACTTTTAGCTGTACTGAGATAAAACTGTGGGGAAAAGCTTTAAGTGCTGCTTCAAGGATTTTTAATATGTACATCCACCAGTTATTTTAACATCCACTTTTTATTTTCTTACTGTCTACTGGCTCATCCCCTTTTTTCCTATTTGTTTGGACATTTTTGCGTTTATTGTTTAATTCTAAACAGATATTTAATATTTAGAGTTGCGGGAAGTGTCCCTACACCCATTAAAACCTAAACTGCAGTAGTTTTATCCACACTGATCCTTGTGCATCCCTTCCAGCTCAGGATATTCCATGATTTTGAGAACCCAGTGTCAACTGGAACACTGAACTACACATTTATATGATTATAATCAATGCTGCAACATTTGTTTTTCCTTCCCCATCATCAACTGAACTTTGTTAGTGTTGTTCCCTGCTTGGTGTTTTGATTTCCACCCCATATATTTCACCAAGGATTGCGAACCACTTATTCCTAAAAAACGAGCAACATTTCCCGCCGGGCACCAACAAAATGCACGGAGACATTTTTTAATTGCCTATGAATATTCAAACCCTCATTATTGTTCCTAGTTTATAATTATCATATTCCCCTGACAGAAACATGCAGCACACAATAAAAAATGCAATCCATTAAAAATGTTGACATTCACGTTCAACAGTTTTCCCGATTTTTTTTCTTTTTTTATTAACTAGCAGGCTCTTTATCTTGGCTATTAAAATCATTCCTGGAAGGCACTTTGTTTCAAATTTAGCACAGTGTATTCCTCCTGTAAAAGGAGTTACAACAGTCTGGATAAACATTAAAAACATTGTCTGTTACAGCACCCCTTAAAAATCACGCAATATCATAAAATTATCTGCAATTCTCTGGAAATTCACTTTTCAGGAACAGAGATTGTCCTCTGCAGCTGAGATTCCTGCCTTTACAGCTGACTGTCCCGCCAGAGTCCAGCTCCTAAAATCTGAAATAACTTAGAAATGAGCAGTATTTGAGGTCTCCTCATGCACCTGAGGAAATGACTGTCAAAGCTGCCCTAAAAACTGAGCTTTAACTGTTTAAGTTGTCAGTCTTGGTCAATTTTGGGGTTGCCACCTGTCCCTGAAGAAGCTCATTGCTCCAGGGATTCCTTTCACAGGCTGGAGTGGAGGAAAGAGCTGTTTTTCTGTGGTGGATCTGGAAAACCCTTCCAAAATCTTATCATCAAGAACTTCATCCAGGATGCATTGGATATCCTGAATCTCAGACTGCAGGCAGGGGGATTTGCAGGATTTGCAGTCTGTCCTTTTAAACTGGATTTTCATGGCTCAGGCAGCTGAAAATTGAGCTGCAGAAAGCAAGGAGGAATATGGATATTGAACAAAATTTGGAAAACTAATAATTGGCACAAACAACAACATGTGACTGCTTCTAAATCACTGTAAGCTTCAAATCACAGAAGCACAGAATGGTTTGGGTTGGAAGGGACCTTAAAGGACATCTCACTCCACCTCCTGCCACAATAAACTGCATCAGTTTATTCAGAACCCTTCTGCAGCAGCCCAAAGTGCAAAATAATTGCAGCACAAGGTACGATATAACTGCTATATAATAATATCAAAATATTGGCCAATAATAGGAAATATTACTGGGGGCAAACCCTGGCAATCACTCAATAAAAGGAGTTAGTTCTGCCACGTAACAAACATAATAAACTGTGTCTGTTATTCCCCAGCAAAACTTGGAATTTCCATTTGCAAAATATAAGGAAGGAGTAATGAGCAGAAGGGGTATTTCTATTGCACTGAAAATGAGCTGTTCCAAACTGAAATTAAGTTCACAGTTTGGAAACACTGGACGTGGTTACACAATATTTCTAGGATCCAAATTAGGATGCAAAAGATCAGGCAGTTTTCCCTGTAGTCCAGGTTTAGGCAGAAATCAGACTGTGGCCATTATTTCCAGTCCAATAAGGTGAATCAAATCATGCCAGAATACTAAGCTGTCTAATGAAAAAGGATGCAGAGTCAGACAATGATCCATATTTAGCACTGATAAAGCAGAGGATGATACCAGTGAAGCATGAATTAACACCTGAGGCATTTTATTTCACTGAAAATTGAAAATTATAATCTTGCTATTGTTAAAAACAGATGGCAGAGCAAGACAAAACAGAAATCCAAAGCAGCAGATGTGGCAAAAGGAACAAGGAAGCCCCTGCATTTCAAACAGAACTAAAATGCTAATTTATTATGTCATTTCTGCTGAGTTCTGCTAGAGAAGAGTAAGGCAGACTGCCTCATATTTCTTGAAGGAAAACAAAGAAAACTCAGAGAGTTTTCCCTAAACAGATTTCTGGGAAGCAGCAGTCACAGAGAGGGATGAGGCAAAGCTGACTTCTGGTCTCAGGAACATTCAAAGGGAATTCTGAAACAGTAAAGCAGGAGAGAGTTTAAAACCAAGAGTCAGAATGTTTAATAGGTTACTGTCCCAGGTTACAATGTATTCCTATAACCATCTTCATGAGCTGTTGAAACCAGGTGTGGCAATGTTCCCTGCCTCCTCCCTCCGGACTATCTCCGGTTAATGGGCCCATCAAGGCCTTGCCTCATGACCCATGGATAACTCACAGATAACTCGCCCCTGGACCATCTCCTGTTAATGGCCCCAACAATGCCTTGCCCATGACTCACAGATAACTCGCCCCTGGACCATCTCCTGTTAATGGCCCCAACAATGCCTTGCCCATGACTCACAGATAACTCGCCCCTGGACCATCTCCTGTTAATGGCCCCAACAATGCCTTGCCCATGACTCACAGATAACTCGCCCCTGGACCATCTCCTGTTAATGGGCCCATCAGTGCCTCGCCCACAACTCACAGATAACTTGCTCCTGGACCATCTCCTGTTAATGGGCCCATCAGTGCCTTATCTCACCCATTGTGAGATGCTCTGCCCGGGGGAAGGAGCCAAGCATTCCCACCTGGATAAAAGTTTGAGAGTTCTGCAACAGAGGACAGAGCCTTTCCCACTGGATTCCCAGAGGACAGGAGCTACACAACCACCACTGGACTTTCCAAGGAGGACCAGACCTTTTCTACAAGATCACTGCACCAACAGAACCACTTCAGCGAGAGCTGCAGCTCTCACCTGATCGGGCTGCTGCCCCCACCCTGCCCGGCAGGGTGCCAGGTTACCCTGACTCTGTCAGGTTAAACCAGTGTTTCTGTATTATTGCTTTGTTATATATATATCTATTAGTAAAAGAACTGTTATTCCTATTCCCCATATCTTTGCCTGAAAGCCCCTTAATTTCAAAATTATAATAATTCGGAGGGAAGGGGGTTGGATCTTCCATTCCAAGGGAGGCTCCTGCCTTCCTTAGCAGACATCTGTCTCTTTCAAACCAAGACAGTTACTTTTCAGACCTTGAGAGGAATTCACTTCTTTTTTTAAACACAGATAGGAAAAGTCACCAAAATACTTTTAAGAGACAACAAAACCCTGTGGGTAGCAGGAACTGGAATACTGAGCAAGGCTCTCTGTAAAGCAACATATTGTTATACTAAATAAAACATTGGAAATTTCTTAAGTATTTCACAATTTATAAACCTTTTGTAGTCTTTCTTGGCTTTCTTTTGCCAAGATCAGATTGATGTTTTAGGGTAGTTTGGCAGCTGCTATACAGAAAGTTCTCTTCAAATCATTTCTTGAGGACCAACCTGAATCCAAACCCATTGTGAAGGGGATCTCTGATCTGGGGACCATCGGGTGGATTCTCCACTCAGACACCTGTGTTTGTTCTGGTTTTATTTATGTACAACCGTCCTGCCTTTTTAAAAGAGGTTTCTGACAGTGTTTATCCATCAGCCAGCCCACAGCTGCCCTCTCTGAGTGGGTACAAACACAGTGACATGGGCAGTGACAACTGCAATCTCTGGTATTAAGCTACTGACTTTCTCTTTGATTAGACAATAAATCTCCTTAAGTGCTCTTTGAGAAATCAATTGATTCATTAACTGGTAATAAATGCTTTTAAAATGCAAATTAAATGCCAGTCTAACCCACCCATTTAAAATGTTTACCCCTGTTTTACAGGTACCAAAGTGCACAATTTGTATTTCTATGCTATGTGTAAGCCTAGATTTAAAATAAAGGTTTGTCACAGAAACATTTTGAGGGGCTATTGTGCACAACTTCTTTATTACTGGGGTCAGAGACAG
Source organism: Dryoscopus gambensis (assembly GCA_013389985.1). Lineage (NCBI taxonomy): Eukaryota > Metazoa > Chordata > Aves > Passeriformes > Malaconotidae > Dryoscopus > Dryoscopus gambensis. The sequence goes on along the minus strand of WEIT01030453.1, from coordinate 394,177 downwards.
AAGAAAAGGGAGCAAAATCCTATTATAAAGTGAATATTTCCCCTGCAAGCACAAGAAACACTGACTCAATGCATTTCTTGGCAGTCCATATTGATCATCTAATTTGAAACAACCCCCAAAAATAAATCCCAGGAAAACAAACAAAAAACCCCAACCAGTCTCAGTGCATCAAGTGAGAAAGAACAAGTGGAAGGTGGATCCTCATTGCAGTCACACAAGTTTAGGTCTGCAGTTGTCCCTTTCTCTCCAGCTCCCAGGAATGGGATATGAGATCAGGGTTCTGGGAAAACTGATCCCAGAACTGAGTGTCTTCATTTTTATTATTAACATTCTTTCAGTTTCCTAAAGCAGATCCAAAATCTCTTGTCCTACCACAGGATTCTCCACCTTCTAAGAATGGAAATCTATGAAAAGTTCAGAGCTGGGCGACTCTTGGGCACTGATTCCTGGAATTCTGTGCCCGTGGTGCCAAGGAAAACAAGGAAATGAACCATAAATGTGGGTACTGCAGCTCAGCTGTGCCCCACCAGAAAGGATCCCTGCATTCCTGTCCTGAGACAAACAGGGATCAAAGGCTGATCAATCAGTGCAATGATTTTAAAAGCTCAGAAAACTTGAATTAGAGCTGTTGAAGTGAATCCTATAGGATTTATATGAATAATTTCTTACCCACTAGCGATCTCATAAATTTTTTGACAATAACGTTTTCATGCCACTTTGCTACTGCTTAGCTTTTCCAATAGTACCCACTGAGTAAATTATTTACTGTTTTTCCAGCAGCAAGTGAGTAATTTTGGTTGGAATAATTGTTTGCATGAATTGGCCTGCTCTGTTCTGCTGGAAGGTTCTGGGCCTGACCGTGACCCCCGTGGGACACTCCAAGGGGACTCCCTGGGACAGTGACACCACCTTTATGTAATGGATACAGATAATTATCTGCCTTGGAGGACAGTGATGTCATCATTTTCTTTAAACAGATTAATGATGGCTTTTCCCCGATAGTGCAAAAACGCAACCAAACTGTTAATGAAGACAAAAAAAGTATAAATACCAAAATAAAGCCCAAAAAACCTCTGATGCGTCACTCTGAACAAAGCTTTGGCACCAGCAGCAGCGCTGCTGAATCATTTCCTGACGAGGCAAAGGCATCGAGGGATGGGTGAATGGGACACTTGAATTTTTCTCCTGTCACTTCCAAGAACAAAAATCTGACATCTGTAGAATAACTTTATACCCCACTGCCTAATATGTCTATTGATATACAGAAATAATTCGTTCAGCACAAAGAGGAAAAGAAAGAGCCACAGGGCTTCCTAATGAATTTGTTACCTCCCAGCAGCAGGTGCAAAGCTGCATAACACTGATGCACACCAAGGCTGGCAGGCTCCCAGTTCATGAATTATCTGAATTAGTCTGGACACTTTTAGCACATCTGGAGCATTTAGAATTTACCCTGGAATTTACACTTTCATCCCAACAGATCATGTTAGGATGTTTACGAGGAGTGCCAAACATGCCCCAGTGAGAGTCAGGTACTGCAGCACAGGATTTACAGGTGAACTTGAGAGAAGAAAACCAACCAAAGAAAAAAAGGCTGCACATTCAGAATATTACAAAGTGAATTTTGTATCCTCTGTTAGCGCAACGTCACTTGTTTATGTCACTCTAATGGGTATCAATAAACAGAATTGGGTCTGTTGCCACAGCTGTAGGATACAGAGAGTGACAGTGTCCTCTGGTCTCTGTCCTTTAAAACGAGGATGGAAGCAGCAGCTCTTTGAACGTGATGACTTAATTTCCCTGGGTTTTAATTCCTCTGGAGCAGCTGTGTGGCATCACACCCAGACCTGTCTTTCCTCACACATTGTAAACAAAGAGATATCATCCCACAAGCACCCAGCCCTCAGCTAAGAGGGATTTCACACTGCGTTAAAAGTATAGTTTAAAAAGTAGATAACACTGAAGTTTTATCCCAGTGTCAATGGGAATTCAGTGCACCACTGGCTCTTTTGTCCTTTTGGACCCTCATTTTTTGGAAGGGGCACAGTGCCAAGGGCTTCGGCTGCTGTGGTTTTCCATGGAGTGCAGTGGCCACAGCATGGGAACTTATAGTTAAATATAAGTTATAATGCGTTAAAATACCCAGTTCTTCAGAAGAATACAGGAATATTAACTACGGGAGATAAAATGCCAGAGGATTCTCTGGGTCCACATAGGAAATAAAATCAGTATAGAAGTCAAAAGGGAATAAGTGTATAAATTTCCACAAAGTTTGTAGTTTTCCTAAACTCTCACTGTAATCTCCACTGTCATATTCTGGCTCCCCAGGCTAGATGGGGCCTGGAGCAACCTGGTCCAGGGGAAGATGTCCCTGCCCGTGGCAGGGTTGGAATGGGATGATCCTTAAGGTCCTTTCTGACCCAAAGCGCTCTGGGATTCTATGATTTCTTCACTTGTTCTGTCATTACCGCAGACACAGGGCAGCCACCGTGACCTTCCGAGACATTTCCAGCCCTTTCCCACCCATCTTCCCCCTCTGGAATCTGGATAATTTTGAGGCTACTCAGTACATTCTGTCTATTCACTCCCTGGGCCCTCGAGGGCTAGGGTATAACAACGATAAATTGCAGACAACAATCAGGTAAATTATAGAAACCCAGCATTGTATTTATTACCCTAATTATGAAAACATGAAGTTGTATTTATTACTCTAATTATATTGTTTCCATGACTTAAGTGGCCATTAGAATTCAACATCATTTTGTGCTTATGGGAGCAAACTGCTGGTATTAGTCAAACAACACGAGGATGAGCTCATGAAATGGCCTAAATTATCATCCTGAGCTTGGAATTAGTTTCGCTCACTCTGCTCACCCTGCTCTAGATGTTTCTGTGTGCAGATTTTTTTAATGTTTGCTGATTGCATGAGTGCACATCCTAATTGTTTTACTGCCAGTTTAATAAACACTGTATTGTTCAGTGGATTCGTTTCTTATATCATCTGTGTTTTCCTCCATTTCAATTATTTTGCTAACCTCACATAATCAGTCCAGAGATCACAGCCCTGATACTCCATCCCAGACAATGCACTCAAAATAACCTGAGGAGGAGAAGCAGAGTCCAAGAGCTGCAAATGATGTTTGCCATGAAGCTTCCAGCGTTCAGCACATTATTTTCTTTAGCTTTTCTGGAGTAAATGTCTCTGCAAAAGCTAATGAATGTGTTTGCCACTATTCATACAAAACACCCGACTTTATTTGCCAAGAGAAAAGAATGTTGATCTCTGCTGCAGGACTGAAGAGGGAGCCATCGCCTAGCAATGGCTTGAAAATGTCACTGAGGATAAAGATATTCCCAGAAAGGTTTTTTATCTGCTCACATCAGCTGTGATATTGATAGGCAATGACACACTTAATGATCCTGTGCTTCTAATAGACACAGGGCTGGCATTCATTGACTCGGGTGCCTTAACTTACGTTTAGAGATTGTTGGTGGAGTCACACTCAAACAGGTCAGAACAAAAATTTATGGTATGATTGGTTTGAGCTCTTCAGTTCTGCTCAGCACTGATAATGGTCAGTGCTGTCATGCAAATCCTGAAGTTTAGGTTTCGGAAGCACTTTCATTTCAGGCATATTTGAAACACTCGAAGAACACAACACCCTGAGCATTTCCTAAGCAACCCCAAACCGTGCCAGGGCTGTTTGTTGCACTCCAGCCCCGCTCAGGGTTTGATGAGCAGCGTGGGCCGAGCTGGTTGGGCTGGTTTAGTGACTCACCAGGAGCTGCAGCATCTGTGAAGTGTTTTCATCCTCATCAGCGGGCCCGGGGTATCAGAGAGGATTTCTCACTGCACAGGGGGAGAGGCAGCAACAGCACTCAGTGGAACTGCTGGTGCCACTGCCCCCTGCAATAGTTGTCTCCTCCTAAATTCCATATTCCAGCCAAAACCAACTCATTTCATTTTGTTCAGTACCCGATCTTCCTGGCAGGACTGCTCTCAGATCAATCCCATCCACAACGCCGAGCACATATTTGCTGTTAGGATATTTTAGGCAGCTCCTATGAAACCTTTTATCTAAATTGTGGTGCTTGTTCCTCACCCTGTTTCAGAAATACGGCATAAGACGAGTAAGGGTTGTGCATGTCGAGTAAGGATTGTGCATGTCTGATGTACAAGCTGCAGCACGAGGTACCACAGTAGGAAGCAGCTATCTTTGGGTTCTGATTAAAGTGTGAGAAATTATCAATTGAAAGGGGTGGGGTTACAAATTTTAATAAAATAAAATTTTTTGAACACAATTAATTTCTATTCACAGTCATTCAGCTAGAGTTATTTTCTCCATGACATATTAAATTTTCAAATGCCAAATTCATCACTGAATTCGATGAGAGATACCATAAAATTTGCAGCTAAGTATGTAGCCACTGATACAACCACCCTTCCCTGAAAAAAACCCTTAAACTGAGGGTTTAAGATATAAAAGATACCAAAAGTATTGTCTGACCACCAGAGGGAGTTCCGATTGTTCCACAAATATTCTGATACTACTGGGAGTGATTTGGGAAAGCTAATTAAATAGAAAAGCTAATTTAAAAATAAATACTTAAAAAAAAATAATCAAAGAGTGAAGAGATGCCCCCTCCTTATATCAGGAAATTGTATTTCAGAAGGAAAAAAGAAATAGGAGAATCAGATAAGAATATTACTCTGAATTCTGAAGCTGTGATTAGGATGTTCCCTACTGATTTAAAGGAGCATCCCTTAAAAAAAAATTCCCTTTGTATATCCCTTTGTATATATTTATCTCCAGCTGGATGTGCTGGGACAAATGCAGAGGCTTCAACAGAACTTTGGTTTTCCTCCTCAGAGCCTCCGGATTGATCCTCGGGGGTTGGTCCCCGGCAGCCTTTAATGTGCTTTATTTCTGAGGGAGTCCCAGCGGAGTCCGAGCGCTCTCTGAACACCAAATTCCTGCTTTCCACGCTCTGAAGCCCAGCCACGGGAGGGAGGAAGCAGGGGACATGAAAAAGCAGATAACTGTGCTGGGGACACTGGGGAGAAGTTAATTCCCAACTCTTTTACAACAACAGCAAACCCTATTTTCTTCCAGCGGCTGCAGCAGTGAGAGGAAACAGCAGAACACAGGAGCAGAGTTCTGTTAGAAAGTGATGCCTTGAAGAGTAAGTAACCCAGCTGATCCAAACTAAAACCCAATTAAAATCTCCGGCCCACAGCACACCGTCATGTATTATGTACAGGCCGTGGATTTCACTGCAAAGCTATTCCAGAAATGGTTTTAAAAGTTTAGGAACTATCACCAGTATGAACAACTCAATACACACAGCTTAATAGGCTGTATTAATAAAAGATATTTCCTCTGTACACAGAAAGATCAAGCCTTCTGAAAATTTATATTAAAGAAACTCGAGTTAAGATATGGGAATTCAGGGAGTATCTCAAGGGGAGAAATTTTCTGACTTAATATCTACTCTTTCCTTTTTATTTTTTTTTAGTTGCACATCGGTTTTTTTGATCTCCCTCTCCAAATGTTAATCATCTCCAGGATACCAAATAAATATCCACTGGCTCCTGAATAAGAAAATTATAAGAAAATTATTTCGTCTTCTACCATTTTTTGTAGTTTTCAGTTCAGTGTCAGAGTGGAAATAAAGAAATAACTCATTTGTTATACTGAGAAGGTGCATTTTTACAGTGACAAAAGACAGGCCAGAAGGAGTACTGTAATTCAAGATGGAATTTCAGATGTTATCTATTCCCCCACAAACTAATCTTAAGCAAAGAAAATTACTTTTTTTTTTTCTCTTTAAGCAGCCTCACAATACCTTTCTCAGTTCTGGACCACCTGACAGCTGTTTCTAAACCCAATGATTGTATTTTGCAATTATTATCCATTTCTGTAATCACTTTTATTCAGGGCAAAGAAAAAATGATGAACACTTATTTATTCTGTTTCACTTCTCTCATGGCAAGCATCTGGAGGAATGTTGTCCTTTATCATTACAGTGTTAGGCCTGGGAGTTTCCTGTTTGATTTTGGACTGCAAACACTTCACAGACCATCTCTGATATCTGGTCCACTCTCAGCTCTGCAAATATTGACACCAGCTCGATTTTCCCAGCAGAAATGGTGGTGGAGATCATGAAATCCTTACGAAGCCACTGTCAAGCCTTTAAAAGAAAATGTTTCTGTGTCCTGAGTTTAACCTCTTCTGCCAGACAGGAAAATGGCTTTAGAAAATCAAACTGTAGTAGAATTCCTAACCTTGCTCTTGTCCCTACAGCGCTAAGAGAGACAGCAGGGTACAGAATAACCCATGGCCTCAGCCTTGGCCAGGCTCAGCACCCAGAGGGTTCTCTCCTGGTTTGGATTTCTCCCTTTTAGGCACAAAAGTTGTGAAATGTTAGTCCTGGAAGAGGACTATCACATCTCTGTCGGTGCTCAGTCTGTGCTGTAAAATTCAAAAGAAGGAAACCTTGCAAAAAGATGGATTAGAGCTGGCTGGAGCTTTCCAGAGATGGGAGATGACATGGAGGGGCTGGAGCAGGTCCAGAGAAGGGAAAGGATCTGGGAAGGGCCTGAGAGTCAGGGGTCTGGGGAGGGGCTGAGGGAGCTGGGAAAGGGGCTCAGCCTGGAGCAAAGGAGGCTCAGGGGTGCCCTTGTGGCTCTGCACAAGTCCCTGACAGGAGGGGGCAGCCGGGGGGGTCGGGCTCTGCTCGCAGGGAACAGGGACAGGAGGAGAGGGAACGGCCTCAGGCTGGGCCAGGGGAGGCTCAGGGTGGACATCAGCAGGAATTTCCCCATGGAAATGGGGAAAATTGGGGAAAATGGGGAAAATTCCAGTGCTCAGGCACTGGAACTGCCCAGGGAGGTTTGGAGTGCCCATGCCTGGAGGTGCCCAAGGAAGGGCTGGAGGTGGCACTGGGCGCTCCGGGCTGGGGATAAGGTGGGGGTCAGGCACAGCTTTGGCTCTGATCCTGGAGGGCTTTTCCAACCTCAGAGATGCTGAGCCAGTGAGGGAACTGTCAGTGCTTTAATGCCACTCCACACTGCATAACACCTGCAAACATTCCTTATCTCCAGCTGCATGCACATCCCATAATGTCCTTGGCCACCTGTATTAAATGCTGTCATGTTTACAGAAAACACAGGTTTCCTTAGACCCAAAGTCTGCTCCTAACAGAAATTTTTAAGAGCAGGTTTTGTGAAGCAGTTCCTAACAAATTATTAGTTTCAGCCCGGAATGCTCAGTTACAGCTCTCTAATAGTAGCCTTTCTTTCAGATCTTAGTCAAAACATGTTTTGCTACGCTATCAACGCGCATTAAGAAGGGAATTTGCATAGCAATAGGTCAAAGTCGTGCCTCATTGTTTGAGACCCGAGTTGTGCCTGAGACAATGGGATGGGAACACGCTGCCGCTGCTGTTACTGCCCGACACAGGCACCGACCACATTTAAAAAAAAAAAAAAAAATAGAGAAAAAAAAAATCAATGCGAGCAATGACTCATTTCTGAATTGCCAGTTTGGTTCAGAAATCACTGATTACTACTTCTACAACAAGGTGTTACGGACTATTAGCAAGAATGTTTCTGACACGTTTACAAGGCTTCAAGAAAGCTGATAGCACATGGTGTTACTGCTCCGAGCAGAGCTCCCCATTTTACATTTCCCCCGGTATTCCAGGACTGTTTGAATGATGCCTCCTTCCACTGCTGACATGTTTTGAAGACTTTAAAGGCAGCTCCAAGGAGCAGAAGGGAGCCTGGATTTGCACTGCCCCAAACCCTTATCAGACTGATCTCAGAGGTCAAACTCAGATATCGTTCATCCCTCCAGGCCGCTCGCACCCAGCTGTGCGTGCAGGAGAACTTTGGTGGGTGAATAAGCAGCAGCTGCAATCACACAGTGACGTGGGAAGGGTGTCGAGGTGCTGCTTTTCATGATGTTTTAATGAGATGGAGTTTGAAGTAGAGCTGAAAATGTTTGTGCCAGGAGCATTTGAGGAAACTGCAGCTAATAACAGATTACAATAGGCAGATAAATGGGAATGAGATGCTAAGCTGACCGCTGCCTTGGCAATTTTTCCCATTTTCATGGAAAGCTGGATCACTCCTGACACAGAAAAACCTGCAGAGTAGAAACACAAATCAGGAAGAGAGGAAGAAAAAGCCTGGACCACACTTTGGTTGGCTGGCATCCACTGGACCTTCTCTGTGTAGCTACATGAACTCTGTCTGAAAAATTTATTTCACCAACATGAAAACTCACAGGAAGAACTGATGAATCACCTGCTTTTCAAACACAAAGACTGCTAAGATGTCTTGCAATAAGGATGGAAACATCTGGTCATCACGTGTTCATATTTAAATTCTGCTGATAAATACATGGTGAATGTGTGGTTGTTACCAACTCTCATTTTAGGACATTGTTGGACAAGTTTTCTGTCAACAGGTGATAGATTATCAACTAAAGACTAAAAACTGATATTTATTTTTCCAGAGAAACTGCATTTTAGCAAAAATCCACCTCCAGCTAAATCAAACTGCATATTTACAGGTTGAGCTCTCTAAGTCCAGCATCACTCAAGAAACAAGGGGAGAAAACAGAAGCTGAAATAATTCACTATGTCCAAATTGAAGTGTTTTTAAACTCGAAGATTTCATATGTTAAACCAAAAACAAACACATAGGCCCACATTTTTGTTAAATCCACACAAAATTTTCTTGTTCCAGTTCCTGTCATTCTTAGGGGAGGGAACAGAGCTGATATTTTGGAGGGAAGGGGGGGCCTTCATTTCTCAGTGAACCGTTTAGGGCAGGATAATATTCAAGCACCCTTTGGAGACAGAAGATCACATCAGCAATACAGATTCTGCCTGCTCCCTCCAGAAGGAACCACTTGGCCAAAACCACAGCCACACAGCCATCAAGACCCTTAATTACTATTTCCAGAAGTTTATTATGCTTGACTGGATTTGGCAAAAAAGTTTTCAATCAAGCACAGAAGGACTGTGAAGAAAATCATCCAGGGAGAGCCCTCCATGCCAAGTTCCAACCCAGAGCAGATTTTTATAGCTAAGTAGGTCTAACTTACAAATAAATCTATTAAAGGCAGAATTTATATTGGAAACACTGACAAGCTCATCAACCATCCCTGAGCTGGTGGCCACAGCTGTTAGGAGGTGATGACGTTAATTTAGGGAGAGGATATTGCTTCAAATCTAAAGTGTGATGGATGGGGCCTCTCTAATGCAGCAGCTCCTCGTGGTGCCAGGGCTGGGCAGAAATACAGCTGCTGGTAAATGCATTTATGGGGGTTTGCTGGCTATAAGATACAATTTCAACTAATCAAAGGCAATAAAATAGTAATAGTGCTGTTCCACTATAGAGCATGACAGCTGCAGCTACTGCTCATCTATTAAATACTGGATCTGAGAGCTCCAGGCCCCAACTACTTCAATATCCATTAGGGAGAAGCCTGGTGTTCACACCCTGCTCCCTCCTCTTCTCCTGTTGGATGTCAACTTCTTTCAATTCCCCAACTTCCAGCACCCCACGCTGCAACTAAACAACATTAGGCATTAATCTCCTCCACACTGACCATTTCTCTAACTATAGGATCCAGAAAGAGGGCTGGAATCTGGGGTCAGTTTAGAAGCCAAGAAGCTTTCTACACCCAAACCTTAGTCCAACAAAATTCTTATATCCCAGAGACCAATACCTTCAGCAAAAATTAAATACGGTTGGCAGGCTGGGATGTGAACGAGACACCAGCAGCCTGCCATGCAGTTTCCTTATTATTGTTAGAAAAACCACACAAAAATAATGGCATTGCCTCACTGTAACACCTGGAACAGAGGGAGCACGAGCAGCCCTCAGGGCAGTCACTGTGAGGAGCCCTGGCTGGCTTGGGCCACGCTTCTCTTCCTTGGCTTCTAACAAAATATAATTTTGTTATTTAAATGCTTCTCATTATTTAAATGCCGCAAACACGCTTGAACCACTGGTCAATAACTTCCTAAATCCATGAAGATACCAAAGATTTTATTTGTAGACAGTGCAAAACAGCTCAAATACCAACAGGATGTAAAGGTCACTTGGCAGCCCGACCTGAGATTAAACTAAAGCTTGGGATGTTCTGATTTGGAGCAAGTAAAGAGAAACTCATTCAACTGTCAGCATTCCATGTAAATGGAAATATTTCCTAGGCCTGAAATGCCATTATCCTAGGCCAGCCAGAGCTCCATTTCATTCCCCTCCAGCAGATTTGGAGATTTCTCCTCAATACAACAGCCCCTCAGAAGAACAAGTGCATGGAGACTATGACTAAGTGTCCCTTCTCATGTGATTGAAAACCAAATTTGGTTGAACTCATCCATGTTATTATCTATCCTCATTAAAATCTCTGGGAAAAGTTCTCGCTCAGCCATTTATAAAGTGCCTTTTTTTTTTTCTTTTTACATTAATATGCACATATTTCCTTCCATCCTTTTAGGAACGTGAATAACAAGCTGTGCTTCTCACTGATGAAGAAGTGAACAGTGGTTGGAAACATCAATTATTTGAAATTCATAAATCACTGTGAGCATAACTCCTTCTCCCCTTCCAGCCCCTCATCTGTGCTGTCACTCAGGAGGCAGCAACCAGCCAGGAGTGTCCTAAGTGGCACTTTGAGCTCATTCCCTCAGTCTGCAGGAGCTGGGAGAGAGAATTTCTTGGTGATATAGCTTTACTCACTACCTACAAGGATGCTCAACCTGCAGATCAATGTTCCCATGTAATATAAGTTTTAATTCCATTTTTAATAACAGGCAATTTGAACACTAAGGTGTTCTCAAAGCATCTAAAGCTTCCTAATTCTATGGGATATGTTGAAAAGAATAAAGATTTTCATATTTATGTCCCCTTATGACAAGGAATGAGAAGAAGACAAGGAATTGTGCATTTCTTCATCACCAACATGGTTAAATCAGTGATACCACACTGGGTAGACAATAAATTCTGAGTCCACAGCCCTCAGACCCTGTGTATTGCAGCCCTCAGACCCTGTGTATTGCATATAACAGAAATTACCAAGAATATTCCCTGGATCAACACTCCCAACCCAGGTCCTCTTCCCGGACCAGCCAGAGGCTCTGACACATCTTTTTCTCCTGTCCATCACACGCAGGTTAACTGAGTGGCTGAATTTTCCATGGCATAAATCCTGACAATAACACCATCACGCTCATGGATGTGGCAGCAAAACCATTCTCTGATCCTACATCAAGGAAAATTTGATCAGAAAAACCTTATACTAAGTCACAAGCACCATGAGCCTCTGCCTTTGCCTTTTCATGAGCTCTTGGTGCTTTTGCCAGCCTCCTGGAATTTATCGTGGAATCCCAGAATGGTTTGGGTTTGAAGGGACCTTAAAGCTCATCCCATTCCACCCCCTGCCATGGGCAGGGACACCTTCCACTGTCCCAGGGTGCTCCCAGCCCCATCCAGCCTGGCCTTGGGCACTGCCAGGGGTGCAGGGGCAGCCCCAGCCTCTCCAGGCACACTGATTTAGTGCCTCACTGCCCCGTTAGCAAAGAACTCCCTCCCAACATCCCATTTAACTCTGCCCACCTCTGTCCTCCCGCTCCATGCCCTTGTGCAAAGTCACTGCTTTACTTCAGTCCACGTTAAATGAGTTCAGCCTCTCCTGACCTTTCACTTAAAAGGTCACTTTAAAAAAGTGTCACACTTTCAGTGAACACAATTAAAGCCAACTGATATTCCCAATTCCCTTTGGAAATGCCCAGTGGCAGCACAGGGCTGCTCTGGAGAGGCCTTGATCCACAACCTCTGACACGGGACTAATCATTTCACCCCCCGACAGAGCCACAGCTTGGCTGGGAGAAAGAGAAATGGTCAGAAGACAAATTTATGTAAAACTGATCTAAAATGCAACAGCTGATGCAGACAAAACCCTTTAGAGTGGGTTGTATGTGCACACCCCTTTCAGCAAATATTTTGATGGAAAAGCTTTCAGATCCATTCCTAAAGCAGATCTGGATTCATAGCAGCAACCAAAACTGAGCTACAGCAAGACTGAATGACAAAATCTGAGACATTTGGCCTCTTGAAGTATCTGTTTCTATCTCAGCTTCTTCCCCAATCCACTCATCATTCCAAAACAGGGAAAAATTAACTTATTCCCCATAAACAGAAGCAGAGTGGCTCAGTCCATGCTGCTTTGAGACGGCTGTGTCTAAGTTATTAATTTATTTTCACAATCCTTACACAACCTCAGTTTTCCAATTATTAATACCTCCGTGTATGGAGGTGTCAGGGTGTAGTATCAGCAATAGCCTAAATAATGATCATTACTATAAAGAAGCCAAATGAACGCATCACATCATCCTAATAACACACAAAAAACCCCAGTGTCAACAGAAAAATGAAGTTAATTTCCTTTAGTGTAAATTAAAGTTTAAATATTATTCAGGCTGCATATATTTTGATTGATACCTGCAAAAGAAGAATATTCAGCAAGATATATTAAAAAAAATAATTTCCAGCAAAATTGTGCATCACAGATTTTTTACTGCATTTTCTCAAACCTACAAAATAAAATCCCAAAACCACACCAGCACTCAAGCCCTCAGAAGTCCAGCTGAGACAGTATTTTTCTTGCCTGTTCTCTATTTATTCTGGCCAACCCAGTAGATGCCTGTCAGTGGCTCCCACGCTGCTGCTCCAGCAGGAGTTTAACCCCAAGAGCAGCATCAGCCTGAACCTTTGTGAGACAGGGGAGACATGAAAGAGGTGCAGGTAAGACAACATTTGTAAAACACACGTCCTTGTGTGTGTGTGTATCCATGAGAACACTTACATCTCCCACAAAAAAAGTTGCTGTTGGGCACCCAGGAGTCCCTCAGACGACTTAGATCTGCTTTACTGGGGCCCCCAGGGCACTAAAAGGGTTTCACTGCCCTGGGCAGCCTCCCCTGGCTCCTCCCCAGCCCCATTTCAGGTGTGACTCCTCAGCCGTGCCCTGAGCCACACCTGGGCACCCACCTGTGCCCGCTCCTGCTGCCGACCTGTCCCCAACCCTCGGGTTTGATGTCCCAGCTGGACCTTCCCTTTGTCCGTGCCTGGCGACCAGGGGGTGTGGCTGACCCTGGTTCTCGTCACTGGGCCTGTTCTTGACTCGAATCCTTTCTGAGCTGCCCCGTCACTTTGATTTTTGACTTTGGATTGCCCCAGGAGCGTTCTTTATGTGCCACGGGGCTGGCCCTGCCCTCCAGCCGCAGCGCCTGCTCCTGTTCCTGCAGGAGCAGCCAGCCCTCCCAGCTCCCTGACACCTCGGCTATAAATTTTCATTTGCCTTCAAGCTCCCAGAAATCAGAACAAACAGAAACCTTGGAAGAGCTGTACAAAAGCCCCTGTCTAGATGCACATCTCCTCAGCCCTCCATCCCCACGGCACTCTGATGTATGGCTCTGGCTGCCTGCTCTGCTGTATCACCATGTACCAGTAAATGAATTCTCCGCTGGTCCTCTGTCAATGTTTCCTAATGAGAGCTTTGTTTGAGTTTCTCTTTTCGAGTATGTGCAGAATAATGGATAGACTACAGTGAAATATGTCCCTCGTGCTCTTTGATGGAAATCATAAACTCTGACTGCAGAGCTCCAGTGATTTACAGCCCTTCCAAAATGCAAAGCAGAATTCATTCTGTGCCAGCCTGCTGCAGCTCTCATTTGTTTTTACCTTTAAAATGCAATGTATGGATTCATACACCTTTTATATAAATGAAATATATATGTAAGCGTTTCACCTGGCCCGGCAATTATGCAAAAGGCAATGTTAATCATTTATCTGTGGCATTCACACGAGCTTAAGGAAAGCTCTACTTCCTTAAGTAGGAGAATTAATAATTTCGGATCTGAGGAGCACTGGTTTTAAGTCTTTAAAAGGATTTATTTCTTACAACATAATGAAAGCCAGTTCATCTAAAGTAATCACGGGCGAGAGCTAAGCTTCATGAATAAAGTTTGTATTTTTTGACAAACATCTAATGAACATACATAAATTAGATTCTCCAAGTTCCTGAGTGGGAGCATGATTTGCTGTCGAGTAGAGCCACAGAAGAACTGTAGGAGGATTCACATTATTACAACTAGACACTCAAGAACATCAAATAATCAACAGAGCCTTTAGCAAACGAAAGCCCGCGAGTTTTTCAATATTGTCAGCCTGCCCAAACTTCCCAGGTTCCCATTTCACATAAAAATTAGTTCCTTGCTAGATCTTATTATGTTATTTGTCTTGCAAACTAACCAGGACAGGTGTCTGTAAAAGAACACCGTGAAAAATCAAGCCCCTAAATGTGTCCATACATTTACTTATGGCTCTTTATCTTGTTCTACCAAGCCCGCTCTATGGAATTTACAGTCAGATGAAGGCACTTCTCATCCCTAAATATTTTTTGGTCTAATTTCACACAAGGTTTAAGAGGAAGGATGCTGGAGAATTAAGAGGGGAAGGCAGAAAGGAAACTGAAGCAGGAAGATGTAGGTTACCCAAATGAAACATTTGAATATATTGATCCAACTCTGGAAATCCAGGACAGTTTTCTGATTTTGGTAGGCTCCTACTCATCAAAAACTAATGTGCAGGTGTCAGTAGAACACAGCCTGGTATTAATATTAGAGTAGCTGACACAAACAGGAGTTATTCAAGTACCGCACGCACTCCGCAAGGAGAGGTTTTACCCAGGATCTGACAGAAACAGTAATACTGAGGAACTCCATGAATCCATACAACATTAACCAGTTGCTTTGCAGACTTAAATAACAGTCAGGCAAGAATAAAACCTGAGTACACTGCAGAGTGGGCTCACCTGCAGTGCCATGCTTGACTTTAAATCCACCTTTTTCACAGGTGTGCAGTACAAAGCCACACTTCATGCAGTGATTTTGCTAGGATTGTGTGTATGAACATGCCATTATGCAAGGAAAAAGAAGTCAAGTATGAAAGCAATGGAAATGAAATAAAGGAAATGAAATTAAATTCTAATCCTAACCTCTTCAGTCTCAGTTTGTTCCTGCATTTGATGAAGTGTCTGTGTTTATTTACCTGAAGCCCTAATAATGGTTTGAGACACTCAGTGTCCTAAATTCACTACTGCATGCAGAAAAGAGTAATCTTATCTAATTGCAACCCTTTCTTTGTGATTATCAAAGTGAAATGTAAGTTTGGGCAGTAGTGTTTTATCCCAAGCATTGTTGGAAGCCTACATCAAATGTCCAGCGCCATTGGAAGGACGGAAAACATCAAGAAACACATTTGTATTCAAACAAAAAGGTATCCCTTCCAAAGCCTGCTTCCTCCCCAGAGGTGTTCACTAAATGGAGAAATGAGAGCTCAGTGGGTTATCCTTTACTCCAGAACCATCTTTCTCCCTATCCAAACACTTCCAAGGGAATCTGCCAGGCACTTCATCACGTCCCTGCTCTGGTTACTCTCCGCTCTGCTCCCAGCATTATGCAGATCCGAACACGAGGTTTTCCTGAAAGCTACGGCTGTCAAGGACTGCACAAAGCACCCTGAGTTCTGCTTCCTTCCTGACAACTTTTATTGCATTTCAAAGTTTATGTCTCCCAATGTTCATCAACCTGTTTTTCCTCTTGACAATGTGTCACACAGCGCTTTGTCTTCATGCCTGCATCACCCACTGACCTGCTCGGGCTGTGGTGATTTATCCTCATCACACAAATAAGAAATAAGGTGTGGGAAACAGAGATTTCTGTTTAAAATTCAGCGAGTCAGTCCTCAGGAGCAATGCTACTCTACTTGCTTGCTCTACTTTTTTATTAATAAAATAAACATTTTCTGTGTTCATGCTAATTTATACACAGCTCTCCCAAAGTGATATGCTAGGAGTTCTAAAATATTAAACACTGCAAATATTCAGAGCAAATTTTGTCTTCTGTATGGTATTTCTGACTGTGATGTGAAGTGACTTATGACTCAGATAAAATTCCTTTATTTGTAGTTCTTCTTGGTTTTCTCCAAAAGAAACAAATCGTTTATGACTATTAACAAAGGGTGGATAACACAGTCAATCAGATTGAGCCTTCAGGCTTCTGAAAACTGTTTAGGTTTACAGCTGGAATGCAGACAGCTGCTTTGGTTGATTTGTTGAGAAACCATAGGAGCCGGGAAAAAAAAAAAAAAAAAAGAACTATCCCAGCACTGAAAGTAAGATCCCATTTTGGTTATCATTTTAGTAGATTAATGTTGCTTGTGGCGTTTCTGTCTCTTCCACACTTTATAGATTTATGAAATCTTGTTTCTTATGGCAACCACAGCTGATGATGTTGAATCATTATTCACACTTCAGTGCAATCCGACGAGGGTTTTTAGCTGATTTTTAAATGGGTTTTAATTCACTTGATTTCATGCAGAACAACGGTTCAGCCAGCATGGGGTAAATTTTGAAGGTGGTGAGTAGGAGGTACAGTGCAAGCACAAATCCTGTTATTTGTTAATAGGATTTGTCTGCATCCCTGTGTTTATGGCTTGGAAAATGCAGGGCTGTGCCTCGTTTGCAGAATAATCCCGTTGGCAACAGCAGCGGCTCCCAACAGAGCCGGGCGTGTCCTGGCTCCTCACGCGGCCTGGGATGGAACAGCTCCGAGCAGGACACGACCTTGGGGTTCAACTTCCCAGGAACTACCAGTCACTCCCATTCCTTGATTTACTCTGGTGCCCCTACTCAATCTGCATTTTATCAGTGAATTTATCAGCTTTGGAGGCAAAGAGGTGGCTAAAAAGCTGCCCTTAAAGGGTGGTTTTCTAATTATTCCAACCACGGTCTGGGTACGTGTGACAAAATGTGAAGAGCTCCACGAAACAAATGTGTTTTCCACAGTCTATCACCTAAATAAGTGCCAAAGAGGACATCACAAATCAGACATAGAGAACGTTCCCAAAATGAGCTTTTATCCCACTTCCAGTGACCACTGTGGCTCAGTAAAACCTTTTATTTTGCCATTTTCATCCCCCTCCCTCTTACAGATCCTGAGCAAGGAAACGTTTGTTTTCCTGCTCCCATGGACAGGACCACTACCCTCAAAGGCACACAGATGATGCTTTAGCTCCTTCCTTGCATTCCTACCTCTCTAAAAAGGAAATTAGGCAAAACTTGTGATGGAGGAGGAGAAGACCTCCTGAAGGTGATATTCATATGGGCAGAGAAAATGGGGTGTAAATCAAAAAAGGAAAGGAAAACTTAAAAGCAGCTTTAAAAAAACCCCAAACCCCTTAAACCAAACTATGACTTCTGAAACCTTCATGACCTGCTGTGCACAGGGTGTGTGTTCATGTGAAGGACCTCGTCTGCAAACAACAATGAATTTTTTCCTTCAGCACTGGGATATTATTTGTAGTGAGAGTACCATCATCCTTAAATCATGCTGACAGCCAGGTTCTGTAAATCAGATCCCAGTGCTGTGGTCTGGGAGTGGGAGTCATGCAATATTTGGCATTTTTGGCTCGCTCTGAATTCTTCAGCTTCAGAATAAAAAATTTTTCTTCCATCTTTCCTATCCTTGCATATAATTAAATATTATAGAAAAAGAACAACTCCTTTCCTCCTCAGGGTCATAGAAAAGGGTGACTTTATATTAAACTGAGGTTCACAGGTTTAAATATTTTCTGATATTTTTCTCCTGCCTGGTGTGACACTGAGTTTTTTTCTAATTAAAAGAAAAATTATATCTTTGCAATGTTTAATTCCAATTCTTTTCCCACCTTGCTGCATTTTTGAAAGAGGAAATCATGTCAGACCTTGATGCTATACTGACAAAAAAAGAAAAAATAATCATATTTAAATCAAGTTAATGACTCACTCTTCCCATTTTGTGCATTTTCTTCCATTACACTTGGTCCATTGGTTCATCCATTTTTAAAAGGTTTAATTTCCTGTTGGATCATTGACTGAATTCGTAACAGGTTCTCTTTGCATTGTGAGCTCATGAGGCAAGCAGCATTCTGTTTGCGAGCACCCAGGAGTGTGTGCACTAAGGGCAGGAGCTTTTTTTTATTGAAGACCTGCTAGTAAATCATTTCCACATATGAGTAAAGTGAAACAATTATTACTTTGACGCTGAAGTTACATCAAGGCCTTCCATAACACCTCTCCTCCCTCCTCACAGGTACTCCCCCACAGCGTTTCCAGCCGAAGGGGGTGTAGAGAAAATAAAGCTAATTTCAGATGGAAGGTGCTGGAAGTGTTTCTGGTGGCTGTTTATAGCCCCTGCCACCTGCTGCTCTGAAGTGGCTGATTCAAGATGCCACCACAGTGTGAGCTGGGCCTTCCAGGGGAACCTGTGCTAATATTTCCCTTCCATTCCCAGTCGCCACAGAACTCCCGTCCACTTCATCCCAAGTTCATAATGCATTTCTGAGATGACGTCATGCCTAAGCTTTTCGTGTTCTGAAACATGGATTCATGGAATAACCTGAGTTGGGAAGGACCCACAGGGATCAGAGCCCAGCTCCTGCCCCTGCACAAACACCCCAACCCCAGCCTGGGCACCCCTGGCAGCGGTGTCCAAACGCTCCTGGAGCTCTGGCAGCCTCGGGGCCGTGCCCATTCCCTGGGGAGCCTGGGCAGTGCCAGCACCCTCTGGGGGAAGAACCTTCCCTAAAATCCAAGCTAAACCTGCCCTGACACAGCCCCAGCCATTCCCAGGGGTCCTGTCCTTGGCACCAGGCAGAAAAGATCAGTCTCTGTCCCTCTGCTTCTCCTCATGAGGAAGCCGTAGCTTGCAACGGCCTAAGAACTTTAAATATTCCAGGGCACAAGGTCTGATTCTCAAGGCCACAGAAATAAGGTTATGAGACGTTCTTCGTGATGCCAAGAGGTAGCAGAATATCAAGTAGCCCAGAAAACAACATGCCAGGTGAAGGAAGGGCAATAAAGAATTGCCCTAGACCACAGATACCATCTGAATGATGATCCTTATTTATGGGAAATAAGGCCAGAGCTTCCACTGAGGATATGTGAGGACTTACCAACTGCATTTTAAATGGAAAAAAGCAACTCTACGGCACTGGCTGGGATTGCTGGGGTGTCCTGTGCAGGGCCGGGGGTTGGATTTGATGGTCTGTATGAATTCCTTCCAGTTTAGGATATTCCATGATTCTATTCCATGGCAGTTTTTCAGGGTGCTGAGTTTTGGAGAGGGAGCAACTGAGGGAAAGCCAGGTACCTGTGCCAGTTTTAAATGCACATTCCTGGTTCACTACTTTTGGGAGCCATTGGGAGCTGCTGTCAGGCTCCTTTCTATGAGAGAAAGCTCAGGAGAGTTTCCACACAAACTTTAAGGATTGCACAGGCTGAGAAAGGTGGGAAAGTTAATCCAAGATGATGCTCTATCATCTTGTCAAAGTTGTCTGTTTATGTTTGTAGCAATTAGGTAAACAATCCATGTCTAAAACCAAAGCATAGACGAGGAAAATTTATCTCAATTTGTCTCTTATCTTGAGTAACACAACACCAACATCTGTGGGGTTTATACACATTAAAATATCTGCAGTGTTTTGGCAGCTCATATTCCTGACCAAGTAATTCTGGAATTCAGGAAATCCAGCTGATCTGCAATATTTCAGGTCATTTATGCAAGAAAATACGCACAAAAGGACTCAGAAGATGCCTCTTTGTTCTACAATAATCAGAAATGTGGTTTTGGCAATAGCAGCTTTCGGTGCAGAAGCGCAGCCTGTGCCAGACACCGTGCCCTGAGCTTGGGAAAGAGTGAGGGCAATGACACACGGATGCCTAAGGAAATCTTGGAGCAGTCACAGCCAGAGTCAGCAGATCAACACTTCCACAAGCAGCAGTTCCCAGCGGGATCACCTCCTCCTGGTGACTGAGAAAACACCTCGAGCTGTGACCAGGAGGAGGGAAACGAAGAACTGAAAAGTTTGTGTCCTGGAGCTCCCACCACGAAGTCCATTGGGCTTTACCTGGTTTTTTAGGCATGGAAAAGATGCAAGCCTGTGCCTGCAGAAGAGTCAGGCTTCCGTAAGGATCATTCAGGTGAATGCTTCCACACCCCAACTGGATTTGGGGGATAATGTCTGGATCCTCTGGATCTGCAGCTCTTCTGCAGGAGCTCGGAAATGCCTCCTGCATCACACAGCTCCTGTGCTGCTCAGGTGCCCAGCAGCAGGATGGAAATGCCAAGGCTCTGGGTATCCAGAACCCTCACCTGTGGCAGGACTCAAGCCAACCAGAACTTGCAGATGCCAACACCAGGCTGCCCTGAAAGCCACCTGCACAGCCTGCATATCCCAAAACAGTGATGGAACAACGCTGTCAGTTCTTTCTCACGGCCTGGCTCCAGCAAAGTAAAAATTTAGGATTTTAGAATAGATTTTTTTGTTCCAACAGCACTCAGGGTGTGCCAGGCACCAGTGCCTCTGGACACTGCCCTGAGCAAGGGCCTCCCACAGCTGATGGAGGAGATGGAGCAGATCTGCAGTGAGAACCACCCTTATTTTAAGAACAAACTGAATCATAACAGATGACAATAATTATTAATAATTCAGATAGAAAAAGTGAGAGGAAGAGGCAGGTTTTATTGTTGGATCACTGCCTCTATTCTAGCAGGATTTAAAACGATGAAGACAGCCAAGGCTAGAGCCAGGCTGTATTTCTCCCCTCAATGGCTAAAATCACAAGCAGCAGGACTGCAAATATTGAAGAAGATTCATGGTTATGCTCATATTTGCATAATATTCTTCATACTCTCATTCCTAGCTCTCTCGAAACCTGAATTGTTTTTCACGGCACTTGGGAAAGGAAAGGGAATGTGTTATGAACACTTTTACAAATATTTTTTTTAATTTAACACTGGATCAAATATTCATCCGTTTAGTTGAACACTCACTGCAAAAGGGTGATAAAGACATTTGTTTAAAGTCTGATATTCCTACAGTGTGAGAACCTTGACTCCATGCTCTTTATTAGATGTCTTTAAATAAAACACTGAGCAACTGCACAAAAAAGATACTCAGAGCAGAACTCGGGGAAAATGTAGAACAAATTTTGAAAACAGGCTTTAAAAATATAAACACATATTTAACACTGAGGGGGGAAAAAGAATGACAGTCATGCCCTGTATTAGTCACAAATCCTTAAAGCTACCCAAAATTATGGGCACAAAAGACAAAAATACGTGACTGTGACTCATATATTTGAAAAACTAAAGTAAACAGATTATTATTTTCTTGCACTCTCCATATTTTAAGGACTTCAAGACTTTAACGTAACATTCTAATGCCAAAGTCCGGCTAAAAATACCATTTTCATATAAAACTCCTTCTTCTCTAAATTTATAAATTATCTGCTCACTTGCATGAATAATATTTGGTTTCTAAAGAGCTGGAATGACTTTCACATTGAGTCTTCCTTCTTGCCTTTAAAATATTATTTTAGAATCTGCATCTTTTAAAAAGAAACTTTTGCCACCAACAGGTTCTTTTATTACATTACGAGCACAAAAGCTGATTTTTAAGAAAAACTTCAACTGTTCTTTTGCGCCCTATGTAGGATTTCTTTGGGGTTTCTCTTACATCTGACATACTCGCCCTGAAATTATAATTTAAAATATGCAACTATAATGAGTGTCTTGATGAAAATCCATGGTTTTATCCAGCTTCAATCAGAGAATAATGTTAACTTTCCTGGGTTTTAAGGAAATGCTAAATTTCTCTGCTGTCATGATGCACACTGTGAATTTTGTTGTTTCATGCAGCTTAAATCAGCTTTTCTCCTCCTCTGAACTTCAAGGCGGGCGTTGTGATGTTGGAAAAGTTGGTTAAATTTGCAATGTAAGTGCACTGCAATCAAAGGAATTGATCCATTCACCTGTTATGCTCCAAGGAAGGTTCCCAGTACAGGTGGAGCTCTTCCAAGGACAGCCAGGACCAACCTCCCGCCCCTTCCACCGGTGCCACATCCTTGAGACCTGAGAAATGTGGGAATCACCGCCAGACATCAATCATCTTCACCCTCCCCTTTCCATCAATTTTCCATTAACAGGACACACTTGGCTGGGAAAAAATTTCCTCACTGCCAGGAATTGGAAGAGACTGATGAGGGAAATGGTGGAATCACCATGCCCAGAAGGGCCAAAAAACGTGTGGATGTGGCACTTGGGGATAAGGTTTAGTGGTGGACTGAGAGTTACCTCCCAGGAACCTTTCCTTTTCCTCAGCTGATGGTGCAGCCTCATTCATTCAGCTCATTCTTTCCCTCAGGGGTTGTTTCTGGTCAGGATTTCGGCAAGATTCCCCTCACATTGACATGTAATGGTTGAGAAATGCAGGTTCCTACAGGTGGTGAAATTCCCTTTTATTTCTGAGTTTTATAAGCTCTGTGCATGAAGTCCTGCTGCAGCCACATATGGAGGACTTTAAATGGATTTCAGACAAGGGATGTTTCTTGCACTTCTTCTTTACATGGGCTTGAATTTAACCTTTAGGTGGCTACTGAATTTAATCCTTTTTATCTTGATTTTCAGAATGCTGAGAGTTCCTAAAGCAGGAGGTTTGTAGACACAGAAGATGGTGCTATCTTTTCCTTCAAGGACAGAAAAAACCATGCTGCAGTCAGATCTGGACTCCTGAAGTTAAATGGAGGTTGTGGGGTCTCTCTGTCCGAGGGCAGAGCTGCTCCCCGAGGAGCTGTCGGGAACTCTCTCAGCTCTGAGGATAATGAAGAATTATCCTGCTCCTCGTGCAGCTCTCGGGGAAAAACCTCACAGCATTTTAAAGAAAAAAATTATTTTGTCTTGAGTACAAAGCCGAGGAAGAGAAGTGCAAGAGACATTTCAGGAAGGAGTGGAAAACCTGGATTTATTGGCAGGCTTGGAGGTTCAGGTTGGATATTAGAAAGGAATTCCTGGCTGTGACGGTGGGCAGGCCCTGGCACAGGGTGCCCAGAGCAGCTGGGGCTGCCCCTGGATCCCTGGCAGTGCCCAAGGCCAGGCTGGACGGGGCTGGGAGCAGCCTGGGACAGTGGGAGGTGTCCCTGCCATGGCAGGGGTGGCACTGGGTGGGCTTTAAGGTCCCTCCCAACCCAAACCAGTCGATGCCAAATGCTGCTAAAAGCAGCTTTTCTCTCTTGTGAGACAATTTTAGCTCTCTCATAAGTCATCAGCAATATTCCCCAAACTAAAGAACACCTGTGACCTCGCTAAGAAATTGTTTATGATAAAGTAGACCGATGTTTTAGGAAGTATGTTTTTAGAATTTAGCCTATCACACCAAGGAGGTGGATATGTGATTGACCAATTGTTCTGTGAGAGAAAAAGGTATAAAAGAACTTGTAATTAATTAAATAAATCACCTGCACTTCACTTCTGCACTACTTCACAATGACTTCACAATAAAGCACTTCACTGTTCTGCTGGATAAAGACTGCTGCCTGATTCTTCTCCCCTCTCCACGGCTCCGGGGCTACGGGTTATATTTCCAACCCAAACCAGTCTGGGATTCCATGATTTTATGAAAATTGCTGAGCAAAAAGTTGCTGTAGTCTAAAAGCAAGAGGAAACTTACACCAAATAAATAGCATTTATTTGATTCACTTGCACATATAAATGGGTGTCTATGAGGTTCTCCTGGGCTTCAGGCAGGAATGGAATATGTGGGAATCAGGATTTGTGGAATATGGCTATTTTTTTAGCTCTACTTCCCTCAGTGCTGCAGTAAAGTGCCAGTTGTGGTTTTGGTTTCTGGAACACAGAGACCAAGGCTTTTTCAGTCAATATTTTTCTGAAGTTCTACACAGTTTTGGCACAAAGGATCGCATTAAAACCCAACAGGACTTCATAAATTTGGCCCCAGTTCTATTATATGGAATAAGGATTACAGAACTGGTAATTTTCCATTATCCAGAAATCATGCTGACGGATATTTAGGAGAATGGAGATTTTAATGCATAACTCACCCTGAGTTAATACATCTCGAGGCAGTTTTAAGCCCCTGATGATTCACTGTGCACACCTGGCTCATTGATTTGTCCTTACTGTGCCCCCATGAAGCTCATACATCACTGGGGGAAAACACAGAGCTCCACATTCAGAAGAAGAGGGGAAAAAATATAGATTTCCAAACCTGGAAGCATACATGAAATTTTTGTTTGAAAACCAAAATCCTGTAAATATAACTAAGCACTCAATAAATAAAAGGGATTATTTTTTTTTTCAGATACAAGTTTGTGCAAAAACTTCTGCAATTACCCAGCTGCAAAAATTCCTGACAAGTTAAATGGAGATCAACCAGAATCGATCAAGTTTTTATGAGAAAAAACCCTCCCATTACCTGCCTTAATTTGAAACATTTCATGTGGAATTTGAGCTTTGCAAGAACAGGTGGATGTGGCATTGTAGGAATAGTCCAGTTTCTGTTTATCTTTATTGTTTCTGAAAGGATAAGGAGAACTTGAACAGTTTCCAGTTCTTCATTACTGAATCACAAAACACCAATAATTGCACTGAAATAAAGCTCTAAAAGCTTAATCCAGATTTTAAATAAATCAAAAATCTACACAGATACTTAACTAAGTAAATTAAAAGAAACTTGTAAATATTTGTCAAATTTTCCAGGTGAATTTCAAAAACTGGGGTTTTTGTGGATGGGTAAAGTATTTTTCTAGTGAATTAAAAAAAATTATTTCTCATTAATTAAATATTAAGCTTCAAATGAAGAAATTAAAATTTTTGCTGTTAGTTTCAGTGAGTGCAGGAGACAACTCCAGGGCTGGAAAAGTGAACCAATTAAGCTGAATTTTTTAGGAAACAGAAGGAAAAATACAGCGAGGGCTGTAATTGCTCCTGTGAATTCTGCACATGCTCATGGCCTGGGAAGCTTTGAAGCAGCACAATGGACTCTGATGTTGAATGAGCTGCTAAATTTGAAAGGAAGAAGAATTTCTGCTTTCATCAAGTCAGAGAAAGCACTTTTTTCTCTTTCCTTGAGTCTTGCTGAAATCAGGAAAAGCCTTTTGAAGTGTTTGTGCTTTTGGAAGCAAAGTTTGTTTAGTCCTACATAATTTCCACTAAATTAAATTTTTCTGGGGACCAATAGATCCTGGAGAGAAACCAGACAAGGGAAAGGCAGTTTACTGAAACTTGGTACCTCAACTTTTCTTCCTCCAGCTTTAGCTTTGGGTTGGTCGTTTGGGGTTTTTTTTCACTCAGTTGGGGTTGGGTTTTGGTTGAGGGTTTTTTTTTTTTTGTGCAAAACCTGTCTGTGAAATTTGATTTAAAGACAAAACTTAACTCTGTATAATGATATTCTATTGAAAAATAAAACCTATGATTAGATAATTTTTCCCTCTGAACATGCTAAGAACCCCGCCTTTCAATTATGTGTCAAATTTATATTTGCTTTAAATCTGCCTCTGTTTTAGGGTTTGAGCTGTTGGGTTGCTCGCCAAGACTCAGATGATTCCTCAGCAGCAGTTTAGCCTGTGGATATTTTGGAAGTTCCCACTTCCAGCATTTCCTTTGCTTGCACCAGTGGAACCTCCCCCTTAAGGGACGTGGAGAGGCTTCAGGTCCCGAAGAACGAGTCCCGTGGGGTCCCCAGCAGGAGGTTTGCTCCTCCCTTTCCCTCACGGGTGTGGAGTGGTAATTTCCCTGGAGGAAAGAGGCCAACGATGGTGCTTTTACCAAAATTTCCTCGCAGGAAGGACGAGGGAACAGAGCCAGGCAAGGCCTCGGTCCTGAAGAGCTTCTTGATTCTCCATCTTCCGAACAGCTCCTGAACCCGAGCCTCTTTGTCATGGTTAGACACTGGACACAATGCCAGTGCCCCATGAAAATATATTTTTTACTAATAATGGTTGTGAGATGTGATCAGGAACAGAGCAGAGCAGGCTCAGACTTAGAAATAAGAAAAAAAACTTTAATAATCTATACTAAAGGAAAGAAACACATAAGAAACAGAAATGAAAACTCTCTGAAACATTCCTCCTCCTCCCAACTTCCACCCTTCCCACAATCAGACAAAACCTTGGATTTCCTGATCAGTTAACAATACTTAAATAATCAATTCTCAGTCCATCTAAGAAGAGAGGAGTCTCTCTTGCAAACCATAGTGTCCTTCCATGTCTGGTGCTCTCACCACCATCCATGGACCCAAACTGCCCTCAGGATTCAATGACGCTCTGCCAAGTACCAGAAGCTCCTTCTTTGGGACAAA